>VXBS01004687.1:234599-284132 GCA_013400255.1 Sitta europaea | reverse complement strand
TTTTTTTTTTTTTTGTCTTTAAGATTTCCTGATCTTTGCTGGACTGAGATACAAAGAGTAGCTCTTTTACATCTTCTTGAATACAGTCACATTTTCCATGAAGATACTAAGGAATTTTTTTCCCCTGCAATTTAGGGAATATGCACTCACAAATAATTATCTCTCTGTAATTATTAGCCTTAAAATTCTTCTCTTAATTCTCTCAAAAATAGAAATCAAACGCCGACAAAAGGGTGTGCAGGTTGCCATCTAGTGTTACCCCTTTCACATCTCATTTTATCCAGGAATGTAATTTGTCACTGCTCTTAAAAATGCAATTCTTATGACAGTAAAACATGCATTTATTATGTTCTCATATGAAGTTAAATACATTTGACTGAATTCTTCTGTAATCCCTTCAAGTGACACCAATATAATTTACATAAATTTAATGGAGGAAGGGAATTTTTTCTGTACATTTTGGTGACTGATGTATGAGGTTTTGTATGCACAGCCTGGTTGAGTGGTAAGGTTTAAGAATAAAAGAAAATACAAAGCAAAGATACAAGGTTTAAGGACAAAAAGAAGATATATGGCAGAAAGACAAAACATCAGAAACCTGGCACAGGCAATCACCAAAAGTAGTGACAACAGTAAATAAATCCAATTGAATCTAGAAAATCTCATTCATTAGTCAACCCTAGATGGAGTATGGAGACAAATCCATAACTTTTAACTGTGGCCACAGAGTAAGGAAACTCACCATTAACCACAGAGGAAGTTTCAAACACAATAAAAGTACAAGCTTGCAGAGGACAGGCTGTAACATGATGAAGAATGAGAGTTTCTCAATTTAGCAGAACAGTGGCTGTGAATTTACCCTTCCAAGTGCTAGGATTAACATACCATCTCCCATTCCCCAAATGAACCTAGACTTTTATGAAATGATAGCCACATGGTCCTCAAGCTTTCCTACAGCCTAAGCTCACAGAGTTTAGTGGTGTTGCATGCCTTGGTAGGATTTAGGGTGAATCTCCAACATGAATGCATAACATTTGTTAAACATCATAAATGCTCTTTTCAGTCAAGAATGAAGTCGTGCTTGTTCACAAATTTTGTCTCTACTTCTACAAAAAGAACTATGGACAACAGAAGAATTTATGAACCTGGTCATAAAAAATTGCTTTCAAAGAGCAGTACAACCAATGGACATTTTATTTTCCAGTCAAGGGCTTTTAGAGAACTGAGTATACCAGGTCAAGCTGTAGCAGTGTTTTTAGTGTGCAAACTACATTAAAGAGCACACCAAACCACCACAGAAAGAGTTGAGTATTTGTATAAATTGGTTCCCTTTTCTCAGAACGTTTTCAGGATGTCTCTGTAACCCTATAAAGTGTGATGAGATCTGTGCTTTGTTATTGAAAATAACTTGTAAAATCAAGTATTTGGCTTTTCATTTTCAATTTTACCTGATGATTTCTTTTTCTTTTTTGCTACTTTAACACAAATTTTTTTAAAAAAATCTAGTAGGCACAAAAATGGGTTTAGAATTAATTCTATTTATAATGGAGGCAAAAGTCTGCTTGGTAGCTTAGATTGCCTGTCTCCTCAGATACAAGTTTAGAAACATGAAATCCTATCTACCCACTTAACACACACAAACTAGTAACAAACCCTGCTCATGACTTCCAAGTTTCTGCAATGAGAAATGTAAGCAAATATCACTGGAAAAATTAAACTTTGTGCCCAGCCAAAACATCACTGGAAGCAAATTGTAATTGCCTACCTCTCATCTACTTATGGTTCAGTTTACTGTTACAATGGTAACACAACTCTTTAATCTCCTTCTATTTATTCAGCCAAAAATGGTGGGTCAAATGTTTGTGTTTGTAGTATAAAAAGGAAAGTTTACAATAACATTATTGTACAGCACCCTCAGTCTGATTGCAGGAGCCACCAAGCAGAGGTGTTCAGTGGCACACATGGGATGTGCAGGTGTAAATTTTCTTACATTTTCCAGCCCTGTCGTGATTTCTGGGGCTAACAAAGCACAGGAGCTCAAACTAAACAGCAACCCATTATGAGTGAATGAGGACACTGCAGAAAATGAATTCTACTGATGGCAATGGATAGGAGTAAATTGATGTAAAATAGTCAGTTGTATCATGTGTAAAACTGACTTAAGGTTAAAAGATGGTTTTGTAAAATAACCTGTTCATTAAAATGAATTTAATTTTCAGTTTTGCACCGTGTTTCTGAATGCGATTCAGTTAATATAACAAGATTAAAAGGAATCCAAAGTGCTCTGTAGCAAACTTAAACATTGAAAAATGTCTCTATGCAGTGTGCCTATACTTAGTGCAGCTTGGCATTTTAATTACAGCAGGAAATTCTCTCTAAAACAGGCCTTATATTTACAGCAAGTTAGCTATTACAACACATAGCTAGCATTATCAAATACTTTGTTGAAGAATTTATGAAGGGCAAGTCACATTTTCATAATGTACATAAAAATAACTCAGTGATCCTAAATGGGTGACAAATACATGAATGATAAAAGGTAACTACTTTGAGCACATTGTTTTTAAAAAGGGTAAAAAACAGAAGTTATATCCATGAAAAGGTCATCAGTTCCCTACAGACACTGATTTCCCAGCAAGCTCAAAAGGGAATTGATCACTCCTACATGACATCTTTGTGCTTGTCCATCTGGTAGGACTGAGGGTATTCTTTCTTTTGACTGAATGCACACCAATTTGTTTGCCAGTAAAAAAACTCCTGAATAGAATGCAAAAATGTATTTTCTTGAGAGTAAGTACACACTACAAATCAAAATTCAGTTTTCTGCTCAATCTTCTCAAATGTTTGTGGGAACAGGACAGCAGAAAAAGCAAAGTATAATGAAAATAACCCAACTTTAAAGCTGAAGTGACTTCTCACAGCAAATACTTCACAGCCTTGGTGTATCCCAATGTGACAACGTTTATTGAGATGAAACTGGAAAAAGTGACTCATCAGCTGACTTTAAACAGATATGTGTCTACTGCTGGGGTGATCAGGTCACTTAAAATTCTTCCTCTTGGATGTGCGTCACAGACCATGAAGGAGTCTCATGAGGAACTTTCTGGCCAAGGGGATTTACTGGGCCTATTATTCTGCTCCTGATATTTATCCTCTGATTCTGCAGGAATAGCTGCTCCCAGTTCAAGAGCTCCTGATCTAATATGCAAAGCATTTACAATAGTCAGCAGGAAACCCAATACGCTTTTGCCTGCGCACTCTGGGGCTGGTGTAACTTTTCCATTAACTTAAACAAATGCTGCTGTATTTTTAGACCATGTAATTACCCTGCATCAGCAGGCTGGTTCTTGTGAGAGTACACTGGAGAAAGATTGGAGCCCTATGCTCCTCTGCTTAGAAAACTCCGAAACCCAAGCCCTCGGATGTGGTGATTAATGAAATACCTCTTGAGCATTTGATCTGATCCCACTTGCTGAGGTAAATTGTTTTAGTTTTCCATTGGCATAAATAGGATTTTTTGGTATAATGACTGGAGGGTGAAGGCTTCACACTTGAAAAGACATACCATTCTGTGTTAATGGACGACCACTGAGGATTGGAACATGCTTTAACCTTCTTCATTCCTCCCTCAAAGATAAAAGACTAAGGAGATATTTTTGTTATGTCCCCAAAAATTCCTTGCTTGAAATGGTGTATGAACATCCTGGTAATAGCATTAACCCTCTAATTCTGCTGTTCAAAAACCTCAGCAGCTCTGTGATTACAAGCATTTGTCAAGAGGCAGCAGGCATTTGGCAATGACAAAATCTGTCATTTTTCTGAAGTTGGAGTGTGCCAGTCAACAGCTGCATTAGGCTGTCAGCACAAAGCACTGCAAAACAGCAGCACACTCACAATGACACCATTAACACTTCAGTTCAGTGTTTTGATAACAAGAAGCTCCACAAGGCACACAGTTGGCCTCTTCTGTCACAGAAATCAAAGGTTGGTTCAGGTTTGTCTGTGCCACAATTCAACATGGTCATTATAAAGCATGGGCAGGCCATGCTTTGTTTGATACAATATTTAATTTTCTTTCTTTGCTTGTAAAACATTTTTCAGTTTCAGAGAATGAAGAACTAATTTTCAAACATGGTAGTGCCAGGAACACTTATTAAAATACTTCTGCTAAATAAATAAATAAATAATGCATTTAAAACTACAGTACAATGAAAAGGTTTTAGAACATAGTCACTTGCAGTGATTTTGGAATTATACATGCTACACTTGGTTTCAGCAAGGAATTTTTGTCACTGAATTTCATAAATGAGTATGTTTGATGTATCTAACGTGTTAAGGCAGATAACAGCTAAAACAAAGAGTAGTTACATGAATAATCTGCTTTAGTTTATTTTATACACCAATATAACTCCTTGCATGTTTTTCCTGACCTCTAAGGCCATCTTCATTTCAGTGCATGGTTCCACTTTTTTAAGAACATGTAAAGATAATAACTTCTTATTTCTTCTCCTTATTAATCTAAAAAAATAAAACAAATAGCTTGACTGACATGATTTTTAATGAGTTTTTGTCATCAGCTCTTGTAGGTGCAACACCTGCAGCCAGCTCCTGTGAAGGGATGCTCAGAGTGAACATCTTCTCCATTTCTGATCCTAATGTCTCAGGTCTAATGGCACTATTGTGGGAATGGGAATCTTGCAGGTAGGTAGAAACACCCCCCCAGCAGTCTGGTCTGTATTCCAAGGCTGTATCTGTTCAAGAATCATCAGGGAAATGAACACCTGGATCCCCAGGAAGGGGTGAAGAGCTCCAAGTAGCTGATGGCTGAAACACTAGTGGTGAGCATCCCAACAGACACAGCATCTCTGAGCAGGCAGGGGATAAAAGCCAAGGTGTTTTTCAGGAGAAAAACAGGTTTGAGAGGTGAAACCTACAGGCCATGCCCTTAGCACTGGATGGCATTTCTCCTGAGGAGGCCACATGGTTAGCAAGGAGAATTCACTGGGCAGAAATCTCTTGGAAGCAGGCAAAGGAGAGAAAATGCTGTCCACACACCTCAACTTCTAGAGACCTGTTCCTTTCTATTCCCTTTGTTTGAATAATGTTTGAATCCATTATTTATGAGTGCAAATATTCTACTCCTAAAGAATTTTCTTACCACCTCCACAGCAAGTATTGCCCAGAAACTATACACTAGGATATGTATTTCCAAACCTGTTTGGCAAATAAAACAAAATTTTATGTTAAGCTATTTAATGGCTTTTCACGAGGAAGCAGAATCTTATCTTCACAATGTCAGGGAAAAGTTTTTTGAGCCTGGATGTCCTGGAGTTCCCACAGCTCCCAGTAATGTAGGGGAGAGGTAAGCAATCTCATCACCTCTGGAAATAACAGCACCATTAGCCTGGGTTTGCACAGGGAGAAAACTGCTGTTCATAACATTGAAGTACAGTGACCTACCTACAAGTTTAAAAAGGGTTGACAATCTGAACTCCTCTGAATGATGGTACTTCAAAAGCTCAACTGAAGAGGCTGAAATGTGGATGAAGTATCCTGGTTTTGCAAATGACTCAAAGGAACTGTATCCTGAAAGCCATGTATTCTTGTGGATGACAAATGTAGATCTGTTGTGAAAATCTTCTGATTTTTTCCATTTAGAAACAACAAGAGTATTATTGGAGACCAGCTGAAGAAAATAATTTGGTCTATCAGCTGTTTCAAATGAAATCAAGCTGGAATCTGAAAAAAAACAGGAGAGAGCACATAAAACTTATTTATTTGCTGATATATGCATAATAAACCAAGTTCATTCTGATGTACCACTATTGTTACTAGTAGCATGAGGAATGAAAATTGACTTTGTCCTTACCAGTGAAAACAGCCTGAATCTTGTAAGAAACTACACTATGTATGGATTGCAGAGTGCTAGATTGGGATGGTTATTTAGTTTTCTAAATAGTCTGCAGATTTGCATCAGGAATACAAAGAGACTGCTCACACCAGGATAAAGGAATATAGCCCTGCAGTCAAGCAGAACTTAATTTACAGTCTTTAAGCCATTTATTTAATAAAAACTTTAACTCCATCTAACTGGCTTTAAAAGGAACATTTGCCATCAGGAATTGATAGCTTAAAAGCTCAGCCTTTCATTAAAAATAAATTAAAAAACTGTATTTTGCATTCAGCTCTCTCGCTCTCCCTCTAAGAACATTACAGCAAAGTCTTTTTTCTGGCAAATGTTCCCTCATGGTACCTTACCCTGCAGAACTTCTGATTTCAAGCAGCCTCTGCACAGCCAATTGCAGGGCATCAGATCTTGAGCCTGTTACAGGCATCTGTTGCTCACAGAATTACTTCATTCTATTTTGCTGTAAACTGTGCTAGTCTCTTGAAAACAGCCATTAATCTACTGTAAAATCAACTAACCCTCCAGGACCGGGTAGCATTTCTTAAAAAAAATGCTTAGAAAACAAATGATCTCTATTAAAAGGATATATTATCACATTCTGGTATAACACTTCTGGAAGACCACCTTGTTTTCTGAGCATAAAACTTCAGATAATCTGAAAAACCTAGCAGTACTAGTGAATGCCTTTTTATGAATTGTCTGTAGTAAGCAGCTCTTTGATAAATAACAAAGGACAGTCAGTGTGATTTTTAACACCTGCTGTATAACAAATCAGTGCATTAATGCCCAAACCCTCCCTTATCCAGGGATTGCCTGAAGGTGATAAAACATGCATTTTGCTGAGGCACCAATAAGTCAAGAATGTCCTATAATGACACAGCATATTGATTGTACAAATTCCTCATGACCAAAACGATGAAATTTGCTCAAACTGGACTACAAGGAACAAATTTTATTTCCAGATTAAATTCTGAGCAAGACATTTTTATAGGAGAACAGAACAGTAGAACTGACCTTCCCTTTCCAAACATAAGCTGAACACAATGTGCAAGTGCCTCAAAACTACAAGTAATAAAAGAAATCTGTAACAGCTCTTCTGTTACACGAGCTCTTGTGTCACTTCTACAGACAGCAGTATTAATTATCAAAGGTTGATAATTTTTTTAAGTGACCCATTTGATTACACAGAGACAGCCACCTTCAGGCTGCCCAAAGAGCTCATCAGGGGGCTCTGGTCAGTAAAACCATAGAAACCCAACTGGGGTGTGGGGAGGCAGTTGCTTTTCAACTGCTTACAAAGTTACAATCTAAAACCCACCAAAGAAGATTTTGGCAAACATTAAATTGCACATTTAGCTGTCTAATAAAGCAAAGATTTTTTTTTTTTTTTTTAAACAGGTCTATTCTTAAAAAGAAGGACAGAGTTTGCTCAGTCTTATTTAAGATAATTAGGCTATTATGACTTTACCATGTGCTTTGGGTTTATAAAGTCCTGAAGTCAGCATAAAGCCCACTACATGCCCAGGAACATCATCATCTTCTTTCACAGGGAAAACAACACCATCCACCACTCCTGCTGCTATTACAAATTTTCCATCCAAATAGCTGACCAGTTTGTATGGGCCTTTTCCCAGGCAAAGATTTTAAAAAACCAATTATTCTTCATGTCAAGTGTCACAAATGCTTGAGCTCTCAACATTAGGGCAGAGCAAAGAAGGAAAACACATCTCACCACTCTGAAAATAGAGGTACCATGCACTAAACTTGAGTGAAAACCAAAACAAACCTTTTTTGGAAAGTACATGCTCTGAAAATGATCAAGAATACCTACTTTCAATCTGCAAGTTTCATGATTAGCTTCTCTTTTTCATCCCTCTCATATGCTTTGGTTTCCTAATCACTTTATTGAAGTTAGCTGATCCCTAAGTTATTTGACTTAGGATCCTTCTAAACTATTTATTTGTATGGTTGAACTGATTAAACACTACTCTTTAAAACCTCTTCTATTAACAAACTTGACTGCAGAAAAATAGCGTTTATTCTTAAAGGTTTGGAACTATTTTTTTAAGTTCACTGTTAAAATGAAGCATTTCATGCCTCACCTGAGCAGTTCACCTCATTACCATTTTACCCACAAGCCAGGACAGGGCAAGTATACATTGAGGTAAGTGCAGGTATTGGCTGGGAAATTAATAGCATGGACTCTTAAAATCCATTCCAACAGGTTAAAAATTTGGACTGCAATTTGCAGCCTGCCTTCATATTCTGGTTCTGCAAAACCTTGAAATTTATTAAGTTTTGAAATCCTGGGGATGCTGCATTACAAGCAGAGTTTCAGGTTCTAATGGCATGGAAATGTAGCCAGGTAGGACACAAGTCCATGCCCACCCAAACATGAGCAAAGATACCTCTTTACCTTCAGCCCAGGCAGCTGAAAAAACAAGGTTTAAATTACTACTTAAGGCATCCAGTGCTTTGGAAATACCTTTACATGTTGAAGTATCCCATCTCAAGCCCATCCAAAAGCTGAGAGACCACAGCCACCAGCTGAGGATTTCTCTTGACCAAAGACAAAAGGTTTCTGCTTCTGAATTTTTTGAATGTTCTGGAACCATTTTACTCTGGGTTCATCACAAAGTTACATAGAGAAAACCTCTTCCTGGTCTAAGACAATTTCTTAAAACCTTCCTGTCTCCAAAACTAAGTAATACTGGGTCAACCCCCCATAAGTTATGTAGATAAGAAAATATTCAGCGTGGAAATGACTTTTTTTGCTTTTTTTGAAACGTGATATGTTGAATACAGATGAGCTGGATTAGCAAAGAGTACAAAAATACAAAGTAAGAAGTAAACAATACCCATGTTTACTACAGAGCTAGTCATGTGCACAAAATCTCACTATTTCAACTAATTTCTGCCAGTGAGAATTCAGTAAAAACTAAAGGTAATAACACCCCTTAAAAATATGTTACCAGCTAGCTTCATTATCACCACAGATGTCAGAGGAACTGCACCTTTGGTCTAAGTGCACTAAGATTGTCTATTATCAGGCTGTGTTTCTTTTAGGAAACAAACAAACCAAAAAGAAAACTTAAAACTTTCAATCCCCTCTAATATTCAGCTATCCTTTATTTAAATTAAAGTCTTTAAAGGTGATTTGGATAAAATTCCCATGCATTAGTGATTTGACCCCACTCAAAATCTTTTCAGAAATCGGTGTATGAGAAAAGACAATTTTCTGGGCCATATTTTTGGGGCCTGGCAGAGTGTGCAAGTCTGTCCTGATATAAACTTGGTTCTTTTCCAAGAGCTTTCCAGAAGTGAGCTGCTGCAATATTGATCAGAAGACCAAAACACTCCATGCCATGTGGGCAGACAGGCTTCTGTGTGGGCTTGATAAAAATTTATAGCACAGAGAGCAGGAGCCCTGCCCCTTGCTCACAGCAGGCTGGCTCGTGTGCCACCCCTGGCTGTGCAGACACAGTTTGGGAATGTCTGGATGTGGATCCCAGGGCTGTGCAGACACAGTTTGGAAATTATCTGAATGTGGATCCCAGGGCTGTGCAGACACAGTTTGGAAATTATCTGGATGTGGATCCCAGGGCTGTGCAGACACAGTTTGGGAATGTCTGGATGTGGATCCCAGGGCTGTGCAGACACAGTTTGGGAATGTCTGGATGTGGATCCAGGACTGTGCAGACACAGTTTGGAAATTATCTGAATGTGGATCCCAGGGCTGTGCAGACACAGTTTGGAAATTATCTGGATGTGGATCCCAGGGCTGTGCAGACACAGTTTGGGAATGTCTGGATGTGGATCCCAGGGCTGTGCAGACATAGTTTGGGAATTATCTGGATGTGGATCCAGGGCTAACCCAGCACTGCAGCACCCAGGGCAGGGTCCAGGCAGGGTCCAGCTCCATCCCCAAGGCTTGCACCCCTCACTGCAGCCACTCCAGTGCAGCAGCACTGCTGGCCACTCAGGAACTCAAGGCTGGGTCAGACAGACCTGGGAGGAGTGTTATTGCCCATCTGGGACAAAAAGTTGCCATAACCCAAGAGCTGCCTCCCTCTGGAGGCTGCACAGGAGCCTGTGAGTGATTTAACAGCCCCCTGGGGTCTGTCCAGCTTTGAACTGCACTGTGCCCTAAGTAGTGCCACTAGCACCTCTCAGTTGATATTCTATTAATTACTTCATGATTTAATTGTTTAATCATCACCCATCACCACAAGGAAAATGAGTTAGGCACATGTTCTTGGGAGAGGTCCAGGAATAAAAAGTATTATGAAATAAAAAGCCTTTGAAAAAACAAAGTAAAGCAGCAAAACAGAAGCTTGGCTAGTTAAACAATATAACATTCTTAAATGTTTTCATTAACACAATTGTTTTTATACAAAGATTGTACAATCTAAATAACTAAAACCCCAAGATTCTATTGCTATTCTGTCACTTTTTTTGAAACTTACCTTTGTTGAAATATTCACAATCATAAGCTAAAAGAGGAAAAAGAGAAAAATGCAGTTACAGGCATTGTATAGATGCAGGCATTCCAAACAGGCTTTCTATTCCCCTTTATGATTAAGATGTGAGCCGAATGCTTGGCTAAATTAGATCACATACAAAAACGAATAAAAAAATTATTGCCAAATATTTACTGTGCTTTAGACAAAATACTAATTTAAACTACACAGATTTAAAGCAAGCCTTGCTTCCCAGCAAGAAATACTGACTTTACATACCTACAGCTGTCTTTTTGTGACCTCTAGTGGCTGTGACTGAGCTTCACATTAAAGCACACCTTTTCCACCAAGAGCTGAGCAACCCCCTCACTGAGTGGCGTTTGCTGAGTGACCCTGTGCAAGCTGCATGCTCTCTGTGCAACTGCAAAGTTACAAAAATGCTTGTTTCCTTCCATTCTTTGCATCTCCCCTTCTTTTATCACATCTTTGGGAAAATGACAGCCTCCTGTTAGGCATTTCCACTAGGTGTTAGAGAAAAAGGCCTCAGTGTTTTTTTGTTAGTTCTAAGAATTTTTAGGGAGGAATACTCAGGTAATGTCTGTCCCCTGCTTAATTTTTTTTTCCTTTATATTTCACACTTGCTCTGGGGGCTTTAATAAGGCATGCATGTTTCCTAGATCTTATTAAAAAATAAAGTTCTGAAGATGGAAATCACATGAGCTGTTAACTTTGCACCTCTGGTTTGAGGGATGCATGCTGTACCCTAATACAGACCTCCCATGACTTCTCCTTTCACAGCACAAGGGATTAAAAGCAGAAAATCATCACTCACAAACAGAAAAAGCACATAACCCAGCTAGACCAGAATGAAACTGGAGTGAGAGGCACCAGCTCCTCTGTTCCTGTGACACAGATAGAAACACACAGCAACACACACACAGGTGTTTAGGTAGAGAAGAAGAAAGGAAGTCCCTAGTTTATTGTTGACCTATATATTGTATATTGTTGACTTATATATTGTATATATACATTTCTGGACAGTGCCCAGAGATTGGACAGAGAAGTTCCCACCTCTCCATCTCCACTGGTCACTTGAGAAGTCCATCAGGTGAGATCTTTTACAAAGGAATGCAAAATGATCCTTGTTTCTTTTACAGTTCACAACAACTAACTCTACTATGTTAAAACAAATCAGAAGGCTGATTTTCAGGGACAACACTCCTCTTCCTACCAGCGGGGCTTAGGTTGAATGCACAGCCCCAGGTCAGCTGGAGTGAGCGTGAGTGATTTTTCAGGTCTGGCTCCCCTGGATGCAGGGCAGTGCTGCCCTTGGCAGTGCTGTTAAACAAACTTACGACAGACTCTGGGAGACCTCCAGTCCACAGCAACTCCGTGCTGGCAGCACTGATGGGCATATGCTGAGACACTGGTGCAGAAACACTCACAGTCACCACCCTGGTTACAGCCACAAGTGTCTGTCAAGCAGTTGGAGTAAAACCAGGTGACATCAATCTGGAAAGGAAAATAATCGCTATTCGAAAACGCTCCCAGGGAAACTCACAGCCAGCCACAGACACAAAGCTATGGCTCTTGCACAAGGCAATATATCAAACTTGGAGGTGTTAAAGATTTCCCTCTCAATGCTTCCTGAAACGTGAGAAAAAATGCTCATTGGAACACAGCACAAAATCTTGTCCAGCCCTTAGCAACACAATTAAATCAGCGACATTAAGTAGAGGTATGTTAAGATATTGATGTGGGATTGTGTCTTCTATTGTTCTGTAATATTTAAGTCCTAATAAACTGCAAAAAAGCTTATGGAATAGAAGACTAAACTGATCACAAATCAGTAGAACTCAGAAATTTTAAGGAAGTGAGATACACATAAGATGTAAAATCAAAGTTGATGGAAAGGTCTTCTTTACAAGTGAGTATTTCATACTCTCTTCATATTATCAGACAATTTCACACAAGAATTTGTCATTTTTCTTTATAGTACCTTCAAGTCTTGAGTGACAAAATTTCAAAGAAAACTGTCAGTGCTAATTTGCTTATCGAAATGTTTCCCAGATTTACATTTGAGTAAGTTTCCTAGAAATGAGTTCTTCCCATCTGACACTGCCTATTTAATACTCTCATTTATACAAGCAGGAAAAATGTGCGTGCCACGTAAGGCATTTCACGAAAAGCAAGTGGCTATGCTTACACAAATAATTCCTGTGATTAAAAAGAAAATATCCCGAACAGGGTGTATTTTTGTTTTCGTTAATTACTGAGTGCTTCGTGTTGAGGAGTAAGTAACATTTCTCCCCGGTGCTGGGATCATTTTCACTGAACTCACCACTGGGTGGCAAGCTTCAAACGCTTCGCTCAGCAGTATCCCACATTCCTTCTTGGCAAAGGGCTCTCGAAGGGGGTTCAAACTGCACGGATTTCGAATGTCAGAGCTGTCAATACACTAAACCGGGAGGAAAAACGAAAGTGAGAAATATTTTCATGACTACTTTGTGTTTTGAACGTGCAGAGAATATTTTTGTGCTTTTTTATTTTTTTTTCAGGAGATGCAAAACGTGAAACAAAAGCACCATTTATGGAACTAAATACAGAGTGAAAGCTAATGCTGCTGAAGAAGAAAAGCAAAATTACACCATTTGAAGAAACGTTTCACTGGTCTGAAAGCAAAACACACAGGTGTAATCAGAGGTGCCAGAGAGGCCCAAGCTGCTCTCACACAAATGACCAAGATCACTCAATGTGCTTTAGGAGTGGAGGAAATCAGATCTTTTTTACCCTAACTACTAGGAAGGCACATTTCTGTGAACACCACTAGAAGCATCACCTTAGAAAAAGTTCTATTTCTAACTTGACAGCACATTGAATTTTTTTCTTTCCATTGCTATGGTTGTACAGTTAAATGTTTCCCAGCTATGAAAAATCAGTTAAACTGTCAACACACTCTGAAGTGAACTCAAAATTCTTCTATTATACAAAAAAACCAGTACTGTGCTGTTCAAATGTAATCAAAAACATTCAAAATATTGTTACAGCAAAAAAAGGTGATTATTTTATTTCTTTCACATTATGACATCTTTAAGAACCACTGATGTTGTCGTTTGTATTGCAGCCTGACTGGTTCTCTCAGGAATGAACTTCTCATTTCATTCCAGATGAATTTTATTGTATAACAGAAAAAAATCTACCAGCAAAATATACTAGCAAGCACATTCTCTTTTTGCCATGTACCTCTACAGCTGTCCAACTGTTGCCAAACTCTTGTGAATTTGTTAGTTCAAAATTATCTGGAGTCTTCAGTTCATTTACTGTCTTCAAATCAAAATTTCCACATAATCCAGTCAATTCTCCCTAAGAAAAAAAATTATACATGCAAACACAAAAATGTATTTTTACAAGATGAAACACTATCAGGCATGACCATTTTCAAAACTCACATCTTCAGTGTTTTAATTATAAATCTGTCACATTTTGATCCTTTTTCAGCTAAACTTCAGTCAAAAGAATTCAGCTTTTCAGTCAAAAGAATTCAGTGACAAAGCTACAGAGGATATTTTATTTTGGCAATGTCACTATTATGCCCCTTCAGTTATGTCCAAGCCTTTAAAAAAGGAGAGAATCCTTTTGTTCAGAGAGGGGAGCTGTTGGCCAGTTATGGCTTTTTAACCCTCAGCAAAATAACATCTGCTTCAGTCATGTAAGGAATGAGAACTGAAGGAGAATTTTGCCCCAAAGGTATTTGTCTCTGTTGTTACAGAGTTATACAGAAAAGAGTAACTAAAAAAAGATGAATGAGAATGAATATTTTCATTGACAAGATAGCTGAATGCTTCTTTATTTCTCTGAATAATTATGCCTTATTTAACAAGATTTACATAAATACCACAAAGAAATGGTAAAAACGTTGATTTCCATCTACCTGCCACTGATGACCCATCTGCACATGAATTGTTGTTCTCTGGTCCCAAAGGATGGTGACATGCTCATCAGGAAAATGAACAACAGTGAAAAATCCAGCTTTCCATAACTGCATGTTTTGCAGGCCATCTATGTAACTAGATAAGCTCTGTTAAAAAGAAAACAAGGGAGCTCATAATGGAAATAATATCTTCATAAAATGTTCACTTGACAGGAAAATAAACACCTCAATAAAATTAACAACATGGTTCTCAGACACGTCCAAAAACAGACAGAAAGGCACAGAGGGGGAAATGCTTCAACAGAAGGGGCCTGGATTTTAAATGTGAACTGTGTTGGGTTTTATTATTTTCCAATTTTAAGAGTTGATTTTTTTATCAAATTTACAGGATGGGCAATGGGCTGAAGATTAGAATGTTAATGATTCATCTAGATGAATAGTCTTAAGGCCCCTGATTATGATTTTCACTTAGTTATAAGCAATTGTCTCAGTCAATGCTTTTTTTTGAATATGGATAGGTAAACATGATGCATGAAGCAGCCTCTGGAAATAAGGAATTGTTCCAATATGTCCCAAATTACAATCTTAGTTACAGAAAGCATTTTTTGCTCAATCCAAAAACAATCAGACTGAAACTTATTTGTAGCATGGACTAAGATGCCTGGTTCAACTACACAATATCTCAAATATTCCTATAAACTGTTAATAGTCAGTCTATAAACTGTTAATAGGATTATTTGTACTATAATTACTAATACACTAAAACACTAAGTGATTACAGAATAGAATTTGCAGTTTGGCAAAAACAAAAATGAAATTCAGGCTGTGGAGGATATACCAGGGCTGTAATTTGTTGGGATTTTTTAACCATATAGAAATATTCCTCCTGTACATTCAAGACCTGACTAAGCTCTTCATTCCAGTGGAATTAATAGCAAAACTCCCACTGATTTCAAAACACCTGTATTTCTCCTAAGACATTAAATAGGAATTTAGTCTAAACAAAAGAGCTACAGTTATCTCATCTAACATTTTTGTTAAATATAGATAAGATTTTGTTTAAGGTTTCCATTGAACAATCCAGATGTGATCAGCATTCACTGTAAAGATATTTACACCTCTGCTACTGAAGTGGCACAATAAGGTTTTGGTTGTGAAAGGAAGAAACACAGAGAAGTACATATGCTGCTTTTTGATCAACAGTAAGAACTGAGACTTACTGGATTCCCAGTTTCATCATCAAACACTAAAAAGGATTTTCCAACATTAATGAAAATGTTTTTTCTGCAAATGATTCCATTACTAAAGCAGTCAATATTCTCTACAATGACAGAAAGACTGGTTGAAGAAGTGCCCTGAAGGAAAAAAAGACAAAACAAACAAATGTCCATTTTTAAATATAATAATATTAAAATTGTAATCACAGTTCAGTTAGCAGAAACATGTATGTTTATGCTACATATGATTCAAAGTGTGAACAACACCAAAAATGAAAAAAACCCAAGATGTAGCACTCAATAAAATGCACAGACAGGAAGCACAAGGGTAGATTTTAACAGGAAGATTCACCAGGTAGATTGGAACAGTTTTAAAGGCTTTCAGAGGAGTCTCACCTTCACCAGGTAAGCCTTGCACGTCCCCACGAAGTCGAAGGTGAGCCCGTCGAAGGTGCGGTAGTGCCGGTCCCCGTACGCCGTGCACATCGAGGGGCAGGGCTGGAAGCTGCACTGGAAGGATCCATGCTGGCAAACACTGCAAAAGGCATGGCCAAGAAGGGGAACATCAGCTGCAAGCCCAGACAAAGCATTACAGCTGTTGCACTGAGGAGCAAAGGAGCAAAAGCTGTGCCAGTGTGGACAGAGGTGGTTTGAAATGCTGGCTGAGCAGGACACGGCAATTAATGCTCTGAGGGAAAAATGCACATACTGAACTCGTACCACCCAAGTTTTCTTCTTCCACGAAAAATTAAAGGCTCCTGAATATGTACACACCACAATAAGACTCAAAACCCCCCAAAAAATACAACAAAGAAAACCAGCAAAATGAAAAACCCAGTGCAACGTAATACAATTTATTCTGCAGTGCACACCAATAACATGATGCAAGGAGCAACCCTTCTTTTCCAGCTTTTCACCAAACATGTTTTTCTGTACAAGAAAAAAATTTCCACAGTTTTTTTTGTGTTAATCTTAGTGTCAAAAGTTGGCATGTCCTGCTAGTAAAGTCTTCATGCATTCTCTGCTTGAATTTCACAGAATTACCAAGGAAACATTTCAGGAGCATTATTTTGGTGCTTGGGTTCCTAAAAAGAACCATCTTGTTGGACTTACTCTTATTCCAGCTTGTCTAGATGTCATCACCCCCAAACCCCAGCCTAACAGTTCAGGAGCTTCCAGAACAGTTCAAGTTGTGTCTGTGGCCACTTTGAGCCCCAAAGGGTTTTCACACACATCTGCTGAGTGACTGTTCAGACCTTGCTGAATTCCCTCTATTGTAATGTATTCTCTTGACATAATAAGAGGTTTTGCTGCACTGGATATTATGCCTCTTTCTGAATCACCCTCTTGCAATCTAAATAACATTTTCAGAAATGACATAAGTTTTACAAATAACAGATAGAATTTCATTTCCTGCATCCACAAGCAATCACTAAAATATCATTTCTATGTTCCCCAATGACCCAATATTCCTTGATAAAGACAGCAAAGCTGGTGCCCTGGCATAGCTTATAGTATAAGTCTTTATAAATGTAGGTTAAACTAAATACAGAATGAGATATTTTTGGTACATGCCTAAGTTTACTTTTTAAGAATATTGATTTTTAATTTCCTCCTTACATGAATGTTTAATATTTTACAATTAGAGTCTTAATGTGACTGGATAAATACTGGATAAATCTCTAACATTTGACATCTCATATACTGAAGCAGCAGGCAGAATAAACTTTGTCAGTATAAATTTTTTTCAGTGTAAGATTTCCTTCATATTTCTATCACAGTGCCAGTATACCACTGTTTTCAAAAGGGCAGCAAATAGCTAGAAAATCTAGGCAGCTCCAGCTACTGGTAACATCAGGTTTCCTCCAGTTCACTCAGCAATTAACTTGCACCTACATGGAACCACTTCCAGGTTTTTCAAGACTCTGCTTATCCCATCACTGATTTGGTCCACTCTCATGTTTTACATCACTACATGTATCAATACACCAAGCAGATGGCTAAAATAAGTTAAAAATACAACATGTGAGAAGTGTTTGCTGTACCAAAGTGCAGGACTTGCTAAGTGCAGTCACCTCAGAAGATGGCTTCCAAAGGAAGGAACCCCATCAAGCTCATGGAGAGAGGCAAACAGAAGAAATTATATTTGGACTGGAAGACTAAGTGCTGCTTCTCATGTTCTCCTAAGATATTAGGTTTTAGTTTCACTCTTGGCCTATTCAAATCCTTCTCCATATGCTGATCTCCTAAGAGCCTGTGCAGAAACATTTCTTAACATGTAAAGCCTAGGCAGATTCTTTTCTTTTTTTCAGGAATGCACTTATAGTCAGAAGGAAAGGTTTAAGAGGGACACAATGTCTTTAAAGTCCTCTACACCAGGCTTGTTTCATACTAAGTGAACTGACATTTAGAAATCAGACTCCAGAGAGCCCTAGTTGGAAAAGCTGAGCTATCAGAATCTTCTAAACTTCAAATAGCTTTTTATAAAGCATATTTCCAACAAGTATTTGTAAAAGAATACAAGTAGCCCAATCCAGCAGCTCACAGAGAGTGACCAGGAGTTTCTCAATGGTCCCAGCAGGATGACAGCAGACCAGCACATGTACTTGCAGAAACCCATCTTACCTGGCAGAGCACTGCTGCTCTGATAGCCTCAGCATTAGAAAAATTTGTGTTTGATGTTTCCACTACATGCTAAATATTTCAGGTACTCTCACTGAAAAGAAAACTTGGGAAGCCTAGAATCACAGGTAAGCCACACCCCAGAGCTTGGGTTGAAAGTTCCTGTCAGTTCACTGGTAGTTTTGCCAACTTATTTTGTCATTTTACCGTTCAATAGATAAATCAGATCACTACTTGTGTTGCAACACTATGAAATATGAGTGAGATGATGTTTAGAATCAACACACACTAATTCAATGCACCAACCCACTACATGATAACTTCTGTGGGAGCCTAAGTGTGTTTGTTTGCACAGAAGCACTCTCATGCTTTGCACCTTCCCCTTAACATCAGGTGCACGCTGCACACCCACTCAGCAGACTCAGGTTTTATGTGCTTTGTATCCAGCAGAGCCTGGGGCAGATTCCCCTCTATTCCTGAACAACTGATTGCCAAAAAGGCATCATCATTTAATCTGTCTTTGCTTCTGGACATGGAAGGCTACAAAAGCCATGACAACGTTAAGGATTTGTGCATGAATTAATAAGCCTGGCCTCGGGGGAAGGAAAAAAAAAAAAAAGAGAAGGCTAAATATCCAGTGTCCTTCTGCCTGCACTGCTGCTGCCTTTGGTGGAGTCTCATACAGATGAGATGGGATAAATGAATTCTCTCTGATGCAAGCAATCCCACACCAGGTCCAAATGGAGAAGCCTTTGGAGACAAGGGGTGAACAACCCGGGTCGCTTTACCTGCCTGCCCAGTGGAGGTGGCTTCTAAGTCGCTTCCCCAGTCGACCAAAGGGCTACAAATCTCTTGTAGAGCAGCTACTGAGGACCTGACGAGAGGCAGAGGAAGGCAGTCAGCACTGGAGGGGGCACGACATCCACACAAGGCAGAGCCTGGTGCTGACAGGAGGAGCCTTCCCCGGGCTGGGCAGGACAGGAGCAGGGCTCGCCGGGGAACTCGGTTAGATGCCCCGGTGAGCCACAGGGAGGGCACAAAGAGGAGAAGCTGCTCTGCATCACGGTGCTTGGCAGCACAGCTGATTTTTCTGGGGCTCTGGTCACTCCAATCGCACTGCTCAGTGCCAGCCTGCAACCTTGAGGCGTGGGCAGAGAGGAAAAGGGGCAGAGATGCTCAAGAACCCAGCTGGCTGCAGCGTGGGGTGTAGTTCCACACGCCTGGCAAGCTGATGAAAATGGCAGGAAAACACATCCTACTGCGAGTGCTCCAGGAAACCTGGCAGGGTAAGTGCTGCCTTTACTGGGGTGTAAAAGGAGAAGGTGTCTGCATGTGTTTAAATGACCCTACCAAGCCCTGCCTGTTGGAATTCTCCCTCTGAACACTCTGATTCATCAGTTATCCACACACACACATCAGTGTCACTGCCAGCTGATCTGCTCGGTACCCGATGTTGCTCAGCGCTCCCCTTAATTTGACACAGTAGTAGATGCATATTTAAGGACACAGGGCTCTGTTCTGGACTCTAGCCTGCTCGGATTCAGTGCTAAATGTGAAAATGAGTAAGTGAAAAGCTTTTAAAAAATGTCACTCTGGTGTAGTATTTAAGGGATTTTACCTGTGCTTTAGGAATACTAGCCATGACCTTGAAAATAAAAAAAAAAAATAATGATTTTCTAAATCAAGGTTTTTAAAAACTAGAAAGATCCCAAATCACTATTATTTTGTTATGCAAATTGCCTGGACACAACAAAACCTGAACGAGTTTTAACAGCTCTTTGAAAAAAACGCAAATACAAAGTAGATGATTTAGATAATCTGCTGTGAAATTTATGATTAAAACACAGGATAGAAACATAATCAACCTACAAATACACAAGTAAAATGAACTCATCACTTAAATAGATCTCCACTTACCATGTATGACAGGAAGAAATTACTTTGTCACCTGGAAAATACTCCTTTCCTTTCCACGAGCATGGACATTCATCTGCATCCAAGCACATGTCCCCATGCTTCACAAGACTATCAGAAACAGCACAAAAAACACACATTCAGCAGCAGTTGAGCTGGTATCCAGATACAAAAATATTTTCCTGACCTTAAAGTTACTACTAGTTTTGTTATAGGACACAAATAATATTTAAAGTCTTCTGAAAGTGAAAAGACACAATTTTATTAATAATTGTGTAGGAGTGATTTGGTATCTTCCTTGCACAGGTACCTGAGTGGTTTGTCTTTAAGAGGTGCCAGCACTTTGGGCACTAACCCTTCAGTCACTCAACTCTCTGAAGATTGACTCATTAATACACAAATTTTAAGGTCAGGGAAATGCAGAATTTCTAGAAATCCTCTAAATTTCACTAAATTTCTTGTAACCCAGGCAATTCAATTGCATTAACTGAAGCCAAAAGATAATCCACGAGATGTGGGATCCAACACAGCCCTTTGTTCCAGTGGTATGTACCCTTACTGTCAACGACTAACAGCACATTTCGTCCAAAGATTTTTCATGATTGATTATTTCTTCTTGTCCTCTTTTCTCTCCCTGGTAAAGAGTTTAATTTTGTTGCAGTTTTTCTACAGCTGTAGTTATACCTTTTGGTCCATGAATAATTTAATCAATGCCAAAAGCCCTATCCTGGCTGCATGAAATTATTTTATTAATTAATTAATATGTATTTCTGCATGACAGGCACCTTCATGCAGGCAATTACAAATATACTCGATTTCAGTGGCAGAATTATCCTCACAGTCTTCAAAGGACACTTTGATTATAACACAGCTAACCATATGCAAAGCTGTTTAGAGTTCAAGACTAATGCAATGAATCTGTGTTTATACACAGCTCCTAGACCATCAGATAAAAATGCAAAACTATTAAAAAACAAGAAAGTGAAAAAGATTACTTTCATAGAGAAAGAACAGAGGAATTCTTGCCCAGCAAGACTAAATAAAGCAACTATTCCTAATTTTAAAGTAAAATACTTATGGCTTTTTGATAATATTCAGAAAATCTGAAATTAGATAAAGAGAGAGCAATAAAGAGATTTCAAGCAGATTCTACAAATAAAGGTCAGGAAACATTCCAGAAGCATTGAGTTCTTTTTATTAAATAAGCTATCATTTCCCTGAACCAAGAAAGTTCTATTTCTTCCAAAAAGCATTTCATTTTTTGACAAATATTGGAATGCTATTGGATAAGCAAAGCTATCCCAAACCTGGGACCTGAGGGTCCAGGATCAGATGGAGCAGCTGTGATGAGAATCCCATCTCTGAGGGCAAAGCTGGGAAACTCGAGCTCCTGACAAGCTGCAGCTCCCAGCTGCTCCAATCCTGCCCCACTGCACACGAGATTCCAGAGCAGCTGGCAGCCCAGTGCCACAGGACTGGGATTCCTCACAGGCACCATGCAGTCTGGGATGAGCCTGGTTTCTAGCATTTCAAACATATTTGTATAGAGAAATAAACAGGCTCTTCAAGTGGTACTTTGTGGCGGATAATTTTTTATTAAATTACCTTGATATCCTATAAATTTTATTGTNAATTAATTAATATATTATTAATAATATATTTTTATCATATGTAAAATAATATAATTAATAATAATTATATGTAATAATTAGTTATTAATGTAATTAAATATTAAATATTTCAAGTACCTCTCTGTAGAAAAGCAAATTTTGTACATGTTTTCCTGTGTTCCTAACAGATTCACTGTTCCTGATATTTAGCACCCTGATATGGCACCATGGACAAGATGTGAGAGGCATGAGGCACATTATGACAAACAAAGTAACAAATGTTTTGTTTCCTTGCCATCCAAAAGGGATTTAATAATTGAATTTATTACAGAGCATTTTATTTGCTTGTATTAATGAGGTGGTAATTTGTATTTGACAAATTACATTGTACAAATTTGCAATTTGCATTTGACTTGGCCTCTTCTCCAGTGTGTTCTGTATCAGAAATGCACAGCTCTGTAAGGCTCATGAATGGGAACGTGCAGAACACCATAAACCCTCCTCCCCCATCAAACTGAAAAACTGTAATTCTCCTCCAGGGTAGGTAAGTGTTCTTTGTAATCCATACTTATTTCGAGTATTGTGTCACTTGGAGACAATCAGCTGTGAGACTGAAATCCCCACTGGTTTAGAGCTGCTCAGAACTGAACAGGGCAATTCAGACACAGAGATCATACTGACAAGGTAACACTAAATGCAGTTTTTCCCTCACGTTATTACACTGGATTTAAAAAAAAAAAAAAAAAAAAAAAAGTGATAACAGCTTTCTCTTTTGTAAAGCCAAGCAAATGGATAGATTTCAATGATCTAAGAACTCACCACAAATACCCTACAGAGAGGCCTTGCACAGCTCCTCTTTGAAGATTCAGACATTTTGCTTGATGTTTATACTTACTGTCCAGCCCACAATGAAGTGCAAAGACACAAGGACAACAATCCCACATCTCCCTGCTGAACACACACTGCCATTACCCTCTTATTATGGTCTATAGCTCCCTGCATTCACACACACAGGATTATGTCAACAGTCTTGGTAAAGGCACCGTGTCACCTGTGGCTCAAACAATTCCTGCTCTGACTGGAGACCATGGAAAACCAATGGGACAGCACAGGCACAAAGCAGCATTTGTGCATTTGGGGCAAACACATCACACAGCATGCAGAAATGGAGGAAGAGAGTGCTGTTTATTCCCCTCCTTTTCCTTTACTCTGATTTTCTCCTTGTTTCTTCTACAGTCTGGTTAAGGATTCTGTCTCCATGTCAAATTGCTCACATTTGGTTTAGTTAAGGAAGAAAACTAACTTGATTCATAGAAACCCAGAAGTAGGAAAAGTAATTCAAATGTTTCACTTGAAAAAATATGCACTGAGAGAGTATTATTTTTTTGAAATGCAACATATAAATACAGAAAATCTCTCTTTAAATGGTGTCAGATGAAAACCAGTAAGAAAAAATATAAATTAAGTCTTAAAAATTACTCAATATGTCAAGCAAAGTTGGGTGAATCGACATTAGAAAGTGAATTCCAGGAGAATTAATGTTTTATTTCAACAGCCTCTAAAATAGGCAGAAAGTATATCATCAATTTTTGTACCTTAAAAATTGCAACCCTGTATGATCTCCTGTAAATTTAGGTATTTACTTAAGCATGGTTGAAAAATCTGAGTAAATCAGATGCTAGTAATCATATTGCTATGAAGTATTTAACCCCACTTGTCTCTTGGTTTGGCATTTATTATGCTTTTAACACCTGTGTTGTGGGGTAAGCCTTCACAAGTCTGATGCTCAGCCTTTATCATCTCCAATGGTCCAAGCAGAATTAATCACTCACTCATGCTTGTGCACCAAAAGGTGCAGCCCTGTCTGTACTCACCCTGGTGGGCACACACAGCCTGACACGCAGGGCAGGTGTGCTGACAAGGTGAGGTTCAGCAGCTGATTCTCACAGGTCCTCTCTCTGCTGAGCTCAGGATCCACTCGTGGGTTGCTGCAGTTAATATAAATCTGGCCAGCTGGGCAGCTGTGTGCTGGGGGGGAAAAGTGGCAAATGCTTGAGTCTTCATACCTGACATTTTGTGTTCTGTAAATGTGTGTAATAAGGATTTGTAATGCAGAAATGACAACGCCCAGCAATACTTGTAATATTCAGTTGCCTCTCCTCATATTATTTAGGGTAAAATTAACCTTGGTTGGTCCTACAGAAGATCTGTTGTTTATCATGCAGCTAAGATTATCTGCATAAAAAACCTAGTATTTTTAAGTACTGGGGGGAAAAATGTTGTTCAGATTTGACTATTTTGAACAGTTAGGCTGGTACAAAGCAGGAGCATTACTTTCAGTGACACAAATATATAATTATGGATCCCCTCCCAGGAGGGAATCTGTACACATTGCACTGTCTTCTAGTTCAGACAAGGGGTTCCACAGAGACTGGAGGAAATGTATCCACTGAACCTGAAATATCTTTTCCCTCTCTCTTCACTCACCATTTATGTTGTTATCACAGTTCATTACACCATCCCTGCAATGGCTGCAATAGAAACACACAGAGATGTACTGAGGGCCAGGAAGATCTAAAATATTAACATATTCTATTTAGCAATCCAGAATAAGTCAATAGAAAATAATTTTGTAAGTGCTTGCACTGAACATTGTAACTGTGGGTAAAGAGAGCATTGCCTTAACACATGAAGAACATTAGTTAAACTCCAAAGTTTTGCTTCATGCATAATGTTATTATGAGTTAAGATGCATGGGCTGACAAAGAATAGATACAGGAACATGTCCCCAATACTGCTCCCCAAAACACATTTCCCCTGCATGAAGCAGCTCAAAACTGCACAAAACTCAACCTAGCAGGATACTGTATGCAGGGAAGCACTGAGAAACCTAACACTGTCTGTTCCTTTCTAATTT
The DNA here is from genome assembly GCA_013400255.1 of Sitta europaea. NCBI lineage: Eukaryota > Metazoa > Chordata > Aves > Passeriformes > Sittidae > Sitta > Sitta europaea. Next base: position 259,553 of record VXBS01004687.1, on the reverse strand, counting down.
GAGCCAAAATAGTCCAGTACTGCTCTAAAATGCTAGCAGCTCCTGTTGCAACTCATTGTCAGGGAAAACTGTAGCAGTGCTGGCTGAGTTTCAGGTCCTGGTATTCCCTGGAGAACCTGAGGCCATGAAATCCAGCCCTGCTTTCCCGTTCTTCTGCAATGGCTAAAGCATCCCCAGGACTCCTACAGCTGGTCAGCAGATTCAGAATCAAATTCTGTGTGTGCTGCAGCCTCCCTGAGAATGCATTTGGAGTTGTGGATGGACCCCAAAGCCCTGCAGGAAAAGTGCTCAAGGACTGCACAGTATGACTCAGGCAAGAGCAAAAGGAGAACCAAAGGGAACTGAGAGGGAGGCAACTCAAAGGCTGATATATAACACCAATGGAAATATTTTAAAGAACTGGTTGAAAGAAGCAGAGCAGAAAAGCTATCCCACAGAGAAGACATTCCAGTTGGAAAGTGGGAAGTTCCAAAGATGAAGCAATTGAGAGGAATAAAGGATGGGGAGAATATAATAAAGACCATAATTGTTTTTAATAGAAAGTGACAGATAAAAAAGACTTCTTCACAGACTTTTATTTTTTTTCAGTTCATCCACACATGTATTCCTACATGATTCCTAATGTATTACTTAGCACAAGGCAATTCACAGGAGCTGGCAGTCTGGATCTCTACATTTGAAAGCCTTTCTTCTCAATAGATCTGTACATAGCCTTAATAAAAAAACACCTCAAATCATGACTAAATGCAAGACACAGATCTCTAATTCTAGCTAAAATTCTAGTAGTTATAAACCAGTAGATTTTAATTTTATTAACCAACATAAGCTGCCATGTCCCAAACAATTCCACTGAAATCAACATAAAGAGGATTTTTGTCCACAACAATTTTTTTAAAACTACATCTGTGGACAGTCATATGATCTGCATTCATCCACATATGCATGACACGGGTCAGCAAAATCAGCTGAACTAGACCTTTGAGGAGGAGGAGGATTAAAGACTGACCAGGAGAAGCCCCTTCTTTCAGCTGCCAGGGCTGTTTGGCACATTTTGTAAACTAAAACACCTTGGGAGGGCAGGCAGGGGTGCACCCAGCCTTTGCAGGGTCCCATATCCATAATGGGCTGCCTGGCACACCCCAGGGAATCTGCCCTAAGGTAAAAAAAATAAGCTAACTTGATGAGTAAGATATCAATTTATAGCAATCAGTATTTATGGACTGCTGACAAGAGTGAGAAACAGTTTGTGTGTGCTTACTCAGTGCCCCCATTGCACTGGGAGTCTGACACCCATCTCAGGTACTGCCCTGATCTATCACAGACATGATTTGGTCTGCTCTGCTTTTAATTAAGAGCTGTAACAACTGATACAGACAGTGAGAGCTCAGATATTATTTCTGCAAGCTTGTTATTCACAGGACTTGTCATCCACATTACTTAGCCTTCTCCAGACAGGAGTAACTGTTGAAAAGGATGCATCTGGCAGGAGCCAGGATCATCTAACAAGCTTCCTTCTTTAATGCCATGACTGCAACGATGCAAATGGAAGAGCAGGAGGAGAAGAAAAAATGCCAAACGTAAGGAACAATAACAGAGATGCTTATTTACCATTGGCTGCAGCTGACAGTTTTTTGTGTTGTTTCTTAGTTGATAAAAGCCACATTGCTCTTTTACAATGATCCTATACTAGTGGAAGACAAATTCTTAATAATTCTTCATAAATGGATTTAGAATCTGGTAAAGGGAAGGAGAATAGCAATGAAGATCTATGGACAGTCAGGAAATGTCTGTGCTTTTTTGGAGCTCTCCACATTAGTATAGATATAAGAAATGATGGTGGCTTTTCTTTCTGTTTTGCACTTCAATATATTGCACTACAAATCACAGCAGCCTGAAAAGCCTAAGTTCTTAAGGACCTCTGTCAAACAGAGAAAACTGATGCAGGTTTATTCTGTAGGTTGCCTTAAAAATAACTAAAACAACAAAAAGAAAACCCAGCAAACTAGCCAAAATAATTTGATAGAGCTCTTAAGAAAGTGACAATTTAATTATGTGAAAACACAACTTGGTCTCTTACCATTTGCCTAAAGATGTCATGACATTTTCTCCAGGGGGATAGTCAATTCCTTGAAAGTAACATGGACATTCATTTCTGGAACAGAGGAAAGACGTGTCACTGACTAACCCAAACTGAAAGAAGAAGGTAACTACCATTCACACTTCAGTTGTTTAGTTTGTTTTGGTGAGGTCTATTTTGGTTAGATGATGGTTTTGTGGGTTTTCAGGGTGGGCTTTTTTAAATGCAAGCAATAGATCTCAAGACTGCCATATAACTCAAGCACATTTCAAACCAAATCATCAGGAAAATGGAATCTTATGTTTTGTATCTCTTACATGCCAAAAATCAGACAGAACATAACAATCAGTGCTGATGGTGTTGGATGAGTGTCCACGTTATAAAAAACCTATTTCTGATCAACACAGGCATCAGTTCTGTATAATTCTGAGACCCTGTCAAGTTTACAGATGTGCACCATCTGCAAGGGTACAAGTTAATGAGCTTTCCTTTGACTTGCAGATGTGGTGGCCTGAAACAGGGAGTGTGACTCTCAGAACTGCAACTGCACCCACCTCTGCACGCACCGCTCGGTCCTGGTGTCCAAGTACATCCCAGGGGGGCAAGCACAGCCCTCCACACAGTCCCTGCTGCATGTCTCTGGCACAGACAGTGCCTGGCAGGTTCTGCCACAGCTTGATACACAAGTACTGTACTCCTTTGTGTCTTCACATGAAAGAGCTGTCCAAATGAAACAAATCTCTCAAATTACGCTGCAAGAGACTCAAGTACTTCCCCAACAGTTTTCTGATAAACATCGCCATTCTTTCCTTCCCAGTCACATTAAATTCCACTAAAATTGCTACCTTGGCACTCTGCTGTGTAAACTACACAGATGTAAACCCACAGTAATAACAAGTGCAATGAGTCTGAGCAGTTAATCCAGATTTACACTGTGGAAACCAAACAGCTGAAGCCTTTTTGCCTCTAACTCTGAAAATACTAGGCATTCGTGCATGGACTTTTGGAAATGCAGAGCACCTTAAAAAAAAACCTTAAAAGCTTTAAATAAAACAGGTGGACTTCACAGATGCTGCACAATACTGTATTAAATATTCTTTCATATCTATACATATCTGTCTCTTATCAAGCTCTACTAAAAAAAGACTGAAACTCTTTAAATACTTTTAAATACTAACAGATTCATCTATTTTAAATGTTACAAGCATGGCTTTTGAAATACACTGTAAGAAACCTATTCTTGTTTCCAAAAAAGTAAAATAAAATCAAATGGCTTGAATGAGACATTCAAGCCTTAATAAATGGATGCAGCCATTCATGCCTTAATAAATGCAGACAAGGCAGCCTTGTCAGATATACATACAGATACTCCACCTTGAGATGCCAAAGCTGGACCAACTTAGTCCTCTTCATCATGCAGTACAACAGGGATAAGTACATGATGTGATGACAACTGCTAAATATTAAGTTCTTGAATGCTCCTTAGAAAAGATTCTCAGACTTGCTGATAGAGCCAGACCTACATCAGGGGTTTCAGGTTCTTTGATAGGGTTTCCAATTCTATGCTTTTTATAAAGTTTATGTGAGGTCCCAGCTATTGCTATGTCCTAGCAATATCTTTCACATCACAAAATACTAATATAAACTAAAGAATTTACTTTTGTACTTTGCTTGTGAGGCTTTATGGAGTAGATAACAGATGCCACCTTTATCTGTAAAGAAACATCTAGTCTGTATTCTTCTATTAATTTTAAACTCAATAACAACACCAAGTTTCAATGCTTGCTTCAGCATTTTGTGTATTTCAGTGTCACTGACAGTAAGAGAAAAAGCCAAGAGATTGTCAGACAGCAGAAGTCGACAGTAATCCAACTAAAACTGCTAAATACCATCATTATTCTTCTTGTTCATTTAAAGAATTAGATAAACAGCATCCACAAGGAAAAGAAATCTACTCACACAGTTCATGAAAAAGATCTAGATATGAGATATGCAATGCCATATAATAACAGACACATTTTGAATTCTGCATATATTAGAAGCCCTCCAACTACTTAAAAATATTTGCAATGCTTCATAAGTCAAAGAACTACAGAAAGTAAACTACAAAGGAAGAATCCTCTAAAAACACTGGTGCAAATTCTATCATGACAGAAAATTCTTTAAAAAAGGAAGTTTGTCCTGTGTGCAAAAGGTCACACTAGAATTAATCCTTTTCTCATTTAAAAGATTGTATTGATTTATATTTGTTTTCTGACTGTCTCTATTATAATTACTGCCTCAGGCAGCAATTATTTAAGTCTAGAAGTGAAAGGAAACTCACCACACTCTGGGACAGCTCCTCTGAAATCTATTACAACTCCAAACCTTCGGCAGTGATGAGCGTAATGGGCCAGAGCAGAGCAAAAACAAGTCTGTCCACATTTGCAAGTGTCTCTTCTGCACTGCTCAAAATAGGGAACAGGACTCAAATAGGGGTAGCATGGAGCAAAAAGATCTTTCGTAAGGATGCTACAAGCTTCCGCTGCATAAGAGGCTACACAAATAACAGATTAAAAACTGTTTCAGTGAGGGAGCTGGAAAAGACTTGGAACAAAAAGTGTCTTCTACACAATGCAACCAATCATGGCTAAGTACTATTGCCACATAAATCTTTTTATCTTTGATATCTATACAGCTGTTCAAGGGCTAACATCCGTGTCCCAGTCTGTCAGCAGGGATTCAGCTTTTTGGCATTGCACATTGTGGAAATACTCAAAAGACAGGTGATGTAGCAGGAGACATGACTATTCCCTTGCACTGCTGAAATTCGAGGGAAAACCTTAATATTCTTCCTCTCTGCCTTGACAAACATTTAGTGTCCAATAGAAGAAGTGCTAGAAATTATGAAATGGATATAACTGATGATCTACAAAGTTCATCATTATTAAAAGATGACTTAGTGACCATCTGTGGTCCTCATGGCACTGGCCACCTGCATATTATCCTAACTGGACCCTTCCAGCTGAATCTATAGGCTGTCAGCACATAAGCAACTTTTTCCTACTCTTCCATAGCAAAACTAAATCAAATATTTGTATTTTTTCAGCATTCTCAAAAATGAATACTGCAATAGTTTTGAGTCTCCATCTTAACTAGGAGCATCACCAATAAAAGATATTCCACCACACTTTAATGCATGTCTTACTTAACACAGTGTAACTCCAAACCAGAAATAAAAATTACAAGTTTCAAATGCCTCTGCAAGTATTACAAAAGCCTCAAACAACACACAAGGTGATTTTTTAGGGGACTGAACTCAGCTGCCTCTATACTATGCCTGGGTGCTAATTTCTTGAATGGGCAGGACTGGTTATTGCTGTACCTGATCCAACCAGGAAAATGGGCAGGGAATCAGAAAGTGGCAATGCCTTTGGCAGTCAGCCCTTGCCCCTGTGCCCACCTGCCTGCAGATGAACATCACAGGGATCCACCTGGGAACTGTCCTGCACAAGAACACACGCTGATGACGTTTTCCATGTGTTTCCAAACAGCTCTGGAGTGCTTTCTGTTACTCCAACTGGAGATCTTGCACAAAACAGAAGTCAGAAAAGGTATATAAAGTGAATTTGCAGAATCGTCTCTGTTATTTCACCCTCTGATTCAAGCTCCTCTTTCACTAGTCTGTATTCTCATTCACTCACCCATAAAACTGTAATCCTAAAGTTCAGGACTTCTCTTTTTTGCAGGTAGAGGCCCAGAAACAAAAGACAAGATGACCTCTAGAGACTTTATAAGGAAGAAAAGATCAAAATAGACCAAATTCCATTTTTATAAGAGAGCAGGGAGCATCACTGCCCAGATAGTTTCAACTCCCCTTTTTGTCCTTTTGGTTCCTTAGTGATATCCAATCCATTTTTAATCTCTCCTCTACCTATAATTTCCCATCTGTGGCTGACTTCCTAGGTTCTTCATTCCTTGCAGGAAAGAGAAAAGAAACCCAAGCCTCCAGAAATATAACTGCAAAAGCAACTGAACAGATGAGGCCTAAGTGATAGAAGCTAAATGATTAAAATAACCAATTTTGATCAAAATAACCAATGCCCAGTAATGCTGCGGAGAGAATGATCAAAACTGTGCATTTAACTATGAGGTGTCATACCTGAGGGAAAAGATTGCATTAGGCACACAATCAGGAGTATTGCCAAGGGAAAAGCAGCTGGGAATGAAGGTGTTGCAAAAGACACCACTGCCTACAGCCAGTCTCCCAAATCTGGTATCATAGTCTGTGCCATGTCTCAGCACAATTTTTAAGATCCCAGGTTTAAGGGCTTTTTTTACAAATATAAACTATTGCACAGCTTCTCATTTGTGTGACAGCAATACAAAGACTGTTGTCAAAAACACACTACAAAACTACCTGCCAAACAGAAAATTATTTTAAGTAGTGCTACATAAATAATATCTCTTCACTGAAATGCTATGTATTTCCTAGTCTCATTATAGATAATAGTCTGACAATACTTTTTAATCTGTAACATAGAAATTGTTCAGAATTCCACTAGTGTATCTGTGTACCAAATGTGTGTATTTTAAATGGGAACTGTAATGAAAAGCTTTTCTGGTTTTCAATTAGTTTCGAGTTAGAAAAATCCAGCTGTTCTGAGAGCATAAAGTTCTACTATTTCCTTTTTTCATCCTGTTGTGTCCTAAATTTGTGTTCTTCTCCCAGCTCCATTAGGCTCCTCCAATCCACTGGAAGCCAATTTGTCCTTTAGTGCCTGTGAGAAACAGGTTTGCAAAGAAACTGGGCTAACAGCAGCTTTGGCTCTGGTGCTTGGGCAGCTCTGACCAGCTCTGCCTGCATCACAGGGAAGGGAAGCCCAGGCAGCAGCCAGTCCCTGCTGCTGCTCTGCAGGCTCTGAACAATGCAGGCTCTGTCAGACACAGCAGATCAGGGCTCACAGGAGAAAATAGGAGCTGGAAAGAGAGAGGCTTGCAGAGAGGCAGAAGGTTCCTTACATAGGCCACTCTGTATTTTGGACAACATTTTTTTTTTTGTAAAATAGCCCTTGTGCATCATCAACGTTTCACCAGACGTTTATATTGAAATATTTTGAGCAAAACCTGGCTTGATATCCTGTAGCAGAAGCCACAGATTTTCTGTTAGCAAACTGAACCCTACTATCCATCTCACTAATGAAAAAATTCAAAAGAAATTATTCTTGCTATCTATCCTTCCAGCTTCAGTACACACTTGATCTACCACTCTAACTACAGAGGTCCATATACTGGCAGATAGAAATCTGGCAGCTCTGCATACAAAAAGTCATCCTCTGTGTTTCCATTGAAGGTTCCACAAAGGCCCACGGTGTCGTCCTTCCAGCGCTCATCCACCTGCAGGTAAAGCCTCAGTCCTTCCCTGTCGTAGAGGATCTGCAATCCAATCTGGGTCCTCACTTGCAGAAATACAGAGGAGAGTTTCCGTATTTCAAATAGCTCTGGGCAGGAAAAACACAGATTGTTGAAAGGCAAAGGAAGCCTGCCTGAAATTTATATTTTGTTTCTTGTCGTTTCGCTGGTGTTGGTTTATATCACTTCTATGTTAAAAAAACCCAAGAGGCTTGTGAGACTCACAAATAAAATACACTGAGAGTTCACTGAAATATCCACAAAGGTAAACTAAATGAAGTTAGTGTAAGGATATGAACATTGCAGACCATTTTCTGTAGACAAACTAACCCTAAAATCAGGAATATGATTCCTTTGTTAAAACCTTTTGTGTGAAATTCCCAAAGAGTCAAGGCCTTGCAGACATCAAACGTACTAATGATTTGCATATAAAAGTCTTGTTAAAGATAACACTATATCTCAGTCATATTCCTATGCAGAATACCAGACACCTTCAGAACAGAGAGATTTAAGAAGTTAAAACAAAAAGGAACAAAATAAATTTTGTTGTCTGAAAATCTGTAGCTCATCTCTAAGGGGCAGTAGGATTCTTTCTGCTTAAATTTTCTTGAGCTGCTTACGAAAATGGGAGGAGAAATTATTCAATTCAAGAACCAGAGGAAAGGATTTCCCCTCAGGCAAGAACCAAAAAAAACTTTGCAAACGTGACAGATGGCATTTGGACTTGTTAAAATAAACAAAATTTTAGTGTAAGAGACAACTAGCCTAATGCAGCTGCTGCAGAACTCCTACCATTAGTGTAAAAAGTACATCAAAAGTTAATCTCTGAAGCATTTCATAAGAAATAATAATGACACTAAAATATGCCTTTTGACTTCAGTATGTTAGCAATATTGACAGGATCACAACACACACAAATGTCACTGAAATATTGCTCTAGAGTTTGATAAGAGTTATATGCTTATGTATTACTCCTTACCATCTGCATAAGGCAGGTTAATTTTGTACTGGTCATAGATCAAAACATCTCCTGAATGAGTCAGAGTCACTTGCCTCTTGGGGTCCTGCTTAAGAATAAGGCTGACAGACTGGATACATGATCCATCCTGGTTCTGCAAGGGGGAGCAAAGCAAACAAGAAAAGTTGTACTTAGTGGGGATTGAAAATTTTAAGATATACCCTGCTTCTTAACAGAGTGCATTTATGAAACATGCAGCCTTGCAGCTAAGAAAAATCAGTGTTTTGAATGATTTCCCAAATGTGTTTAATAATAACACTAACCTGCTAGGCAAATACAGTGCAGAAGTGGGATTTGGAAAGAGAAGATAAAACAATTCTCACATAGCTTAGTAGCAAGACACACAATTCATGAGACACTCTGATTAAAGACCCACTGAGGCTGAGCTGATGATCACTAACCACACTGCATTAGCTACAGAGCAGTGCACCAAACCCCATATTTGTACTTTAATGTGTTCTGATATACCCAGGTTCTTATTTTAAAGCATAGTTTAAGACATAAAATTCTTTTAAAGGCCAACGTTAATGAAAGACAGAAACATCTTGTGGATCATGATTTAAAACAGCACTTAAATTCATTAATTTTGAGGGCAGTTGTAGAGTAGGGCATGTTCATAAGCTCTGTGGATGAATATTGAAATAAGAAAGGCAGCATCGTGCCAGCATATATCACAACATCCAATGGACCCAGCTTGCTTATTGCTGCTGCCAGTGCTTATTCTTATTTGCATTTCACTTCTCCTAGTCAAAATGTCACATAGAAAAACACATAAGCAGGAATACTGCATTGCAGTATGGATGAAATATTCTTTAAAAAAAATCCTAGACTAATCCTATTTATTTTTTTACAGCAACACTCTTCAGGAAAACTTAATTGCCAACAGTACAAAAAGCAGCTAATTAATTGAAATTCTACAGCAAATACACCTCTTTTAAGTAACATGGAAAGAAGTCATAGAGGGGATTAGCAGAAGTCAGTTACAATCAAAATTTTCAGGAGAGAACTTCCACTTTCCAGACTACAGGTACTACTTTGTCTTCCACCATCAATATGGAAAGAATGCTTTTTAAAACACATATATTAATTACAGTAGATCAACAGATTTTTCTTAACAGAATCAATCTTTCACTGGGACGTATCCAATACAGGGCAAATGTTGAAAACCATTCCTGGAGCTGCAAGGATCTCTGGACAGTACCATGTGGCACTGACAGATGCTGAACTAGCACAGAACACATCATCTGTCAGCTCTTCAAATACCATGGACACAAGTACACACAGTGGTGTGCAAAGGGTAAGAGCCACATGCAGAACTTGCCTGTCTCTAGCTAAAAATGCAGCAGTGATCTTTCACTAGCAGGTGAAATGATAAAATGAAATTTGAAAGCAGGAAATTACAAAAATAACTGGAGATATTTCATCAGCTCCACCAGCTCTCCTGGAGTGACAGTGAAGACAGATTCCTGCCTTGTGAATCCATGCACTTGTAGCTTATCTTGCTGTCTTGCCTCTTTACAAGAAATCAGGTTTCTTTGCATTTCATTGGGCAACAATGGCTACAAATTGACAATATTGTTGATCTTTTAAAAAAGCTGAAAATAGAAGAATGGCAGGTGGCATGAAGGGCAGAGGAGAGCCAAGAAAACAACCCTCCATGGTATATACATTACTACACAGCATGGACAAAAGCTTTATTATTCCTTCAGGCTTACACTGAAGGAGAAATTCTGCCAGACAATTGTTCTCTGTTCCAATAGACTGCTTCTCTCACAGCACTGCCCCTGCCAGCTTTTGGCAGGTGTTTTCACAGGAATGGCCACTTCTATCACTAGACACTCAAAAAAAAAAAAATCTATATTCAGAAGACTTTCTCATCATACCAACTACAAAGCCTGGGAGGCTGTCACCTGAAACTCAGATAAGGTTAAGCTGTGCTGATCACTTGACTGATTCTCCTTCCAGAAAGTGCTTAAACAAAATTTCACATCGTTTTGAAATAACTTGTTGCCTGATGACTGCTTATGTCATCAACTCTAAGGCTCAGGATGACTGGATTCTTTGTGATTCAGAAAGCTAAAATCTCCCCAGGTATTTTCTTTCCACATTTTCTAGTCTGCTTGAATGAGATGGGAATGATAAGGCTTTTTTAAAGAAGCACATAAAATCTCAAACCATCAAGAAATATGAGATTCCACATTACAAATCTTTTAGCTTCCCATTTCAATTCATTAATTTTAAAAAATGAGGAAAAAAAAGATAATGGAGGGTGCCTGGGGAACTGAAAAGCAGCTCTTCTGCCAAGTGGTACCAGCTGGTTGATAACTAGACACTTGAATAGCTGCACTGAAGCCCCACATTCTTGCATTATACTACAAAAACTGTTCTCACTACCCTTGTACCACCTGTACACTGATAATTAAATTAGCAGCACGTAGCCCTGGGACATATCCCATAAACCTCTGATTACCCTTAAACTCTCAAATACAAAATTCAAATATAAACTTTTAACAGCACCCATAGTATCAGCTATACACATGTACAGGCTTGTAAGCTCGCTCTTCTTAAATTCTTTTTTTTCCCCTCAACTGACAGACCCTTCAGGACATAAATATCAGCAGGAGGCTGCAGGTCCTACCTGTCCACAAGGAGCATTTTGCAAGGAGATGGTGAACATCCCCGAGGAGCGGCTCTTGGCCAGGATGTATTGGCAGGAGGCCTGGAAAGTGAACCTGCGCCCATCGAAGGTCATGAAGTGAGTGTCTCCTGACACTGAGCACTCAGCTGGCAAACACAAGAAATAATGCATGTAAATATGTAGGGAAGACAGTGTTTTCTCTCCAGGTGTTCCTGCTGGAGGGTTGGTACACTCTGGTGTGTTCTATAATTTATGAGGTTGTATTTCTATCACAAGCAGGTATCAGGAACACTGTTAGGAACTGAATTTTTCCTTGCTTTTTTTGTGGAGCTCCTACCTGATACCAGGCTAGGATACCTGAACAGCTCCTCCCCTAGAAGGAGGCAATCATATCTGTCACCATTATATTATGGGTATTTGATTTGTGGCTCTTAAAACTGATTTTCACATTAACACGTTTAATGGATAAAACAGGCCATTTTAATATTTAATCTACTGAGTGTGTAGATTGAAATTAAAATGCAAAATACATAATGAAATGTCATATTAACATCTTGAAGTAATATTTACTGAAGTAAGAATTGAGTTATCCAACAGCTAAGTATTTGATACTTTCACATACCTGGACATGTAGAATTTGTACAGATCCATTTGCCTCCAATGCAGGTGCTGAAATTTAAAAAAAAGTTTTCATACTTCTATTCTGTGAATTATACACAGCTGACCCTCAGCTGTTCTTCCTGGATTCCTTCACTGTGGAATGAGCACCAAGTGTCTCGAGCCTTACACAAGGGTACAACAGAGCTGTCACTGTCTTTAGAATGGCTGGAAGCTCATGAGGACCTGACCATGGGAAATTTCATCCAAGCATCCAGTGACACTATCATTTCTTTTTAGCTCCTTAATAACCATTAGAAAACTTAAGGATTAATAACATCGATTGCAATTGTAATCAATTGTAATCTTATCACTCTTAAAGAGAAGAATTGTTGGAGGGAAAAAAGAAAGCTGCATATCTGCAAGCTCATCCATTTTCTTCAGTTAAGGTGATCCAATAAAAGGCAATTTCTCTTCCTACAAATTTTTCTTTCCAATTTATAAAATTAGCTTAGAGATTCCAAAACAGCAAGTTAATGTCACAATTACACCAGGCTCTTTATGTCCAAGTGAGACAATACAAACAGAAGACAAAGTCAGCATAGTTCTCCTGTTAAGATTTTGAATTCTAGATTATTTTTAAGGGAGAGTTCAAAGTGAAAAACTATTAATATTACAGTATTCTCTGCAATATTTGTCATCTTATCTTCTTCCACTTCAATAGCTTATAAGTTTATCTCTTCATTAATTACAAAACATACCCAGAACAACAATCTTTCATGTAGAAACAGTGAATACTTACCAAGTTTAATCAGTTTCTAACTGAAATAGGCCTTGAAGAAGCTGCTCCTTATGATCATTACAGGATTTGGTTCACAATGTAATAAGAAAAATTACTCACCAGTTATTACATTCTTCATAAACCACTGAACCCATTTCAAAGAAACTTCCATGGTAGTCACAAGGACAGTCCATAGGCTTGACACACAATTCATTTTCATAAATCAAGCCTAGAAGAAATAAAATAACAAGAAAAAAGTGAAATATCCATGATAATGGCTAATGGGGCACTAAACTCTATTGAAGAACACCAATGGTCATTCACATATGATAAATCTCTTGACTATTTTTAGTCATCTTTACCAAAAGAAGTGCACTTGAATTATATTAAATAAATTATATTACAGGGACCAAGTCACTAACTTCCTTGAGATACAGCAAACATAGTGCAAATAACAAATATTTACTGACAGAGAGGAAACCACACACAAAGTAACAAACCCAAACATACAGGTCTGCTGCTTTGAGTGCCTTTGCCTTATTTTTTAATGCATTTACAAATCTTTGCCTCTGTGGTCCTCATTTTACTGACCTTATTTTTTGCCTTTTTTTCCCTTATTGCTGTTATTATTATTATATGACTAAATGTATAAATAATCAGGGTACATATAAGAGGCAGGAAGTGAAGATCCATGGCATAACTTGCTCTGTCCTCTTTTAGATACAATTCTGTACTCCACAGAAGCAAATAACTAGGGGAAAACTGTATATCAGCCTCTATTTTGGTGACAAGGGCAAAGTTTTTATTCAGAGCTCACTGCTAAATATCCCACTTTCCAGAATCACACAACAGTCTGCAAACCTCAGTATCAAAACCTGTTTCCAGCCACAGGAACGAGTTGAATTTATGTCAAGGTTTTGAGCTTTTCTAAGCACCCTAACCAGGAAAAAAATAATTAAAACCCCCCAAGCCAGTAAAATAATCCTCCCCCTACCAACAAAAACCATCAGCAGCCACCACAATCAGGAGGATGCCTGCCCTGTAACACTTTTTACTAAAACTGAGCAGCTCTACAGCTGGAGCTGAAACCCATTCCTACTTTTTACAGGAAGGAAAACAAGGTCAGCTACCCACACTGCTGGCTTATAAAGAGCTCCTGCTTTTAACCTAGCCGGGTGATGGAGGGATGTGAGCCGGGAGGGTCAGGGATGCAGGTGAGGAGCAGAGCTCACCCTCCGGGCAGTAGCAGCCGTCGATGCAGTGCAGCTCGCTGCCGATGCACTGGGGCTGCTGCTGGCAGGACACAGGGCAGCAGCTGATGCACTCGCTGTAGGACAAGGGCTCAGCACAGGCAACGGCTGCAACAGAAACAGGCACAGGAAAGAAAAGTCACAGGGCTTCAATGTCCTGTCACAGGGCTTCAGTGGGTTGCACGTGTTCCTTTCAGGGATGTGTTTTCTGGCACTAGCTGTTCCTCTAGATCAACGCTGCCTAAAGCAATGGCTTTCCTAACACACTGAGAATTGATGGGTATCTGCACATTCCATTAAAGGAGCATTAAGAAGGAATAATCTTTTTGTGTGATTAAAAATTGTAATTAAATAAAAGTGTAATTAAATTACACTTTCGCACAGCAGAGCTATTTTGATTCTCAGACCCTCCTCAGAAGCAGTCAGGACACCCCTTAACAGAGATTTTTTGGAACCATAGTGGAAATCTGTCATGGATGACAAAGCAGTTTTGGTCCTGTGTTCCAGGCAGGTGAACAAATTAGATAACCTCTTTCAAACTTACTTTATGTGATTTGTAAGATGAAATCTTATGCAAGTGCAATTTAAATTTATTTTTAAGACTCATGACACTTTTTATCTATCACAAAGCCATGAAGACTTTGACAGTATTTGAAAGAGCAGCTCTATGAAAATAAAAATGGTTAATCACCTTAATGAAACACTGTAATAAGCTTAGTGCTTTAAATAAATTCAGTATAAATTGCACATATTAAAGAGAAAATCCACTGGATTTATGTAGCCTTGACGTGAGCTGGACTCACTTCATTAAGAATTACATGAGCCCAGAATTGAAGGCAAAGAACTGAAACTGTGAAGGGCACAGGAGGGCCCAGCAGCATTGCCAAGCACAAGAGCAGGGCATTACCACACTGCTGGAGGTGCACACGCCATCCATGGAGAGGTTTTCCTGCTTGGGCACAGGCTCTGGCATACTCAGTGAGAGCTCGACACCACGTGGCATCATCAGCTGCTGACCTTCCACAAAGAAAAAGTGATGTGTTATTGTGTGCCCCCATTCAGACCCTCAGAACCCTGGGAATGCTCCTGCATTGCACCCACCCATGCTGGCTGAATCTGCTTTCACAATATTCTAAAGATGTGCTGCTGGGCTAAGTTAAAGTCTTAAAAGGATAAAAACTTTCTGCCATCCCTGAAGAGAGGGCATCAATGTAAGTATCAATACATTTGAGACCTGACACTATTTTTCTGAATAAACACACAAAGCCAGAAATACAGCAGTAAAGGAAGACCTCAAGAAAGGTCTTGATTTTTGCAGAAGGAGCAACATCCTGAAGAAAACTCACAAGAAGGAAGTGAAAAATTTCTACCAGTGAGCCACCAGGGTAGAAAAAAATGGAAAATAACTTCTGACCCATCTTATTTTTTTTTATTTAACTCATCAAAACTGCTCAGACCAGGACTATAACAGGTTATGAAATGTTAGCAATTTCCAATGGTTGTCAAATTCCTCTTTTCAAAGGATTACCATACAGCTTGCAGAAAGTGACCCATCCATTATGACTTTTCATTATAGTAAGAAGGCTTTGGAATGGCAGAAAGCACCTAAGGATGTTGCACACTCAGAATCAAAACAGATGACATGTTCAGGCAAGAAAGAAATCAGAAAAACATCTGGGCCTGCTTCTGGTCATTCTTATACCAAAGAGAGCAGCAACAACTCCACAGCATTAAAACCAGAACAAGTGAGAAAAGCAAGGTAACAGAACAATGTTAGATAAAAACTTACATGCAGATAACATCACAAATCAGTAAATTTAACATTTAAAATTCATTTTTATCATAAAAGGACTGTGGGGTTTTTTTAATAATAGCTTTAGAATTAGCCAGAAACATTCACTTACATGCAGAGATCATTTGTGCAGCTTGCCATAAAAGAAAGAGGACTCACATACTCATGACATTGTTTAAATGGGGGCTGTAACAGGATATTACACCGAGCATATGCCCTCTGAAATGAAAGAGACAGCTGTTGTAATGAGGTTTTCAAAAATAAACATAAGCAGAATAAAAGAGAAGGCTGTGGAAAATCAGACTAGACATCTGCCTGTGTCTAGGAATCACTTTCCTCTCACCAAATAGAAGCAGTGTTTAGCAACACGTTGCTCTCCATGTCAGAGTTTCCACAACATTGAATCTTTCATCCAAGGTCATACCAGTGGTAGTAAAACATTACCCTTCCCCAAAAAGGGCACAGATAATTTTGCAACTAAGCCAAGATGTCCTGAAAAAAAACCTTCACTTTAATTGAATTACATAGTAAAAGACAAGAGAAATAAACCACAGCTGGCATCAGCTTTAGTTTCAAAGCACTTTAATTTAAGGTTTATATCCTGAAAATACTTATTAAAAGTAAAAATTACTTCAAAGTCATGGAAAACAGCAACAATAATTCTCTTTTTAAACATTGGCAAGTGAACTGTGCTCTGACTCTGGCTTTGCTTCCCTGCTTTCTTTCTATCCTTCCTAAGGATAAGTTCTAAAAGAATCCTGTGGTTTACACTTGTCACTCATTCAGCTTCATACTCAACACTTCTACTGGCTGCTATGCAGACAGCATATTTGAAAAGATCAAAAATTAAATTGAGAAGAAAAATTAATTTCTCAAAAAAAAAAGCAAATACTTCTGGTCTCCTTCAAAGCATTAAAAGTTGTCCAGTTATTTAATATGCATTCAAATTAAGTCAAAATCTTGCTCCAACTAGAATCACCAGCTATGGCAATAATCTTTTTGTGTTGATCCAAACCTGCAGAGATTCATGGCTTTGTGTCAGGCACGGTGGTTCATTGAGAAGAGATTTATCCCAATCTGGTGTTCCTTGTGGAGGATTTTCCTGCCAGCTCTCTACGAATTCTGTTACATCATCTGTCAGTTTTCCTAGACAAGACACACACAGTCACACAGTGACTTGGAAGAACAACAGTGTTTCTGTAGAATTTCCCAGGGAAACGTTTCAATAATCAGAGCACATCAAGAAGAGAGCACCCAACCCTTCCTACTACAAAGTAAATCAGCTGAAATCCATCTGGTTCTTTCAAGAAGCAAAAAATATTTTAAAAGGAACTGCAGAAGTTGGCTTTTGGATGGCAGAAAGCAGCTAACTCAGACGAGGAAGGGATTTAAGGGAGAAGGACCTCGCCTGCCTTAGTCCATCAATGGAATGAAGGAAAGGAAAGCTTTAATAAAAGGCTTAAATAAATGAATAAATAATACACAGGCCTATGTTGCTACCTTATATATAAGTCCCAACAAGGAGTCTAAACCCCAAGAAAGATGAGGCATTCCTGGGTCACTGCAATAGTACAAAATGATAATCTGAATTAGCCAAATACAGGCATGACTTCTTTAAGTAGAAAGGTCCATACTAGGATTAAACCAACTAATCCATGACCATTATTATCCACCTTGGACAGGTGGGGACATTGGTTGCTGCTTGGATTACCCACAAATGCACATCTTGCCACATCATTTCTGCTACCTCTCCCCAAGCCAAATGGATAAAGCTTGTGCACAGTGAATTCACTCACTTGTGCAGATTTAAGGGACAGAGCTGGTGAGAGGAGAGAGAAAAGTGTCTGGGGAAATGACCCCTTGCTCTTGGCATTATTATAGACAACTTGATTTATTGAGCAAAGTATTCCTGGGGTAATGACTCTTAGTGCAGGGCTGGTGCTTTCTGAAAGTGAGTGGAATGAATGAACAGAGGAAACCACATCCACTCTGGGCTCTGAGGTAGTGCTCTACAGAAATATCCTCAGAGGGGAGGAGCTGACAGTTAAACAGCCCAAAGCAATGACTTCCAGAACTTTTTCTGGCTTTACTTCAGACAGTTTCCAAGGGACCTGATCCTTTTCCCCTGTCTTTTTTTTTTTCTTCCTCATTTTATAGATGTCTTCAGTCATTATTTACTGAAAGCCAAGCCTTTTGGAAGTGTCTGAAGTTGACACTGAAAGGTAACTGATTACTTGTGAAAGTGTCAGCACATATGAAATGCCAGATCAAACAGGATTTGACTGTTTTCATTACTTTGATATACTAATTATTGATTTATTTCCAATAGCAATACTTCAGGCTTCCACAGGCTGCAAGATTTCTAAAAGGACAGTGAACATTTAAAAACAGATTTCACCTTTCAGGTTCCAGGAAACTGAAGTACAAATACCATGGTAGGTAATTGAGTAAGACAGGTTTAAGATCTTCCTCCCTAGAGCCCCACCTACATCAAGACTGGTCCTCTTCACTAAATACCATTTAGTGGAAGTATTTCCATACCATATTTCCCATTTCAAAAGTCACCCACCTTAAATTCAACCAGCATTACAACTGAAGACTAAGCAAAATAATACTTATTTCACCAGAAAAAAAAATAAAAAATGGCCACATTACACAACAAGAAGTACCTTGAATACTCACCATAACTCGTTTCAAGGTCATCCTGCAGAATAGCATTATTGTTTCCACACAGTCCATGGGTTTTGCCCAGGTACTCTGGTGCCATTTTGATGTACACTGCAGATGTCCCATCCCAAGCCAGGGTAAAGGCATACTGATGCCTGACCAGGAAATACCCAGCTAGTTTCTGGATGTGTAAGTTTCCAATAACATAAGGTAACTGAACTCTGGAATGACACACAGAACCAAAAATAATATTAGGTTAGAAAACGCAACTATTAAAAATAAATTATTTTTAAAATAAATTACTGATGCCTTCCTCATACAACTGAAAATCCCTGATGTAACTACTGAACAACTCCACTGAAGCAAATGAATTTGCAAATAGCAGCAAAAATAATGCAAATGATAATACTTAATTCTATAAACCACTAATTTAGGTATCACCTTCCTCATACACTACTCTGTAAATGGAGAGTAATTATTACAGCTGTGCTCTGGATGCTTTCAGCCTACCAAGGAACAAGTTTACACCTCTGTTATCAAAATGGCACCATGATATTAACTCCAGTGTAACTACAGCATTAGAAACATGACTCTAATTACCCAAATCCTTTATAGGTGACTTCACTGCTCATCTTTATCTGCTCATCTCCAGAAAAGAATAAACTAATGGACCTCTTGCAGGAATAAGGAGAGGAATGACATTCGGGATCATTATTCACCTGCCAAACAAAATTACAAAGTCAACATTTTAATCAAATTCTTTGTAATAAATATGTAGCAGAACTAATACCCCCAAATCTGCACTCAGCCTGGGAACAAGAAGCTTGGTCCCCCTCTTGTGGAAAAAACTGAGCAGTGTTTTCATAGCCATGGTCGTGGAGTGGTCTGTTCACAGCTTTGAGTGAACAAAGCAGGCTTTGGAAGGACATGCAATCTTATTTACATTCTACCTATGCTATGGCAACTGGTAGCTCACATCATGTTAAAATCGCATCTAGATTACACTTTACAACCCCTTATTGTCATCTCAAGTTACTTTTGATCTCTTAAAATTCACACATTATTAGCAGGTTCAACAACGGTTGAAAAGAATGTAGAAGCACCATTCCCTACCTGTATGGAAAAGCTCTGTCCATCCAATTCAGTGTGTCTCACAAGGGCATATGTGGATTTCCCAGCAAAGTAATAATAGAGTCCATCAAAAGTTTCAAAATTATACTGGCCCCATGTCCTGCATATGTGATCTCTTTCAGCACCTGTGTTATACACTGACAAAATGAGAGTCACTTGAGACACAGCACTGGTTCTTTGATACCAGCAGGAGCTGAGATGGGGCAGTGTGTGCGACATGCTGGGGAATATAATGGCACGAAAGAAAGGGGGCAGGAAATGCTACAGCATGAGGGGAACCCTTAGGCAGAGAGTAGTCATTGTGGCTGTGGGAACACGAGTGCAACCCCAGGAACCCAGATTTCTCCCCTTACACACCTGTCTGGCATCTCGGTCCTGTCGCGTTGAACCGACTGCAGTTGCACAGCTCTCTGTAGACACACTCACCTCCATTAAAACATGCAAGTGAATCTGAGTGGAGAAAAGGCATGTCAAAAACAAATCCTCATTGTTTTCCTTCTTAAGACCCTGAATGTAACTCTGAGAATGACGGGAGTTGCTAACTTAGCATTAAAGTGTCCTGGAGAATTTAACCAGCCCCACAAAAATGAAACGTATTGTGAAAGCTTCAATTAGAGTTATACAGCCAGATTAATAAACCCAGTGCACCTTTAGAGCAGCCAAATCTAAATTTCTGTGACATCTGCCATGTTTTCAGTCCCCTAAGCAATGAATGGAAGAAGTGATAAAGTACTGCACCACAAAGAAGCCCAGTGCCCACATCCACACAAGTACCACCCCGTGGGTGTCTGCCAGGAGGAGAGCAGGATACCCCAGGAATACACATGTGCAGGCTGCCCCAGGAATACACAGGTTCTGATGCCAGCTGTGTATCCTCACCTGCCTGCCCTCCTTCCACCTTGCAGCTTCCAAGAACAGCGACCACAAGCACTGTCCATAAAGACACACATCCCTGACTTGCAATGACAGGTTTGGGACTGGGGAAGGGAGGGGTTGTTTTGGGGTTTTTTAATTTCTATTTTCCTTGTGAAGATCCCTATCAAAATATGACAAAAATGTTTTCACATTCCAAAGAAAAATGCACACGAGCAGAAACAAAGCCTTCTGTTACTAAATATAAACTTCATGATTTATTTTTTTAATTACGTTCCATTTACTTATTTTGCTAGTATTTGCTCCTATAAAGTTTATTTATGAAAGGATTTTAATTCTAATAATTTACTATTATGCAATCATAGTTTTTGTACTTTAGAACACAAACTGAGATTGCTTTTGTTGCACAAAGCAGACAAGTTGCTCAGAAGAAACTATTTCAGGAAGATAGAAAAGAAGGCTGAGACTTCAGTTTGTTTATCGTGACAAATACATATAATTCTTGAAAAATAATTCTAGAAAGGTTTGGGTTGGAAGGGAACTTAAAGATGATCTTATTCCAACCCCACTGGACCAGGTCTCTGCAAGCCCCATCCCACCTGGCCTTGAAGACTTACAAGGATGGGGCATCCATATTTCTCTGAGCAACCTATTCTAGTGTTTCACCACCCAGTAATCTCTTATGAATATCTTATGTAAACTTACTGCCTTTCATCTTCAAGCCATTACCATTTCCAATCACATTATAAATACTAGGTAGTTATTTGAAGATTTTCAAAACATCCAAATCATTAATTTTGATTCCCTTGGTTCCAACAAGCAGTCTAGCCTCCCACCCTTCAACCAAACCCCCCCCCCCAAAAAAAAAAAAGCCAACCAAAAATAAAATTAAAAAACAACAAAAAGGCCATGCTCCAAAGAACAGGGCAGGTAGACAAAGTAAAAGGAAATGCTCCTTTTCCTGCTAGCACAACTATCCTGCTCCTTTCCCTGCCTGACCAGCATCAGGTCAATAAAAATAATGCAAGCACCGTGCAGAAAGGTCCCTGCTCACACTGGCTGAGCCATCTCATTTACATGCTCACAGTGACCAGTCTTGTCAATAATGCAAAAGCCTGTTCCTCTTGTCAAGAGAGGCAGACATTGACCTCTTTCATCTGGAGTGTTGTGAGACCTGTGTAACCAGAGCTCTGCTCTCTGTTCTTTGCTTCTCTAAGATTCTGCCCTGTTGCCTGTCCAGTTACAATAATGTGCAATTAGGCTGCAAGTCATGTTCCTCTGAGCTGCAGAGGAAGTTAGCCCCCTTTTGATGTTTCAGGTTGAATGATTCCACTCTGAGCATGGCTCAGGTAACCTGCTCCAAGCCATGTTTGTTCAGACTGTGTAAACAGTCAGCTGACCTGGGAACCCTTGCTGTCACTGTGAAGGATCTCCCATGCTCTCTTTTAGAGAGAAAGGGTGTTAGTCCAACCTGAGGCAAAAAAAAACCCAAACTACTCAATCACAAACATTTTTATCTTTATGAAGATCTCTTCTGTGTGTAAGATTCTAAGAAAATATGATAATCTCAGCTGTTGAATTTGTTTGTATCCTTTTCTACATCATTGCTAAGTGTCTTTCCTTGCACTGCATAGAGCAGCTGTGTGTGCAAACATTAGTTATCCCTAAGGTAATGAGGAAAGCAGCATTGTTTCAGATCACATTTAGAGCTCCTACTACTGTAAATGTGGCTTACTTTGATCATCCCATTCTGCTCCATTAACACAGAAATACTTCCTAAAGTATTCAGAATAAATATCCTGTAACAAGGGGTTCATTCTAATCATTGTCATTAAAGGAATATGAGCTTTCCAAATAAGATAACCCATATGAACAGATCAGAAGTTTATCTCTCCCCTAGAAATGTGAGAAACATTTTAGTACTTGCAGAAAGGGAACAGACATCAAGACTAACTGAAACTTAAAATTAGGAAAACTTACAGAAGAATATTTTGTCCTCCATTAACCTGAAAGCAACACCTATTAAAAACTCCTCAGCTCCTCTTTCCCCTTTGACATTATGCCAGTTGTGTGCACTGGGTTGGAATCTGAAACTGAAAACTGGTGAGACTTTTTTAGCAGGAAATAGTAGGCCTAGGTAGCATGATTTGACTCACCTGAGTAATAATGATATTTCTAATTAGTTCTGCCAGTAGAACCTGCAGATCACCCTGGTAATGCCACCATTGCTGTGATGAAGCAGCCAGCATCAAATGCCTTTTTTATCAAATAAGGTGAAGATTTGGGATCACCTTGTAACATAGGTCTGAATTCTTTGCTGTTCTCAGCTTAAATGCTTCAACCCCCCCCCGATTACTGAATAGGCTGCAGCACCATGGGTTGGGTTATTTTAGACCCTTGAGCACATGGACCTCCTTGTCAGTGTGTTACCCCCCTTCTAAATTCTTATATGAGCAGAACCCTGAGCCCATTATTTGTCACAGCCTTTGAAAAAGTGTGGCTGTAATCCAGCCCACATCACTGCAAGGGGTTCTGCAGAGCAGTGTCCAAGCTTCACACAGAGACATTCCTTAGCAGCATCATGGTAGCTGTTCAAAGGCAGCTTGCATCTTCAGCAAAACACACATTTATTTTGAAATATTATTATTGCTGCAATATATTTTGTGGCTTTGCATCTCTGATATGGTGCACACTTGTCTTAATCTGCTTTCTTACATTGCTACTTCTCCAATGAATACTTAAAATCTCTTTAATTTATTTCAGTTCCAATTGAACTCTGTGTCCTGACTTGCTCATCCATGATTTGGTCTTCTGATCCAACATGCTCATCATGAATAAAATAAGGAATTTATATAGTGTGGAGCCCTTCAGCATGAAGTGAGATACAGTCCCTAAAGAAATGTTCCCACCTGGAGCACAAGGAGTTAACTGCAAAGAAATCTCCACGTAATCCACAAAAAGGTAATGTACTAAATCAAAGAGAACCTAAACTAAAGTTTTTTCTCTTTTATTCAAGAAAACATCCATTTTGATTTTTGCTTTAACTATCACATGAATACAAATGAACACAAATAATTTCATTTGATCGGCCAAAAGGAGCTTATCCTGCTAACCCATAGATTGTACACACAAAAAGCATGTTACTTCAGCAAAAACAAGCCAGCTCCAAGCACTTAAAAGGTACAGGACATGCAATTTAATGGTGTCTAAACATCAATCCACATTTTTAGGCATACCACTATAAGAGTAGAAACAGTCTTTCAAATTGTCAAACCAGAACCAGGTGTAAACTTAAAGCTAGGTGAAACTCCACAGCAAATTTCCATACTCCTGGGTACTTTTGAGACCAAACAAGTTAGAGTCTCATTACCACTAAGACCTGTATTAGCTATTTTAGGAACTTCGTTTTCTTCCTAAGAATGATTAAACAATGCAGAAAAAAAGGGACAAGAGAAGTCACTTCATGTAGAAACATAAATAACTTACTGGATGGTCCACATTTCATACTGTGAATTCTCCTGTTCTGAGACAAGGACATTGTTGTAGGTGAAGTGTTATAAACTGCAATTCCAGACTCCTTTCAGAAAGAACAAAGAAATCAGCAGCTATAAACATGATACCTAGAAGTCTCTTCAGTCTTTTGGTAAATTTAACTCTTTTATTAAGATTATTGCTCTATATTGTCTTACTATTAAGTTCTCAAAAACTCCACTATAAAGTAAAAAGTACACTCTACTCTGGACTCCAAAACTTTCTTTTTCCTTCCTGTAAAACATACACCTTACTGAAGATGTCTGCTCAGTAGGCTAGCTAGCACAGAAAGAAATAAAAAATGTATTACTATATCTTGAATGCTTGGTGGGAGAACTGGGGTGGAGCACTTGCTATTATTGGTGGTTGGTTTGGTTACCTGTTTGCAGTTATGTGACATTTCTTCTTTGCTGAGCTTTTCCCAGGAAGAGCAGGGAGAAAGCAGAGAAAGGTGACTCCCTCTGAGGAGCCACAAACAAGGGCTACAAAGCAATCCTTCCTTTTCCCACCCTCGAACAAGGGAGTGGGAACCACACACCCTAATTACATTTCAGCAGCGTGCCATGAGTGACACAGTCGAGTTGCCAGATAAAGCACATCCAAAACCCTGAGCGCTGAGCTGTAGTGACCCGATACTGCCAGCTCGTTTGCCTCTACCGAGAAGCAGAAAGGCTCCCGAAAAGCAACTGTTGCTGATAAGCCAGACCAGACCTCCGCTCTTCCTCAAGCAAGGATGCTTTGTACAGCACATACCTTCTTGAACAAGCTAAAGCTCTAGATACAGCCACACAATCTTCTCTAGCTGCCTTAACACCAAACTTCTGTCCAATATTGACAGCCCTCGTGGTTGGGATAAAATAAGCATTCGAGGGCAAGTCCTGAGGAATCACCAAGGGTAGAACAGCAACCCACAATACGGATGGTATCAGAGCAACGTGCAGATATACATATTAGTGAGGCAAGATACGAGAAGCACAACCAGCACGCCCACCGCTCCGTCCCGCACCGCCAGCCCCCGCCGCGGCATCTCCCGGGCAGAGGCGCTGGAATGCCCGGCACCGCCCGGACTCAGCAGCCCCACGAGCCCTGGATGCAAAGTGCTGGATGCTGTCTTTCCAGGGCCTGCACACCCCGGTGGCTCGGTGTCCCCAGGTGCCGCGGAGCCCGCCCCGCTCCCCAGCCCGGCCCGCAGCCTCACCTGCCGGCCG
>VXBS01004687.1:209492-230183 GCA_013400255.1 Sitta europaea | reverse complement strand
CCCGGCTGGAGCGCAGGCTGCCGCCCCCGCAGCCCCCCGGCCGGGCACGGCTCTGCCGCCGGCAGGAGGGGAGAACGCGGGGACTTTGCACTGCCCTGCTGGCAGCTCCCGGGAGGGCGTGGGTGTTAAAACCCTTAGGAGGAGAGGGAGAGAAGAGGAAGGTTGCCCAGTGCACCAGCTTTTTCAGGGCTTGGAACAATGTATTTTTGGTTTAACACCCCGTTGGCGCTGGCAGTGCGGCTGCCCCTGCGCGCCCCCGGCGCAGCGATGCGCTCATGTGCGAGCGCCGGGATGCGGGAGCGGCTCGGGCTGCCCGGCACCCGAGTTTCGTCCTTTACCCCGTGAATGAATGCTCGGCAGAGCGCAAAATTGTGTGAGCGAAGAACGCCCGGAAAGCTCTAATTAATGAAAGGAGGAGGAAAAGAGTTTGAGAGATGTTTATGCCAAGCTGTTTAGGACTCTGTCAGGTTAAAACTTTCTGTAGTGTTTTGTGGAGGTTTGGTTTCTTTTGTGAAGGAAGTTGTGGTTGATTTTATTTAGTAGTTTGTTTTGGGGTTTTTTTGTCAGCTAGTACACAATTTCCACAAGGTAATGTAATGTTTTGTAGAAGTATTTGTCACCTGGTAATAAACACACTAGCTAAAGGATTGTTAGGATGAATTAGAAGGACAGCAAAAAAAAACAACTCTGTATTCAAATTGGAGTTCAGAAACACTAAGGACCTGGATATTCCCTAATGATGACTGCAGTCTAGCACACTGTTTCTGCCTTGCTCCCTATTACTGTATAACTCAGCAGTGCGTTGTGCAACAGTTCTGTGAAGACTCCTGTTTCTTGGTGGGTGGTGACTGTCCTGAACTTTAAACCTTCTCCCTTTCATTGCTGCTATAATTCATAAATCATTCAAGCCCCACCCCTGATAACATAAGAGGTGTTGTCAGTGTTGCTGCAAACAGCTGGGATGCAGATATCAGTGACAGCTTTATCTGAGTTAGAAGACATTGAAACAGGTCTTTTCTTTTTTATTTTGTGTCGGCCTGCTTATACTGACCTCTGTGGCTTGGATGCTTACTTCTTCTGTGACATACCAGTGAAGATG
Organism: Sitta europaea; assembly: GCA_013400255.1. NCBI lineage: Eukaryota > Metazoa > Chordata > Aves > Passeriformes > Sittidae > Sitta > Sitta europaea. The sequence goes on along the minus strand of VXBS01004687.1, from coordinate 229,084 downwards.
TTCACTACAAGATCTAAATTTCCTCAGTTAATGGCTATTTTCTGTCTTTTCTTTTTTTTCTTAGTTTCTTAATTTCTGAGAAATTTTCCCTACCAACCAAACAGCAATGTAAAATATGTAATATATGCAAACATATTGACCAGTTTTTTCCTTTCCTTCGATAGTTTTCCAAAATCTGTGTAGCTTAAACAGGACTTCATACTCTTTGACACCTGCCAGATTGGGATACTGCTCATCTGAACTTTTTCCTCACCAAAAAGTGCTTTTTCCTCCCCTCCAGCTTCTATTCCACTGGACAAACTTAGGCAGACTTCTTGACAGACTTTTTTTTTTGTTTTTTTCCTAATGCATGTTGGTGCAGATTGTGTTATGACTTTTTATTTATTGCTATGAAAAACTGTGCAATGCATGTAGTGAGAAACAGGGTGTTAGTAACTCTTTGTATTCTAGGATACTATGAAGACTCTTTAAATAATCACAGAAGGGTTGAGGGTGGAAGATACACCTGGAGGTTCTCTGCCCCAAACCCCCCATGCTCAGGGCCACCAAGAGCTGATTGTCAGGGCTGTATCCTAAATATCCTTGGTTTAAAATGTGTGAAATCACCTAACCCATTACTCTACAGTCATTCTCTTGAGAAACAGATACTAAAATACTTCTGTAATCCGAGTTATAACATGTCACCACTGATTTTTATCTTTTTAAAAGAAAGTGGGGAGCATGACATTTTAGGATTTATGAAATTAAGTCAGCTTTTAGAAGCTAGTGATAAATCCAAGTAAAGCATATATCTACAGTAAGGCTTCACCCCAAGGAGCTGAAGAATTAGGAAAATGGCAAGAGATGCTGGTGGCTATGATGCAGTGATAATTGATGGACTAGAAGGCAGCAGGAGGAGAATGACCCGTTGGCAGGGGTGGCCCAGGATGATGAACCCAGCTGTAATATTCTGAATATTTTAGAAGTCATGTGAGTGTTGGGTTTTGTCAGACAATAAGAAAGTTGCTGGCATAGGATGAGAAGTGCAGGATTCAAACAGAAAGACTGAATATTTTGTCGGAAGAAATAGCAGAATTTAAATGTGGCCCTCCCATTTTCTGAGAGGAAATGGGGATGTATGCACCAGCAAGCATATCAGGAGAAAAATGGAATATTAATCTTTGTTTTCCTAGTCAGGAAAAACAGATGATGATGGTTTTGCTCTTTTATGTGTAGGATTGATGCACTTAAACATTAAATTCTCTTTGTGGGACACTGTTCATACAGTACCTTAGTTAACATTGGGGATTGAGCTCTGTATTTTACCTGTCAGAGAAGTGAAAATTGGATGCTGGAATTAGTTTTACCTTGGGTTTTGCCTTTACAATTAGCCTTGCCTTGAGTCTGTGCAAAGTATTGCTGAAGTGTTGATTGAAAACATTTTATTTCCTTTTAAGACAGACTTTATCCTACATGTTTTGAAATTCACTGTAAGTGGGTTTACTCACTGGTATAACTGTAAAGCAATCTTGACCTGCTTGTAGCTTTCTGGCCTTTAGGTGTTTTGAAAGTGTCTTTTTCCAGAGGAGACAAGTAACAGAAAACCACCTGTATGTGAAGTCTTGCCAGCTTTAGGGAGCCAGAAGGTGCAAGTAATAGAAAACCACTGGTATGTGAAGTCTTGCTGGCTTTAGAGAGCCAAGTGGGACAGAAGGAATATGAAGCATGTATTTAGTTCAGAACATAATACAAAGCATTGCTAACCTAGAAAGAAAGGGCCTTTCTTTAAGTATGCAAATTGCTTCTCAGCCTTCACGTCACAGTAATATTACCCTTTAGGTCAGATGTAAATTATTTTCCTAAACATCAAGCTTGTCCAGATGTAAAACTAATGTGATGTGACCTCTCACTACAAGATTAGTGGGGGTCTCACTGTCACTGAATATGAGTTGAAGTCCTCATATAAGAATTCGTGTTTGGTTTTCTTTTGCTTTAATTTACTGTAATTATCCAAGAGCAGGCATAGTAATATGACACTGGTTTAAGTAAAGGTACGATTAGTGGGGGAGGAAAGAATAACCAGCAAGTTCTATCAGTTAAGAGCTGGAGCAAAGAGGAAGAGAGGTGTAGCAGTTTGCATAATGCTATAAGTGAGCTCCTGAAATCGTGGTTTGGACGACAGGACAGAGATTATATCTCAGCAGGGTGGTTTTATCTGTGACAGCATGTGCTACATTAACGAGTGGCCAAAAAGGTTCCTGAAGACATTTATTCAACAGTATAGTGATTATCAGGTAAGACAAGTTGATATTCCTGTAATAATACTACTGCTGAGGGGAAATCTGGCATACAGAATATATCAGGGTTCACCACCTTGTCTAATTGTTGTCGTACTAATTTTAGAAAATCTCGTAAATGTGACATTATGAGGTAATTCTGTGTTGCAAAAACCATGTTTATCTTGAAAACATTCTTTTTCCTTGATGAAACTTTTGCTCTGTGGCTTAAGAATCTGTGAAAGTCTCTCATGTTCAGCATTTGTGGCTATTAAGTCAGAGATTAACAATAATGTCTTTGGGTTTTTAGGTCAATCTATTAATTGACAATGAAGCAGAGAAGGATTACCTTTATGATGTGCTGCGGATGTACCATCAGTAAGATCTAGCTTTACACATCTTTGGTTGTGTAGAATTTTTACTAATATTTTTAAATTTGAAGAATTAATATTCACGACTTTAAATAGTCTTTATATAAGCTACTAGAAAAGTAGTTGAAATAAGAGGGGTTTATCATGTTTAGTGTAATTTTGTGGTTTCACAGCATAACCTGCAGGCAAAGAAGGAGTGTGTCTATAATCACTAAAAAAGTTACATTGGTTTTATGATTTGTGGTTTTTTAAAAGAGTTTGGTGGATTCACATTTGGGGTGGGTGGGGGGAGGCTGCTGCATGATAAAACTGTTCTTAGGAAACAGGAGGAGAGAATTAATAAAATTCATTATTTTTTCCAAATAATGCTTATTTATTTGATACAAAATTTTCACTGACATCGCTTCTCAAAGATTTTTTGCCAACTTTTCAGATAAAAGTTTTGCCACTGTCATTCAGAAAGCTGGAAAAATTTGGTCTTGGAGTCTGTTTGGCATGCTTAATGACTCTGGCTTATTACAACAAAATGGTAAAAAATTGGAAAGGTGATAGGCCTGCTACCAATCCCTTTGCAGAACTGATTTAAACCACAGTTGCCTCAGACTTGTTTCGTTGCAAATGACAGCCTATGATCCATTGCTTTTCAAAGAAGATGAGAATATATTTTCCACTAATCATAGGCAAGTGGCTCTGATAGACATTGTTTCCATTCATATTGTGATTAAAGCTTCTCACTTAGTGAAATGTAGAAGTTTCCATCTGATGTTTGCTGTGGTTATTGGGGTATTCAGCTGCATATCTGATTCAGTTTCACTCAGGTCTGTCTAATTGCTTTTCCATTCATAAAGACTGTTGTTTGGAAAGCCACTTGGTTCAGCAGACCTGAATTATTTAAAATCTTCTTGCAGTTACAAAATTAACAATGCATATGGGCAACTTTTCTTCAATTTCTACAATTACAGTGACTTGGGCAAAATTTTCTATATCTCTGTGAGCATATAATGATGGTGTATCACTTCCTGGGAATACATTATGAAATGTCCCAAAATATGTGTAACTGCTGTTGGAGTTAGCACTTAATATCTGCTTCATTTTCAGATGTATTTAACCTCTAATTCCATGTAGGTATTCCTGATTCATGTTTTCAATGCCCATGCTTCAGAAATATTGCATCCCAGGAAATGTAAATTAAAAGAAAGGGAACAGCAAATATTACAGAAAAAGTTTAACTGAATATTTTATAGCAATATTTCCACTGAACCCTAGCTATTCCTCCACTCCTGCAGCTGTACAAAAAAATATATTTTGTAGACCTATAATTATCTCAGTGCTGACAATTTCAAGGAGACCACTTTGTTTAGCTCTCATCAAAGAACTGTTCACAGCAGTTTAACTTCTGTAGGTTGTTTTAATCACCCTTCAAATTTGATTTTGAACAAAAACTGAAACTTAAACTAAGTCTTTGCTCTAGCTGCTGAATATTGTGATTTTTTTTCCTGGTTTGAAACTATTTGTCAGTCCTCTAAGTTCAGGAAAGGAAGGAGCTTGTAGTCTAGATTTACTTACAAGGGCCCCTAACTAGTAAGGAAACACAAATCCATTAGGCAGGTATGTTTAATCTGGGAAGTTATTTTCAAATGGTTCCATAAATATTGTGGGTCCTCTGAGAGTGAAACTGGAGATGTCACCTATAAACGTGATGTGCATGACCTTAAGAGATCAAGTGAATGTACAGACTTGAGATGTTTTGAAGCAAGTATTCTTTATTTACAGAAGGTTTGCTTACTCAGGGATTATTTTGCTTTATTCAAACCAGTATCTGCATAAGTATCTTTTTTGGATAGCTTGAGAGGACATGCAAATATTGGAGCCACGTGCCCAACCACTTACACAACGAAGCTTTTTGTTGGTGTGTTGTTTACCCGTGTTTGTTCTGTCACTGTGGTTTTGCAGGTCCATGAATCTCCCAGTGCTGGTGGGGGACCTGAAACTCGTGATTAATGAACCAAGCAGGTTGCCTCTGTTCGATGCTATCCGCCCACTCATCCCTCTGAAGCACCAGGTGGAATATGATCAGCTTACACCCAAACGGTCACGGTAAGGGAGTGCAGAGCAAAAGGAAAAAAAAAGGAAAAGAAGGAAAAAAAAAAAAGGCAGCTAAATTAAATACAAGCAGGAAATATGGAGTTTCGAGGCAAATTCAGAGGGAAATATTGTTTATCTGTGTAGAGTCAGGCATAGTTATTTTACTTTTGCTATGTTTGGTAGAAGTGCAACTACCTGCACTGTGCTTAAATTGTTTGCCAAGTGGTTAAATCTAGTAAAACAAGGTAAAGGAGTCAAAACCAATCTTTTCTCATTTTTCCTGCATTTAATAACAAAAAGAAGTTCATAGCTCTAACCCTCTAAAAGCTGTTTTAGTGATTGAAAGTGTCTTTTCATATGAATAAACTTGATGGTTTCAGTTGACACACATCCATCTCAATTTCAGTGAACTTGCTTTATCAATCCCTAAATTATATAAGAGAAAAAAATAATGTCTAGCTTAAGACATTGAAACATAGTGTTTCATAATATGAAACATTATTGAGACAAGGTGTTGTGCAGCTGGACACTCAGGTGTGTTCCACTTCTGCAGAAAGCTGAAGGAGGTGAGATTGGATCGTTTGAATCCTGAAGGGCTTGGATTAAGTGTAAGAGGAGGAGTGGAATTCAGCTGTGGCCTCTTCATCTCCCAGTTAGTGAAAGGAGGACAGGCAGACAATGCTGGACTTCAGGTAAGAAAATTCCATTCATGTTAGGTGCTAAGAGTTGTCCTTTACATTTAGAAATTGCTTTGGCTAAGGTGCTCTTTGTCTCTTCTAATAAAATTCCTAAGATATGTTAGGCAGTGCTGTGGTAAATACCATTATACCAGTGGTGAATCAAGTCATTAAAAATGTTCATTTTGCTGTATTTAATGATATGTAATTTTTTTTTTCGGGGAGGAGGCTATGATAATTTTTGAAGGTTAAAGGTTTTCCTGGAATGTTTGTACTTCATGAGTAGCAACAGTTAAATGTGAGCAGATGCAAAGAAAGGTCTCTAGAATGTGGAAGAGTGCTTTAAGTTGCCAAGTTCTGATTAAATGTAGAACAGAGCATATAAATACTAAAAGTGTTAATTCCATCTTGCACAGATATAATTTGTGTAATGAAGTGTTTATTTTATGTATATATTATGGGGATTTTGGTTTATGCAATAAAAGAAATAACATATTTTTGACTATTCCCAGTGTCCCCTGTACTGCACAGAATTGCACTTCCTGTGATTAAATTTTGGATATATGAACTTGCCATTAAGGTTGGCAAAAACAATTGTGTAGAAACATTGCAATACTTATGCAATTTGCATTAATGAAGTTTTGGATGTTTGGTTACTTTTTGAATGTGGCATTGCTTAGTGAAGAGATAAGTGAGAAATTGCTGTCCCAAATATCTGCATCTTTCTGTCAGGCTTTGAATCTGATCAGGTATATTAAAGGTCTGAGTTTCTGACTGGAAAGGCTGATATGCCTGGTTACTCTTAATTTGTCAAGTCTGAATATTTGCTGGAAGTGTTGATGGCAAAGGATTATGTTTAACACTAGTCCAAAACATATTAGACTAGCATGATTCATTACAGTGTTTAATTAAGCTAGCATGTTTGTAGATATGCTTGAGTATTACCTCACAAATCTCTTAGATTAAAAAATAAAAATAAGTGCCAACAAGGCAGTTAAAGTTAGGTTTCCATGTTTGTGTCACCCATGCTGAAAGCTTTCTAAATTGAACTGTTCTAAAAGCTTTCTAAAATTTGAACTGTTCCTCTTTCTGTTTGCATGCCCTCTGTGCATTCATACTTATATATCCCATTCAGAATCACCTTTGCATTAATTCCATCTTCTGTCAGCCTGCTCTGCACGGGTGCATGACTGGGATTCATGGCAGGTGCATCCAGGGGGTGCTTTAGAAACTCAGGACAAAGCCACAAGTTCTGTGTGTAGTTAGAACTGACAGGGTGTTACAGCCCAGCACAAACCTTGTGCTCTGTGAGTTGCCAGCCTAATTTCAGCATGGGATTTGCCAATGGGCAGCTACAGAAAAGGGCATTGATGCACCATCTCAGAGTCTGCCCTACCAAAGTTCCTGTCCTCATCCTCCATGTCACACTGCAAGAATGGGAAGTGTAGGCAAGGGAGCTGTTCCTGGGCTGGGGTTAGCTCAGTAGGAGAGATCTCATCTGCTTCCTTCCTCAGCTGCTGGGAACTTCAGAAAAAGATCAAGACCAGTCACTTACATGGCCTCTGTAAACATCTTCTGGAAAATATTGGAAGGCAGTCATGATGCTGATCAATAAATACTTGATAATCTTCACAGCCACTGCCTTAAATTGCCATTCTAGTACATTGGTGTTAATGCTGTGTTGCAGCTCTCCTCTGCTTGTTCCAGGGTAACATTTTGAGAGGATCCCTGGGTGAGGAGTGATGTTCAGCTGCTGTGCTCCTATTAGGATGTCAGTTTTCCTGCTTTCTCTGTGCACAAAAAGGCCCTGTGGCTTTCTGTTACTGAGATCATCACAGGACATGTTGGTGTCAGTGAGGGAGATTGTAAGGGATCTTTGGGCTGGAGTGTGCAAACCCTGTTGCAACTCAGAATTTAATTAGGGTTTAGCAAAGTAGGGACAAGGGGGATGAATGCTTGAGACTGACTGTGGCTTTGCTAGGGTTAGATTATATGAATTCATATAGGCAGAAGGTGCTTTGCAGCTCCTGTAGCTGCCTGGCTTCTGTTTTTTTGATATGTGGTGTTAAAGCTCAGCTTAAAGTGCCTGAATAATAGGTGGCACTAGGCACTTTCTGAACCTCATTGAATAACAAGACCTGACAGGCAGCCCATTGTTCTAAATTGCTGTCTCACAGTAAAGCCAACTGCTTCTGAAATTTCACCCACCTGCTTTATTTAACAAAATCTCTACACATTTTCAATCCCAAAAATGTGGTCTGAGAAAGGCATAATGATTTTCTATTATACCATCAGTTTTACATCCTGCTGCTTTTAAAATTTACAGTTCAAATTGCTTGATTTCTCCTTGAAGTACTTTCCAAGTTACATTAAAATGACTAATTAATAATGAAGGTTCTCTGTGGCACTTGTAGTTTTGACCCTTTTTTGACTAGAGTTTCTCTAAAAGGCACGAGTGTTTTGTCCTTCCATTAAGAAATGGACTTTATCTCCCCCCACACACACTGCTTTTTGATACTTGTGTGGAGGGTTCTGCTGAATACAAAGTGATTGGTGTGACTGATGAAAGTGGAAGCAGTATACAAAATGGGAAATTTGAAACAGTTGGTGTTATTATATGAAGCACTTCAATTTCCTAGAAACACTAAATATTATATTTCTCATGTTAAAAGTTACAAATAATAGGATTTTACTTGAGAAAAGTTAGGTTTGCATCTTTTTTCTAAAAAGTCTGTCATCTCTCTGCTTGATAGGGAAAGGGGAAACTGTGATATAATACCAAAATAATTGTTACTGTTCCACTGTGCTCAGTCCTGCAGACTTTTATCTCTACAGCTCTGATTCATTAGCTTGGTATACAGTGATACCTGCACAAAAGTAACAAAATACATGAAAACAGCTATTAATTACCCCAATATTAGATACCATTGTTCAGGAAAAGCTGTTCAAGTATCCTGAAGAGAAGCAGTTTGCTCTATGCCTATACATCTCCTGCAGCTCAGCCTAGATTGGGTTATTTGTAAAGCAGCCTCAGGCACTGTCTGTCAGCAATACAAATGTCATTAGGCTGGGTGAAGAGTGTTGAGTTTCAGAAATAGGATGACAGTCTAGTAAAGGAGAGTGTTAAAAAAATCTGTATGGGAAAAGCTCATTCCCATACTGGAGTGGAAAATAAAATACGCTCTTCTGTGCATTTATGATTTTGCAAGTGCCTCTTGGGGAGAGGAGAGCAGGTTTGACTCAGTGCAGGCTGACATCCTGAGAACCACACGAGTTCTGCTGACACAGAAGCCCCAGGATGGCAGTGACATTTGCAGCCCTGAAGCTGGGGGTTTCTGTGTGCTGAGGCATTGCAGTCAGTAACAGCAGGAGAAATTTCCCTTTCCGAGTGGGGTTTGTGCACACCCATGGTCTGTTACAGGCTGCATGGTGTGGAACGTGTGAATAAAGGGGGGGATCTGGAACTAAAAGAAAACCAATCCAAAAGCCCACCCCCACCCCTTCACCACGAATGTAAAATCCACAGAAAATGGGTAGGGTGGATGGATGTGATTTTGAATCTCTGGAGCAGCTTGGTTAAGTGAGTGACTGCAAGAATTATCAGGGTACAACTATAAACTGCAGACCTCGTGTGCTCTTCTTGACTGATTCTGTATTTTTACCACAGGTTGCATGTTCAAAAGCCTTCATTACTGACCTCTTTCTGCTCTTACTAAAGATTATTTAAAAAATCTCTTGCTCTTAGGAGTGCAAGGGCATTTCCCTGGATGAGATTTTTTGGGATGCCCAGCAGAGGGAGTGGATGTCCCACTGGTCAGGGGCTAGGGACCACAGTCCTGTTTTGTTTCTGTGTGTTCCATTCTGCAGTTTTCTTTGCTTTTGTAGCCTTCTGATGCTGTTTTGTGTCAGACAAAAATCCTCAGCTTCAGTGGAAAGTGTGACACATGAGCAATGCTGGTATAGTGGACATGTTAATGTTTTGTGTAGTGTTGCAGAGTGTGAGACACTTCCCAGAAGAATTAGAAACGCTTGTGAAAGAAATAAAGAAGATACATTGATGGATTTTTTGGGGTTTTGTTTGTGCTTTTTTTTTTTTTTCCGATTGGCCAGATCATAGGAAGATTCAAGTCATTATTGCATATGAAAAAAGGCAGAAGGTGACAGCATGCCTGATGTCCTGTTACCCAATGTCTTGTCTCTATGTGTGTTACAGTCTCTAGAACACAGGCTATGTTGTGGAGTTTCTACTTCCAGTTCCACTTGCTCCTCTCCTATAAAATGAAAGCACAGAGCTTCTCCAACAAAGTAATTGCAGATCTGTATTTTTAACGAGCTTGATAATGCATTCCATACAAATTTTACTGAATAAAAATATAGTTGCTTTATCTTTGCTGAAACTTGAAATCAGCCTAATGCAGATACCAGCATGGAAAACTTATACCTGAAGTGAAATTTGGGAGCTTGACTCTTGAGTCTTTAAATGGAACGTTTTTGTCAATCATTAACTAAGAATAATGCTGCCATGAGACCAGACACATTTGTGAGGAGGCACACAAAGTTTCATTGACTAAGAAAAAAATCCCATGCTATTGATGTTAATGAGAAAAGTTTCATCAAATGCATTCTACATAACAAATATTCACAATAGTTCAGAGGAAATGCTACTGGTGAGCAGTAAAGCCAAAGTATTTGGCTTTGTTCTTGTGGGGGTCAAAGTAAAGAGCTGTAAGATGATGCTGATATAAGATGATCACCTGTTGATTACCAGGTGATTTCCTGGTAATCATTTATATGTTTTACTGTGCAGTGTTTGATATGCATTGATAATGGGAGAGGTCATGCACTGATTTTCATACAGCCACATCATGTGGCACATGCCAAGTTAAAGTCTTTGTTTTTGGTGCTCTTACCAAGACCTGGCATTTTTCACTGTCATCTTGAGCAGATAATAAGGCACTGCCTTAAGTGAGGTAGACAGTATCTCCATCCCTGATTCCTCTCAACCTACCTGGATGAGAGGATCATTGGGCAGAGTTCAAAAACCTTGGAGAATTCTCTCTAATCATCATATCCTATCAAATTTGAATTTATATTAGAGGAAGAGAAACTTTCTGATTGTATTTTGATAAGTAAGATTTGAAATTTTATGGCAGTGTCTGAAAGCCCCCTGTCTGTTCTACACTATTAAATTGAACACTGCCAGGGAACGTCCTTGGGGTGCTGCTGTTGCATTGCTGATGAATGTTACCAGCATCCCCAAACAAAGACAGAGGTAAAATCCCTTAAAATAATGCATTTTCTCAATCAAGAATCAGTGAAGATAATAAGACCAAGTTTAGTTCCCTATTGGTCAAATATATTAAAGAAGATATCTCAGAACTGTGGTAAAAGCAAACTTTAACTGCTGAAGCATAGAAGAAGAAAATAACTACAAAATTATTTGAAGTCAAATACAGACTCTTGTTTTTGATATAATCTGTGGAGTACAGATCTGATGTATAGTAGACAGTGTTTATAAAATTGTTATTTGGCTATTAATCTGTTCTTTTGGTGTTTGCTATTCATTCAAAACAAACACAGGTAAGTCTGAGCTGTACATTACCTGAAATTCAGAAAGTATTGATGAATCAACATTATCAAACCTTTGCATCAAGATGATTGCCATATTTTTCCCAGTCTTAAAAGCTTTTAAAATTATTAACTCACAGTGGCTTTTTCTTCTCCCTTCTTTGAGGTTGGAGATGAGATCGTGCGCATTAATGGATATTCCATCTCCTCGTGCACACACGAGGAAGTCATCAACCTCATCCGGACAAAGAAAGTCGTCTCCATAAAAGTTAAACGTAAGGAACACACAAAAAAAATTCACCTCTGTCACCAAAGATTGCAATTAATAGTTTGCTTGTGGTCCGTAGAAAAATAACAAAATATTTTTCCTTTTCAGATGTTGGCATGATACCTGTCAAAAGGTAATGGCTTTTTATTTGAAAACAGGTTATTCGTTTTCACACAGCCTCTTCTGTCTGAAGAATCTGTGTTTAATTATGAAAATGTGTGAATGCTGATTAAAATGTCACATCCTTTTTAATGAACAGGCAGATGTCTTGTTTGATGAATCTGATTTTATACCAGTTTCCTGCTTAAATGAGCCAATTTCTATTTTCTCATTTGTCACGGACAACCGGAAATTTAATTACCAGTGCACCTAGAGAGCTCCACTGTTTCTTTTTGTATGTAGTGTTTGATGATGGCTTCAGAGTTTAGAAAACTTTAAAATTGTTTTGGTCTTCCAACTTTTGTTGAAAAGCTGAATCATTAAGTGGAATGTTTGAGAAATGTTAATGACAGGAGGTGTTGCTGTGCATAGACATTCGTGTAAGATGTTCGAGGGGTTGTGATTTGTTTTACAATCTTCCTCTGAGTTTCCTAAAACTGTTTCACTTGAGAGTGCTTTATCAATTTTGCATTCAACCTTTACTAGCCCAAATAATTGTGTGCTTGTTTGATGTTCTGTTTAAATTGCTGGAAGATGAACCAAATGTGAATGGTATCCAGAGAAAATTGTGGATATGAAACAGAAGGCTCCGTTCCAAAGGAGCTTCTGGAAACACTGACTTTTACTTTATGCCATTATTGTCTTTTAGTTCACCAGATGAACCCCTTAAATGGCAGTATGTGGATCAGTTTGTGTCAGAGTCTGGGGTAAGAGATCAATATTTTGTTAAATGTCTTCTGGGGAGTCTGTAATGGTTCTGAAACACTTTCTCCTCTGAGCTTGTCAGAGAAGCTATTGTAGGCATTGCTGTGATGCAATATCTTGTTGAAAGTATTCTGTGAGGAATATCTTGTGTGATATGAAATGATTCTAGAGCTATTAGGTAAGGAAGGGGCAGGACACAAATGAAATTGCTTTCACTCATTAATTGCTTCTTCATTTTACTTGAGCTTATTAACTTCCCAGGCTGCAGTTCTACTGCATAAATCTTTATCAGATTATTTGGCCTATTTTAGGCATATTAGTGGAGGAATTACAACTTTGAATGCAAGTGACTTCTAAGGGTTGCAGAAGTGAAAAGAAACACCACAATTACTGTTCTTTTGCTTTCAGGAAGAAATAGTTAGTTAAATAGTGAGCCTTATCATGTATTTCTCCAGCCCTTTCCTCAGGGAACAGCTAAATGATTATTTTTCCATATCACTTTCCTCTAATTTTCCTTCACTCTTTTCTGAAGACAAAGTTTGACTATTTAAGTAATCTTCTCCAAATAGATAGGTTTGGTCTTTCACCTCAGCCAAGCAGCTCCACTGAAATGACTCTCCTTCCCATTCATTTCCAGCAGGAAAAAAGGGACCTTGGAGCCTTGAATAGGACCTTGAATCTTATCTTGATGCTGGCTGGGATTTATCCTGGCTACATGAAATTTTATAGTAGTCTTGATACAAATTCAAGGCAGAATTAACATCTGCAGCACTGTTTGATCCCTCTACAGGAAGCAAAGGGCAGTGTTGCTGGACTTGCTTCTTCTGGAGGGAGAGACAATAAAGAGAAGAAAGTCTTCATTAGCTTGATTGGTACAAAAGGCATGGGATGCAGGTGGGGACACGTTTTTTTATTTATTGTCACTGGTTTTAAAATGAGACACTCAAGGCAGTTATTTCCATACTTCTTTGACATGATGTCAGGAAAATGAAGATCCATGCTGGATCAGGAAGGCAAACTGCAATAGCAGGATATCTTTGGCACATGTTACATATTTTTAGGCAAAGCATAACTACCTGTGTTAAAAGTTCTGTCATAAAGAAAAATCTTTACAATTTAAAAATAAGAGCTGACTGAAAGTGCCTTAGTACAACTTGTCATGGAATTGGATCTTTTAAATGCTTTTACATTTTTAAATGCTTACAAGTGCTGCTTGATGATGTAGCAAATTCCAGCACTATCCACTGTCAGGTTCATTCCCTGCCTTCTCTGACCCTTTTCACAACTAAAACACCATCACAAAGCTATATCCAGTTTCTGTTTGAATGTTGAATTTGCAAAATATTTTAGAAATATGATTCTGGGATTCTTGGACTCCTGTCCTCACAATATTTATGGAGGTTTTGGAGTAGAAGGGATATTGTAGGATTTCTTATATGTTTAGAAACATATAGTTGAAATTAGTGGGACTTTTTTCTCCTGTAATTTAGAGGATGTAAAAGTTTTTTATTTACAAACCTGGGGGTGTGGCTAGCATCACTTGTTAAATATATAATCTACAAAAGTAGTTTTTGCATCTAGGCCTGGCTTACATGGCAGCTTAAAGTTCCTAAGCCAGATGTTGGTCTCTTGATGAAATATCCTTCTTGCTCCTAATAAGTAATCCTAACAAAATAACAATGTTTTATATATACAGTATCTTGCAGTTCAGGGAATAATTAGTAATTCTTCATTGTATTACTTGCTTGCTTTCAAATATCATTAGTGTCCTGGTCCTTTACACAGTGTAGGTCAGCATACATATGAGTTTCAGCATGTAAGGCAAAATACAGAAGCTTGAATATTTTCCTTGTAGCTTGTTCTTCAAAAGCAGTTTTGTGGCATAGAGAATAGAAAAACAGGATGATAAACCTTTGTGTGTGTACTGGTAAGTTAAGGTGTTTGTTTCAGAGTTGGCTAATACCATAAATATTCTTTAAGCAAAAACAAATTAGGAGGAAACCACTAAAACTACTCACTGTATTATACAGTATCCCTCATAAATATTATTCTACAAATATTATCAAATTAATGTTTGGGTTCTTTTTTTCATTTCCAGTATTTCCAGTGGTCCAACACAAAAACCAGGCATTTTTATCAGCAATGTGAAGCCTGGTTCTCTTTCAGCAGAGGTGGGCTTAGAGGTAGGTTTGCCTCCTTCCAAGGTAGGTACCACAGGAACTCTTGGTTTATATTCACAACTTCAAGGATTCTGTAAAGTGTTTACTGTGGATTTTGTTGTTTTGTGGGTTTTATTCCCCATGGGAAAGAAATTACATTACCTGGTGATTACATTTCAAACAAAGCTAGTTTCCTAAAAATTTAATAACATGAATGACCTGGGTCAGACCAATACTCCTTCCAGCTCAGGATTTGATCCCAAGCAGTGGCAATGCAGATCCTAGAGCAGGAGGATGTGCAAGCCTGACCAGTTCCCACCCTTGCACTCTGCCAGTAGCCATGATTGTTGTATTGATTGTGTCAGTGAGCACATCTCTCTCTGTTTCCATTTAATATATGTACTAAATTAGCATCTGTACTAAAATTTGCATTAATTTCTTTAGGTTGGTGATCAGATCGTTGAGGTAAACGGAGTGGACTTTTCTAATGTGGATCATAAAGAGGTAAAATGAAGACTTCTTAGTTCCCTGGATTTGTAGTTGTCAGGTTATTAAACATCTGTCCTGTTTTCCTCTCCAAAAAAGTATGTGTTGATAGTGGGCTGACTCAAGGGGTTGTGTATGGAACATGGTGGTTTTGTTATTTGGATACCAACCACTCTGTTAATTCTGGAAATTCCAGCTGTGGCAACTAGGGTTATGCTGGCCTTTTATCCCTTCATTCACACTGATTTTTGTTTTGTTTTGTTTGATTTGCAGGCTGTCAGAGTGCTCAAGAGTAGCAGGACTTTGACAATCTCTGTGGTAGCAGGTGCTGTAAGTAGTGCATTTGTAAAAGCAGAACATTTGTAAGCAGAAAATTGCTACGTATGTAAATAAATGGTAAAGTGGATAAAACCAAAAGCTATGTTTCTGTATAAGATCTGTACCTCTGTCAAACCAGTTCAGTTTTGAGTGGTGTGTGATTTTTTTCATGCTGCACAAAGTGGTCTCAAATAAAACTTGATTGTGGGCCAATGCAAAACCATTCCCTTGACAAGGAATGAAAATTAACTTTATCGTAATGGTCTCTCATATTTGAGACATTTTGTTCTATTAGATATTTCCTTCTGCCAAAATGTGAAAAGTGGATTGGATTAGAGACAAGTAATTTTTAATCCTGAAGAGTTGATGCCTTAATCTTATTCCAAATTAATTCCTTTTGTAACTGTTTATCTGATCTCATTAGTGTATTGACACACTGAAAATTGCTCAGTTTTTCATTTCCACTGTTCTGTGCAACAGCACCATAAGCCTTTGGGGC
The DNA here is from genome assembly GCA_013400255.1 of Sitta europaea. Lineage (NCBI taxonomy): Eukaryota > Metazoa > Chordata > Aves > Passeriformes > Sittidae > Sitta > Sitta europaea. The sequence continues at coordinate 213,534 of VXBS01004687.1, read as the reverse complement.
CTAATCTAAAGCCATCTGATATTAATTAAATCTTCCCTCTGACTTCAGTGTGCCTTTCAGTAAATGTTTTAATGTTTTTACTGCTTTAATCCTTCTTACAGAAAGTGTGTTGCTGTGTACAAGAGGATAATCAAGTTCCATAGACTAATCAAAGACAATGTTTTCTAATTGCCTTGCAACTGAATTAAATAATGGAAAAAAGGATTTGATAGGTCACTTCAGCTCCTTCCTAAGGGCTCATGCATACTGTGTAGTACATTAAGGAATTAATAGTTTATTTGATCTGCTCTTACAGTAATAAAGGATGAAGTTGTCCAAAGGCACTGTAGACATTGTTTAAAAAAATACTCTGGGCTAATTGATTAAGCCTCAGGAATTCAACATCCTAAGGACTTTGCTTCAACTCCCAGTTATGTTAACACTTTAAAAATATGAGATCTACCTCAGCATGCATCACTGGGGTGGTATCCTTAAAATGGCAAATTGTTGCTGTGGAACTCTCCTGCTCCTCACTCCTTCACCTTGCAGGTGTCTTCTCAGTAGACATTGTTGTCTGGAGAACAGATAGCATAAGGAAACAGTTTCCCTGCTATGGTGCAGAGACATTCCTGAATGCCTGGCTTTGTTCAAAATGCCTACTTTGCATTTTAGAGACAGGAACAATCCTGCCTTCCTAATTAACACAGAATTTTAATTTCAGAAACAAAAATTAGATTAATGTTATCAAAGTGTTCTACCTATAGCAGTATGGAAATATCTTTCTTGAATAGAACATAGTGCTGGTGTCTTAATAGTAAAGCAAATGAAACAGAAACAAAACCTACTGAAACAATAAACTATACAGTATTTTGGGGATGTACATTCCCTCTATTTGGGTTCCTGGATGATGACACATTTCTGCAGCAGCCAGGCATAAGAGCATTAAAACACAGCAGCTGTGCAGTTGTCTTCGCATTGGGAATCGTTCAGTGGAATTTCATTGCTCAGTGACATTTCAAGGAAGTATATAATGTGAATTTTTTTCTGGGTGACACACTGAGCATGTTTTTGGCGTGACCCCTACGGTGTTGTTGCTGACTTCAATAGTGGCAAACCTCTTCTGAGGTGTTTATCACTGCAACTTAGAGGCTGGACTAGAATAGCTCCTTGGACTAAGCACTCAGGTCTTTGAGGATCTTTCAGGGTGTGTTCCTCAGGAAAAGCAATGTGAGGAAATGGCAGATGTGCTACGGTGTGAGTGGGCCTGAATGATTTCCTAGAAGAACTGCATGCAGAACCATTTTCACTGCTGATTGGGGGTGGTTTTGTCTGCAGGGGAAGGAGCTGTTCCTGACTGAAGAGGAGAGGCAGAGAGAAGCCCGTCTCCGAGAGCAGGAGCGCCAGGAGTTGATGCACCAGAAGCGGCTGGCACTGGAGACCAACAAAATCCTCAAAGAGCAGCAGGAGAAAGAGAGATTGTGAGAACTCCCTATAGCACAGCCTGAAAAATTTACCTTGGGTTTGGAGAGGGCACAGAAGACAAGAGTGCATAATTATTTTTGTGGTGCTTCTCACAGAAGTGAGAAGGTTCTCAACTTGGATTAATTTGGTTTTGCTTTTGCAGAATCTCTGTTCATAAAATGTTTGTCCAGTGATGCTCTTGATGTTCTGGGCTTTCAGAGGTCCTGTCATTCAAAGCCATTTTGAGTAGAAGGGTCACTGCACCCTGTCATTCCCCAATGCTTCAGTGTGATAGTCATTGTTTTCCTATTCACTCATGCTTTATTTTTAGCAAGACAGTTAGAAACTTTATACTCATACAAAAACATGCTCTAGCCTTGCCTCAGAAGGAGGTAGTGACTTAAAGAATTAAGTAGATAATATACCCTTATTATCCAGATGATCAGGAATCCTCAGGGTTCCTAGGAAACCATGCTGAACCTTTGGGATCTTAAAGATGACTTTTAAAACAGAGCGTTTTCCCCCAGTACAAATGTATTTACTGTCTGTATCTTTTACTAAGTATCTGCTGACACACTTTGTTCAGGTTCTTACTCAGAAAATACTATTTTTATCATGTTGTCCTAATTCCTTTTATTATAGAAGAAAGCTGGAGATTTCCCAGAAGGCTGCAGAGGAAGAAGAGCGATACCGTAGAGAAATAGAGCAGTGAGTGAAATCCTTACACAGGCACTGTGCCACCTGGAGAAGGGCTCCTTGGGCATTAGGTCTGGCTGAAAACATTCCACAGGTTGCTTTCAAATAAAATTGTGCAGGATTTCCATTTAGCCAAATGTAGCATCCAATACATATCAGTAACTACACGACAGTTAAAGAACAGGAAACCAAAATCTGAAAATCAGCACCTGTGAACATGAGGCCTATGGCAATAATAAATTCAGTGTGAACTTGAAATTGAGCACTTATTTTAAAAGTATTAATAATATATAGAGGAACCCAAGATTAAGGAAGTTCTGTGCCCCAGAACTTGTTTACTCTTTTGTCACTGAAACACTACATAGAAAAAAAGGAGTACTGCTGAGAAACACAGGAGCACTATATTTTTAACTTAAGCATTCTTTTACATTTGGAAGTTTGAAATTAACTGGTTGCTACCACAGTAATTAACTTTTCCTTCTAAACAATGCTAGAAAATTGCATGAAAATGCAAGTTACAGAATAATGTCTGTTTTGATTCAGCCTTTTAGGGCTAAGATTGACCCTCAAGTGTTTGGCTTTGCCCCTTTGACATATTAAGGGGGGCTTAATTAATATAATTCATTTAAGTCCCTTTTCATGTATCTGTATTAGCTAAAATTTTCTGATAGAAAAAGAGTAGGGATTTCTGTATTTGTAAGGTGCAAAAAGAAATATATTCCCCAACTGCCACAAGAGAAAAATCTTCTGGCAGTCCTGCTGTGGGCTCTATAGCAGCACGTGGGTGAATTCTTACACATTTCCCTTTTCTGATCCTGGGGAATTGATTATATCCTGTTCTTTATTGTGGCCCACTGAAGAAATTCCTGTGATAGCCAAAAGCTGCTGTAAAAGGAGGCCATCACAGGTGAAGGATGATTCTGTTCCCCAAATCTAGATTGCCTGTCTGTTATAATGGATGTTGGATGTTCTGCACTAAGAGCATCCTGACTCACTCAGGGAGGGCTTTCATGCCCTGGGGGCTGCTCAGTCTAAGGTCTAGCACAGCTTTACACTTCTTGTCTAATTTTTAAGTGTTGCTCAGGCACTTTTAAGATTTTCCATATCACAGTCCAAACTCTTATTTCAGTGTCAACCTCCTTGGTGAGGAAGAGGGAGAATGGTAGGAACCTAGATGAAATCTAAAGCTGGGATGTAATGAGCAGTTGTGGCAGGGTAAAATACAGCATTTTTTTTGTATTAATTATTAGTGAGGATCATGCCTTGCCTTTTAAGAATCCTTTCTGCAGGAATTCCTTGTGTAAAGTCACTGTGCCCTTTTTTGGTATCTTACATTTGAAAAAATTTCAAATGTGCCAAAATGGCAGAGGTCCCAAACTCTATGTACTGCAAGTTACATTGTAACACCAAATTTTAAAAACTATAATTAAATGAAAAAACATTCTGTCCATTGTTCCCTGACAATGCCTCTAAATTTAAATACTGAGCTCAGCTACAAATGTAAGAGTGTTTTGACTCGATGTGAATATTTTTTCAATTTACTTGAGCTAATTTAGAGATGCAAAAGATAATGCAAATATAAATAGCATCATATATATCTAAAACCTGGTAATTTTTGCACCACATTATCAGTTCAAGGCAAGCTATAGTCAAGAATAGATCTTGATTCATTTAAGGCTACATATATGAAGCCACATGTTGTTAGGTAATTCAGCACTTCTGCTGTGACATACTTGGTATTTGCTGAATTTTTGTTTGAAACATCTTTTTTTCTCTGATCAGGGTGCCATACTAGGTAATTTACTTGTTTTGCATGCTCTTTTCCTGAAGTGTGACACTCTCTGCACCATCCCCATCCTCTCTCTACCCATCTATTCTCCTCCCTTCTCTTTTTTTTTTTTTTTTT
>VXBS01004687.1:97991-209435 GCA_013400255.1 Sitta europaea | reverse complement strand
TTTTTTAATTTCCCCCCCCTTTTTTTCCCTAGAATACAGAATTTCATATGATTTCCATTTCAACAGTATTTATTTCTTTTTGGGAAGAGTTGATTTTTATGGCAACCTGGATGATGTGTTTAGGAAGTGATAATCAAAATAGATTTAAAGATATAGAGATGAGACACATTTTTTAGGTATAATTTGCCATTGTGACATCTGATTAAGGTGTATGGTAGATGTTCTGTCACTCAGTGTTTCAGTTAAAACTCAGAGTTTTTCTAGTAGGTAATTCTAGTCCTAAAAATGAAAAATTGCTAAGTGAGAGATGTTTTTTTTACTTCATTTAAGGTGACAGTACTGTAGTGTGTCACTCAAGGCTTAGTATCTGTGCAAGTGTTTATATAACAGGCCTTAGAAGTCTAAATACTAAATAAGAATTTCTTACAGTGTATTTTGCAAGTTACATTAGTAGCTTAATAAAGGAAACACGTTGATGAAAGGAATTCAGTTATGAGGAAGAAGCAGTTTATTATGCTTTATATTCAAGAGAAAAACCAAATATGCTGAAAAATTGTAATGGTAATGAATATATACTGATGTTGTTGGGTTTGTACTCAGAATATCTAACTGCATTTGTTTCCTCTAGGATAACAGCAGAGGAAGAGAAATTTAAAAAGGAGTGGGAAGAAGACTGGGGTCCTAAAGAACCACCCAAGTCTCTAAAAACTGTGACTGCAGAAGTGCACTCTGCCCCTCGTTCCAAACACAAAAGTGAGTAATTGATGTCAACTTGCCTCCTCCTGTTTGTCTCAGGCACATCACTGAGCTCTATGGAATATCCCACCAGTTTGTCTCCAGGTTAAACCAGTTTAACTTGCATTTATAGCTTAGCTATGAATTGGTTGTTTTCAGAAGGCTGGAAGCATATGATAAATCAATTAAATTACTCTTATTTAGCAGGTATCCATCTTGCAAAATCTACATCCATTCAAACAGTCATGGTTTTTAACAAGAAGCAGCAGGAAAAATAAGAAATGGTCTGAAGCACCAACCCCTATAGCTTGGGGGTTCAGTGCATTGTTCTGCAGGTTGTTTCCATTCAGTGATTACCTGTCAGCCTTTTCACAGTTTGGTTTGGAAGGAATCTTAAAGATCACCTTGTTCCAAACCCGTGCCATGGCTGGGGACATCTTCCACCTTCTAAGGTTGCTCAGAGCCCCATCCAAAATTGGCCTTGGACACTGCCAGGGCTGGGGCATCCACCACCTACCCTGGGAACCTGTGCAGTGCCTCACAGTAAAGAATTTCTTCCCAGGATCTAGTCTAAATCTATCCTCTTTTAGTTTAGAGCCATTCTCCCTTGTGCTGTCACTGCATGCCCTTTTAAAAAGTTCCTTGTCCCTTTTCTGGTACTGAAAGGCTGGCCTAAGCTCTGCCAACAGCTTCTCTTCTCCAGGCTGAACAGCCCCAACTCCTCAGCCTTTGCTCAGGGCAGAGCTGCTCCAGCCCTCTGCTCATCCTCATCCTCTGCTGGAGCCAGCCCCACATCCACCTCCTCTTGGGAGCCCCAGAGTGGATGCAGCACTGCAGGAGGGCTCTCATGAAAGCAGAGTAGAGGGGCAGAATTCCCTCCCTTGCCCTGCTGCCCACGCTGCTCCTGATGCAGCCCAGGGTGCTGCTGCCTTTCTGACTTTTCCAAAGGGAATTGAGAAAGTTGGAGCTTAGCTGGCAGTTAAGAAGCTAAATTGGAAGCTGCAAATTATATGTGAAGGGTTTACTGAAATTGTATTGTACAAAGCAACTTGTGGAAAGTGCTTATTGCATAATCTATAGGAAACCTGGGCTGATTCCTAAGCTGATGCTATTTTATTGTATTATTTTGTGGGACTTTGGGGAAGTCTGCTGATGGTTCCATTACAGGAAAAGCCACCAAACTCTGCAGGCTTCCCTTCACCACATAGCAGACTAATTGTCCACTGGGAGATTCTAACAGCTCTTCAGGACTGGAGGAGGTTGAAGATTGATTAAAGCAGGGCCTTTTTTTAAAAAAAAATTCTGTAGAGAAACATCCCATCACTAACTACATTTATTTTGTTTCACTGAAAATTCTAGTCACACATTACTGCTCTCTTTTTCATTTCATGGGAACCTCCAGTTACTGTCACTTCTGTCCCCTCACCCCCTTCCTCCTTTGTTTCTCTAGAAGATTTAAAGGGAGTTGCATATGACCAACTTGAAACAGATGGCATGGATGAAGTGAACATGAAGCAGGACAAACAGGTTTGCCACTCAGCCCTGACTTCCTATCCTGATTCAGATTCCTCCTGTGTCTCACCTCCTCCTGACAGTCAGTCTTGACATTGAACTGACCATTTGGTTTTCCATGATGAATGATTTTGACCCTGCTGGTCATTGCATCTACAGAAATGTGGATTATATTGGGTTCTTTGTGTTAGCAGTGTTTCTTATGTGAAGTTAGGGTAATATATTCTTTTGTATGATTTACTTAGCAATATATTTTATAGTATTTATGCACCTGGCTTAAAATGTTTTGTCCTGGGAATGGAGTTTTCATGTCTCTTCAAAAGCCATGTTCTGCCACAAACTTGAATGTGTTTGAATACCTGTTTAATTAAATTTTTGTAAGGCTTGCTAAAACTATTGTAAAGTAGGAGTGTGACCACAGAAATCTTAGCAATGCACATGCCTGTATGGTTCTGTATGAAGATTACTTGTTGCATTTTCTTGGTTTGACATAAAATGTGTATCATTAAAATAAGGGAAACTTATGACTAAATGTACTAGAACCATTTATCAAGAATTTAGCTAAGAACTTGACATGTAATATCAAACCTCTGGTGTTGCACCTTCAAATAAATTTCAGCCAGTTACACATATCAGCATGGATTGGTCTGAGTACAAGCCTGTCCTTGTACTTGTTTTTCTTCAAAAAAACAACTTTTCCTTTACCTTTTGTAGCTTTTGGATGGTTTTATCGGTATGATGGAAAATTTCCCACAATCCGTAAGGTACAAAGTTTGAATTGTGAATTTGTTTGCTCTGTGTGTGTTTGAATTGGAATTCCTCATTTCTCTGTTATTAGTAAATGTTCTTTATAGTCAAATGCTCCTTCTTTTAGCATGGGCACACATTAAGATGCCTTTGGGATGCATCTTGTCCTTTTGAGTCCTTCAGCTCTGAGCTTTTTGTGCAGAGGGAATTGTATAACAATACTTTGCAGAAGGTGTTTATTACAGGTGGGTAGTGTTTGTCCTCGTGTTCTCCAAAAGTCCTCAGAATCATGTGTATGTGAAAACAGCACAGACAAAAATTATACATTTATACCTTTGCAAATCTCGCTGTAGGAGAAGTGCAGAAGACAAAATATGTGCTTTTAGGCATACACATATAAGCAAAATAAAAATTTGACAATCTTTAATCTGAGAGAATACTTCTGTGTCTGTAGAGATGCTGCTGAAGTATTGCAATTTCAATTTGTGAGAGTTTCAAATAGTGCTTTATACTTGCTGTTGCTTCCTTCCCTTTATTTCTTGCAGTGTATGCCAGCCAGGTTTTAGGGGGATTTTGTTGTGCTGTGTGCTGTTGTGGTGGGTTTTTGTGTAATTAACTGTGGTAAAGTGCCATGGAGATTTTGTGCACGTATCTGGCAAGAACTCAAGGTTTCAGAGCAGGTCAGGATTGTTTCTGCCAGTTGAAGTATTTGTGTCACTGTTTTATCCCTTTGACCTGCTGTGTGCCCAGGCTGTTCCTGTTCCCCTTCAGAGAGATCAGGAGAAGTTGGTGCATTCAGCACCTTTTGTACTGCTAGTGCCTGTCAGTCATCATGGACCTGTAACCTGGGGGGAAGCCAGGGCAGTTAGGATTGTTATCTGAAAATTATAAATGCATGCTATGGAAACTCTTCACACAAAGAGGGTAGAATTTTGTATTGCTTCTGAGAATAGAGTTTAGAGAATGTCTAAATACCTTTCTATATACTAATGATTTTCTGCAATTCCTGTTGAACTTTACCACACAGAGTGCACTAGATGCTTGAAAAGATTTCTTTTTAATCATTTGCTTTTGGCAAGTGATGAATTTTCATCCTACTCCTTATTGCTAATGACTTTTTTATTTGTTTTAAAAACAAAATTTCACTCTGTACTAAAAATGTCTATAATAGGAAGTAAACTGAATCCATGGGGAAAATTGTAGGAAAGGATGAATCATCCTGTTGTATCTGAATGCTGTGAATGCAGCTAAGACAGTCAGATATATGTTCATGTTCTAGAAGACTTTGGCTTGTGTATAGTGCTTAGTGTGCCTTTGAATTCAGTATTTCTTCAAATGCTGATACCTAGCCTGACGTTACATCTAGCAGACAGTACTAAATGTATCTTCAAATTTTTTAGAGGATGATTTAGCAATTGTTGTTAAGGTAAAACTGAATTATCCCTGAATAAAATACACCACAGAATTAGGTTTATGTTAAAACATTAGTGTGAAAAGCAAGATTTTTTTTTAGTTGAGCTTTATCTCCAATGTTTTTGGGGTTCCTTTGCCCCTGCTCCCCTCCTTACAACACCACCACCACATAACCATAAATACATCCCACTGAGTTCAGCAGTACAAAGTTACAGGGAGCTGCCTGACTGGGGGAATTGGCTTTTGTAGCTGCCAGGGAAAATGTCTGTTTACCCAGGCTTTGTTATCAATATTAACGTGTGAAAGGGGAAAGGAAGACAAATAATGCTATTTAATGTGAGGCAGTTCGTGGTAGTTTTGGGAATTCAAAGCATGAAAAGTCAAGAGCTGCTGCTGCTGAGAACAAAATCAAACCTGGAGCACAGCCTTTCTGGCAATAGCAGTAATTGTCAATAATAAGTGGCCACCTGCTCCTCTGTTTTATCTTTAATAAATAAAAGAAGAACATGACATTTCCAGTAGGAACTAAGTCCCACCTGTACAAATGTGAAAGGGTAGCAGAAATGTGACATCACTAAAGTAGAAATAAGGAACAGTGTTTGTTTTGAAGACAACAGGAACAGAGGCTTCCAAAAGCCTATATAGCTTTTCCTTTTGCTTGTATCCTACATCTAAAACTTTGGAGTCACTTTGTGCTGTATTAGTGAATTCCTGAGTGGGCTTTATCCAGTGCTTGTAGGAGCTCCATGGTCTTTGTGATGCAGTGTTCCTTCTTGGAAGCAACTCAGTTTCTGCACTCATCTAAATCTTTGCTTTATGATTCCTTATTTCAGTTTTATTAGGGGGTGCAATGCTGATTTTAGGGCATATGCATGAAGCTGTTGTGTGCATGGACTATTCACATCTACCTGTACATGAGCATCTGTCACCTGAAGGCAATCAGTGTTACATATATATAAAATATATATTTAAAATATATATATAAAAATGCCAAAACAGAGAGATGGCAAATCAAGACCCAACCAAAACTGTTTAAATATTCAAAGTTTCATGGTGGGCCTGTGTACCCTAAAGTTGTTACTTTGCAGAGGAACAAAAAAGCTGAATTCTCTGATATCATCCAGCTTATGTTAGGAGGCACAAGCCCTCCAAAAAGTGTGAATTTCCTGCCAATTGTTGGGTAAATGGACTCTGGATTTTCTTTTAAAAAACCATTCCCATACTTGCATAGACTGTAATTAATTTTTCAAGGCAGACACTCATGTACCAAGATTGAAGTTTGTGGTGTTTTTAGCTGATGTAAAAATTTTTGTTAAAAAAACCTTCCCAGAAAGGGAAAGAAAGAAAGAAGTCAAAAAGTGATAGTTTTTGTGAACAGAAGAAGAATAAAAAGGAAATGGAGTTTGAGCAAAAACTTGCCAAAGAGAAAGAAGGGATGCTGGAGAAAGAAAAACAACTGAAAATAAATCGTCTTGTGCAAGAGGTATGTTGTGATCTATCAAGTGCAAAACTATATTGAAAGAAAATTAGATGGATTTTTAGTGGAATTATTTTAGCAGGACACTTGTTTAATTGTGTCAAAGATAATGAAATTTTAAAAGTGATTTTACTGCAAAATTCTGTTGCCACCTTTGCTTTTTTCTGGTCAGCTTTTGCCCAGGTGAGGATAGCTCTTCAATTGTGTCCATCTGTAGTGATGAATTTAATGAAAAACAGCAAAATAGTAAATCCTTTATAAAAGTATATTTTTTTTAACTGGTTTAGGTAGCATTTCATACTTTTGAAACATATTTGTGCTATGACCATGCCTATAACTTTTTCTCGTGCCCCTGTGTTATGGTCAAGGTATCTGAGACAGAAAGAGAAGACCTGGAAGAATCAGAAAAGGTGCAGCACTGGGTGGAAAGACTTTGCCAAACACGGTTAGAACAGATTTCCTCTGTGGAGAATGAGTCTCCTGAGGTAAAATTCTAGCTTTTCCATATATTGCATGATTGCTAAATAACTGAAAGATGTCTCCTCAAAGCAACAGGTTTTACCAGTGGAAAAATCTTTGTCTTTCCCCCTCAGTCTTCTTTCTAAGAGAGGGGGGGGGAAAAGCCAGTAGTTGATGGCTTATAATCTATAGAATTTGCTTTTCCTATATTTTACGAAGATTTAAACCTTATTTTAATGAAGTGGTTGTATTTTGTCCTTTTAAACTGTATTATTAGCACTGAATCAGCAGTTTTATTGCCTCATGAAATATTTGGGCTAGGTGGGACATGCTACCAGTAGCAAAAACTAGATCCAGCTATATTTATTAGTATCAGGTGAATGTAAGGACATCATTGATGATGAGCTCTTGGAAACTTCCTTGTATTGCATGAAATAAAGGAACAGGATAAGAAAATTACAAAAAAGATACGAAACTCACAAGAAATAGGGTTTTTGCTGTGCTTTAAGCAGTCCCCTTTCATCAGGGGAGCTGCAGATAGTGATTGTTCCTTAGAGCTGATGGTTCTAGACATGGAGTGAGGCTTTCCCACCATCCTGTTGCTGTGGCTCTCTTCCAAGGAAAGCCACTTCCAAGAGGAACACTGCAATCTACTGAGCTCCCGTGGGATCCCCGAGAAACTCCAACCACAAAAGCGACCTTGGGGAGCACTCTCACATGATTTTCCTTCAGGTCAGCCTGGAGCAGCTCTGAAAAAAGCAGCTGATCTTTTGTTCCTCATGGCACTAGGCTCAGATCCATGTGGTTTTTTCAGTACAGGTCTTTAGTGGAATGATTATGCAGAGTTTTTCTCTCACTATCCAAACTTGGCAGCTTGTGTTCTGCTAGAACTTTGTCCCCCTTAGTTTTTAAAGTAAGAGGGAACATTACAGATTATAAACTCTGTTGCATTTTCAGAGCTCTACCTGGATTTAAGACCAGCACTGTGCGTTGTGTTTGTCCATCAATTTTCCATGATATAATTGCTCTACTACAATTTTTCTGCAAACCTACCCAAGCAGTTAAAACATGTAAAACACAAAACCTGAGTGTTTCTCAGGGGTAGATGCAGCTTAAAAATATCCAGGTTTGAACTGGAGCACTCCAGCACAAAGCAGCGAGCATGTTAGATAAGAAGAATGTGAAAAGTGTTACCCACTTGAGGGAACTGTTGCCATATTAGAGTAAGATGAATGTGTCTGTCAGACAGCTTATCTCTTGCCTCTTTGTCTACAAAGTAGCAAAATTACTGAATTTTTTCAGATACTCCAGTTTGATCCTGATAAAAGAAGCGTCAGCAATTCTAACAGCATATGTAGGCTCCTTCCTCACACAAATCCTTATTTTTTTTGGATGAGCTGCTCATTGTGTTCAAACTCTGAAGTTGTTTAATACCCCAATAGATCTGGTGTAGATTAACACAAATTATAAGATCTCAAGCCCCTTGAGATTCTGAATTTCGTAGCACACTAAGTTTTTGTTTTGATAGCTCTTTAAGCTTAGTTTCCTTTGTTGTACTAATGTGTGGTTCTGTTTACACAACTTTAACCCCTTTCCCTTTTTTAATGACATAGAATCTCAGGGCCTGTCTTTGATTATTTTCCTTCAAATCATCACCTTTGTGAGGAGTGATTCCTGCTTTCTCCTCATAAGAGCCAGAGAGGCAAAAGTTGTGTTATCATGGCTTGTCCTGTGGTTTTGCCTTCTGAGAACTTCATGCCCTTGGGGTTTTGTGGGGTTCCTTTTGTCGACCCCCCTTGCCCCAACAGCTGCTGTCACACCACTCCCATTGCTCATTTTGCCCTGGAATCCCAAGGAGTGCTGTCGGGAAAGCTGTCAGGGGTGTTTCTGTGCGTTCTGGGGGCAGTTGCAGCAGCAGTTTGGGGCAGGTTGCTGTTGTGTCCCCCCAGCTGGCGGGTGGGCGCCCTCCTGCCTCCCCCTGTGCCCCCTGCATGCGGCGCTTTGCCGGGGGGCTGCAGCTGCACACCACGGACCTCGACGACATCAACCTGGATGAGGTGGACAAACCCAAGCAGCGCCCAGCACCGCCACCACCACCTCCTGCTGCTGCCCCAGCACCTCCAGCCCATGCTGCTGCCTCCAGTGCTCCTCGAGGTCCAGCCCTGCTGGTCACGCCAGCTCCCCAGGTGACCTCGGCGTCTGTTTGAGTTTTGTTTCTTCCATTCCCCTCCTGCTTCCCTGTAGTAATGTGCTTTTTAAGTTTTAAAGGTTTTGTTAAAAAGTTTTTCTGTATATCCTCCCCTTCGCCCCACCACCCCTATCACATTCCTCGCTTCCAGTATCTCAAACTGTTACTCTGTTATGGAATTTCTTTGTCTCGAAAAATTCTTTAATGTTCAAACTGATTGGACCAAAAAGTTCAAATGCCCCCCTCCTACTGTTTTTAATTTGTCTTACTTTTGGTTACTTTCTCCAAGTGTTTTTTCCCTAATTGGTTATCTGTTATCTATCCCCCTGAGACCAGCCCCCCTTGAAAAGGTGAAGAATCAAGGGGTTTGGGGGGCCTTTTGTTTGGAAATCTGCCAGAACAGGCGATCCCGACCAGATGGGATAACAATAAACCTTTCCTAAATTCCAAACTGGGCCCTCCTCTCTGATTCCTCGTCACAGCTGCATGGTAGCTTGAAGACTAGCCCAAAAACAAGAAGATATTGCTGGGAAATATCTGTGCCAGGGCCTTCCCTTGGTTCTAACTGGGAAACTGAGGCAAAGCCAGGCAGACACAGATACACCCTGCAATACCTCCCTGTCTGCATCCATCACCTACTGCTGGTGTTATCTGTGTCTGCCCAGCTCTGCCACAACTTCCCAGTTAGAACAAAGGGAAGACCTTGGCACAGATCTGTTCAGCAATATTTTCTTATTTCGTGCTAGTCTTCAAGCTGCAGGCGACTATGGCAAGGATTTCAGAGAGGAGGGCCCAGTTTGGAATGTAGGAAAAGTTTATTTTATCCCATCTGGTCGGGACAGTCTGCTCTGGCAGAGTTCCAAACAAAGAGCCCTCAAGCCTTGAGGAACATCACCTTTGGAAGAGGGGCAGTCTCAGGGGGATAGATAACAAATAACCAATTAAGTATTGACACTTAAAGAAATTAACCCACTGTAAGACAAATTAAGAAACAGTAGGAGGGGGGTATCTGAACTTTTTGGTCCAATCACTTTAAACATGGAAGAATTTTTCTAGACAAAGAAATTCCTTCACAGAGTAACGGACAAAGATAAGGCAGGAATGAGGAATGTCAGGGGGGTGGGGGAATGGAAAAATATACAGAACAAAACCTTTAAGAAAATTTTTAAAACTTGAAAAAGCACATTACTACAATCACCCTCTCTGTCCACTGCATCCACCCTTCTGCCCCTTGTGATGTTAAAAGAGGCAATGAGGTGGTGTGTTCATCTTTTCAGTAGTGATTGCAGTCCAGAAGTAGTTTCATTTGGACATTTTTCAGCATAAGTCAAGAGTTTTCTCTCCTGCTTACGTTCCTTGTAACTCTGTTACCTGCTGATGTCCTAGGCAGAATGTATTGGTAAAAAAAAAATGATTTGGACTTGACTGATTAAAGACTTAAAATCACAGGCAGCAGATTTAATTCATTGTTAAATTTGGGAAAAGTATCCCTGTAGTGAAAATGAATTGTAAAAGTGCTTTAAATGTGTCATCGAATTGATTTGTTAGGTGAGAAGAGTGGACAAAGAAAATTGGCTTAAAGTCAGAAGGTCAAACTTTTAAAAGGTCAAGACTATGTAAAATACAAAAGGAAGAGCTGGTAATGGGGTTTGACTTTTTGCACTTTGAGAAAACATCGAGTTTCTCCTTGTTGCAATCTGAGTCCAAAAGAGGATCAATTAAAAGAAATCCTGTGCCAAACCTCCCTTTAGGAAAGAAATGACAGCTGATTGATCATAATTCCCTTTGCTAAGCACTCTAGTGAGGGAGAATCATGTACTTGTTCTTTTGGCAAAAGATGCCTACTTGTTTCAAGCAGCAGAAGAGGATCCCATATGGTCACTTCTTTCCTACCCAGTTTTCTGCATGAGTTGACTGACTGCACTGTGGGGTTTGGGGGGTTTTGCATGTTTACTAAATAGTCTTTGTATTTGCATGATTCTCCTTGGGTGGGGAAGGATATGCAAATTTATCACTTTTCAGTGGAAGCTGGTAGATTGTCTCTCTGTGAATAATTGTGACCCCAGTGTGACCCATGAATTTCCTGTAAAGTTATGTTGACCTCTGATAGTGCTTGATCTATGTGCTTCATACATTTGAAGTGCCAAGAATGTGCTAGATCTACTGAAATGGAAATATGTTCTTATGGATAGCAGGTTTCCCAAGTTATTTGCAAAATAAAAATGATGTGAAATGACACAAGTGTACAAAATACTTGTGTTGAGAGGAGAAATACACTCTTCTAAAGAGAACAAAGAATATTCAGATAGAAGGAGTAATATAGGAACTGCCATACTGATCTGACCCCAAATCAATATAGCATAGTATCTGCTTCTGACAGTTTGTCACTGCTAGCTATGTTAGAGAAAATAAATTAATAATTAAGAAAAATATGTTAGGTAACAGCAAATAACCTAGCTTTTAAAATTAATGTGAGTTTTCACTGAATATGATTAGTGTATATGAGGAAATAACTAGGCTCCTTGTAAAACTAATTAAGCCAAAGCTGCTTTGTGTATAAATAGATAATTCAGTATTTCTGATGTTGTTTCAGAAATGGAAGAAAAATCCAAAGCTTGACAATTCATTCTTGCTGCCTTTGACAGAGTCAGTTTTTATCCCCACAGATAAAGCAAAAGCAGTGCATTTGTGTGACTGTGGATTAAGGATCTTGTGTTTATGCCTGCTAAAGCCAAAAAATAAGACAACAGTAGTTGTCCCATGAGTTCATTTTTCTAATATTACTCAAGCTGGTTAATCTTCTCTACATTGCTCCATTTTTGGTTTTAACCCAGATCATTTAATTTCCAATTCAGCTCGAACAAAACCTGACAAAAGGAATAAAAATCCTGTCAGAGACATTCTTGAGAACTAGCTATTAAAGTATCTGGTATAAACTGTGTTTCTGAAAAAAAATTATTATTAGCTTTACACTTTCAATGAACCCAGTACTAAGTGTGTTGCTGTTTAGGTTGTAGGAAACACGTCCCACGTTGGCAAAGCATCCCCTGTGTCAAGCAACCCTCTGGTATGTCACATGCTCTTTATCATGGCTGTAGTTTCATGAGCTTCCCATGGACTGCTAATGGCAAGGAATTGCCAGGTGTGTCACTCTGCAGGGCTAATTTATTTCAAATTCAGCACATGGAATGGTCTGTGTGCTTACACTGCTGTGCTGAAAACACACGTGGTGGAAGTGACTCCTAATGGTCCAAGGATTTTGTGTTTCAAAGTTTAGCAAAATGCAGTCCATATTTGCATGTTGTGACTGTCTGCAGGTCAGACATGTGCTTTCTTCTTCCATCAAGGCAAAAATTGCTAGGTTCAAACCATCTTTTAAATACAATAGGTGCTGAGATGCAAGTTTCATCCCAGAACACCATTAGTTTGATATCTCTTTGCACTGATTTTGAGTCAGAATTATCAGTCCATTCTGCACCCTAGAAAAATCTGTTGCTAAGTTGTGCAACCCCAGGAGAAATCATCCAGCTCCAGTGCAGCTTAACAAGTTGGTATCTGTTGGTTCTGATTCTTCTAAATTCAGAATGTTTAAGGATACCATGTATTTTGCAACGTGGAACAACTTTAGTTGAGTGATATCCACAGTGACTTTCAAATGTCTGATTCAAACTTTTTTAAAAAGGAAAGGATGGGGAAAAAAACAGCAAAAATAACAGGGTTTTGAAAAAACACACACTCAGAAAAAAAAAAAAAAAAAACAAAAAAAGCAAATCCAAAAAGTGGCTTAACCCATTTGCTGGAAGCAGCTAAATAATTTCAGAAGATACAGTTTGTACCATAAGAATTATCTCTGGAATACATCACATTTCCTATGAGAAATACTGAGAAAAGTGTCCCAAGAGTTGCTGGATTTAACTGAACCCACAGGGCTCAGATTTTAACTCTTTTCTTGAATAAAACTGTGCTTGATGTCAGTGGGAGTTTTGGGTGAGTGGGAAGTGTAGGGTTGGTCTCAGATGCCTCTGGGTGTCTCTACTTTGTGGAGTCAAGGGCAGGGAATTAACCTAACAAACCCTCACTGTTAAATCAAGATAATTTAACTTGAAATTCTTTATGGAAAGCTGTTTGCTGCAATCTTGTTGAATTTCATCTTAAAAGATCTATTTAGCTGTGGATTAGTTAAAATCTTATTTTGGGTTCACTGTGTTCTTACACTCAACTTTAGCAGTTTTGGGGTTTTTTTTCTCTAAGTTCTCATTCAGCTTGTTACATTTTATGGGAAAAGTGCCAAAAGCAGAGCTGAGATTTTTCCATAATCTTGCTGGTGAAGCCAGAATTTAGGTGAAAATCTACTACTTGGATATAAGAGAAATTCTGTTTTGGTTTATTAACTTTGTAAGCCTTAGTTAAAAAAATACTGTCAGCTCTTTTTTGTATTAGTGTCATTAAACTCTTTATGATAAACCATTTGAAATGAGAAGTCTTGGTGAAATGATGGATTTGCACAAATTAGGTTGTGAACTGTAATTTTCTTAAATTAACTCCATAGCAACTTGCTCCAAGTCCACCTACCCAGCGTCACCCAGGGGTGCCAATAGTCTCTAAACCAGTTATGCTGCATCCTGACCCAAACTTCGTGGTCAGGCCAACAATCAAATCAGAGGCCCTGGTAAGCCTTTTAATCTCCTTTTTCTGAGTGCTCCAGTACTGTGGGGGTTTGGTTTTGACATTGTTCTTTGAGATGTCCTCGAAAGAATCAATCTTTGTCCCATTTTCTGCTAACTAAAATTCCTGTATATTTTCAAGCAGTCACTAATGGTAAGTACAAGACAGTAATTTTCCATTTTTTTTCCATGGTGGAAAAGCCATTTTTAGTGACAATTTATGTATAGAGTTGCATAATTCCAGAGCAGCGTAAAGCCCTTGAATTTGTACATCTTATTTCTCATTTATTCAGATGCTGGGTTTTATTTTTATAAATTCTAAATTCTTCAGAAATTCAATAATAAAAATTAAGTCAACTGCTTTTTTTCCTTTTAAACAGTCATGAACTTGAAGGTATATGCCTCATTATATAATTTATCATATGTATATATTATTTAAATGTATCTTTTAATTTCCAGGGGGAAATGTGTGTTGTTATATCAGTCTCCAATATACTGGTCATGCAGTGTTACTGCAAAGTTCACTCACAATCAGCTTCTTTTTCTTATTTCTTTCCCATTTCTGTTTCAAATGCAAGTGAAAAGTCAGAGGCTAAACATTTTTAGGACCAACCATGCAGCATCCTTGGGAATTGTAGTTTGTGAGGGAGGGTGAACCAGGGCTTGCTGAGCAAAAAAAGGAGAAATATTGCTCAGACAGGTGATAACTCCCAGGTGAGAGTCCTTCAAATTCACCTAAAATAGCTGGTGGACTAATTGGTAATATTTATTATTGAGGGTCATCATGACTCAAGCTGTTAGTATCAGAGTTCTGTGTTTATTGCATGGACACATGTATATATATGCATTGGTAAGACAGTGACAGAAAAACCATCAAACTTCTGTTGCATTTATTAAATCAAAAGCTATTTCTGGCAATAAATTATATGCACAATATTCCTAGCTGTGTTTCATTAAAACATGATGGACTTCTTTGTCATTTTTCACTTTAATAATTTAGATACTCTTGTTCCTTTGTTTTCCCCAGTTACACTTTGAACAAATTTAAGTGATACTTAGTAACCACTTTTCCCACAGCCAGAGTTATCTGAAGCTTCTACATTATAAATTAATTGAATGGTAATTGGAAGCAGTTTTAATAAGTTGCTTAAGAGAAGGCAGGCACATGAGCTAAAAATAAATTCAGATCCCTACAGTGGAGATGTTTCCTTCAGTTGGAGCACTTTTTTTGATTGTGTTCAGTAATTTAACATCTCTGAGCAATATGAAATCCCTTAGGGGAGGAATGAACAAAGTCATAATCTGCAGTTAATGTCATCTAGCTCTAGAGAAAGTGTTTATGTGTGAACTAGTTTGCAAAATGGATAATACCTTTCTGTGTGATCAAACAGTCTTGGTACAAATTTTCAAAGGCACGTTTTTTATACTGACTACATACAATTAGTTGAAGAAACTGGCAACAAGATCCTCCTCCATGGGAAATGTCTTATGATTTGTTATGCATGCATGCACATGTTCCAAATCACAAGTCTGCTAAAATCTTTCAGATTCTATCATCTTCCTTCCCAAAGTGCCTTGTATTAGTTGGAAGGTGAAAATTCCATGGGAGCAATATTCTGGTAGGACTTTGAGAGAAAGATCAGTCTATAAATTGGTTTGGTAGACCTTATACCTCTTGCTTGCATTGATGACTCACTGCAGTAAAGGGTATTTATTCATCCTCCCTGCAGTGAAGTCACAATGGTATGTGAAGTAAAAACTGCATGGATACTGAAGAGGGAGATTACTCCAATTAGACAAAAAAGAAAAGGCCAGTGTGTGACAAAACAAACAAGGCAGTACCTGCCAGTCTCCACAAGTGCATAAGGATTATAATTTGATTTCATGCAAAAGGGGAGTGGGGTTTGCTTGGTTGCCATGTGTGGGTTTGTGAGTGTGTTTAAGGTCACTGTTCAGACACAGCACCAGTTCCCCTTCTCTGAGTGGAGGAGACAAACACAACTCACCCTTTGCTGTCAGGTTTCTCATCTTCCTAAATTTCACACACCTTGTGGAACTCCAGCTTTTGTGTCTTAATTTGACATAATGCACATCACTTTTTTCTACCTTGTTTTTACCTGAATTTAACTGTCCTGAGTACCAAGCTCAGGAAACTGAGGTTGATGGATTTACTTGATTCAAGTTGGCCTACATTCAATAAAGATGAAAAAGCATCACTTAAGAATAAAATAGGTATGCAAGAATGGGTAAAATTCTCTTGTTACCTGGAAGGTAGTTGGGCCAGATAGTCTCTGTTGTGACTCAAGTAATCTTATTAACTAAATTCAGGTCAGAATTACCAGGTCTTTTAACAGTTCCTGAAAATGGAATTGTTTTCACTTATAAATAGAGAGATGTTTAAACCTTAAGTGTGGCCTTGAATGCTGAGGGCTGCTCTGAGTGAAAATCAGTGTGAGCTGTACTAAAGTAAACTGGAATGCACTCATGGCAAAGCAAATTAAATTTTGGCTCAGAGAACAGGAGGGGACTGTTATGATTTAGTGGTGAGATTTTCATAGATGCAAACCCACCAGGAACATTAATCTCTGCTCTCCCCTCTATCAAAAACATCCTGTTGTGTGAGTTACAAGGCTCTGCTGCACTTGGCTGCTACAAAAGATTTTTCCTCCCTTATTCCTTTGGGGCTGGATGAAGAATTTCTGAAGG
Source organism: Sitta europaea (assembly GCA_013400255.1). Classification (NCBI taxonomy): domain Eukaryota; kingdom Metazoa; phylum Chordata; class Aves; order Passeriformes; family Sittidae; genus Sitta; species Sitta europaea. The sequence continues at coordinate 193,534 of VXBS01004687.1, read as the reverse complement.
GAAATAAAATTAATATTTAAGCTTTCCTCTAATTTGAAGCCTGTTTCTGCAGGACTGAAATCAGGACAGGTGCTTGGATACTGTGTGGCAAGATGGGGGAGGATTGGAAATATCTGTTAGTGTTGGTTATAGCCATAGCAAAACAAGCAGTATTGAATTTTTTTATTTTATTTTTTTAGAGAGGTTCTAAAGATATTTGTACAAAATCTTTCCAAACCTGCTTGTAAGTCCTCCAAGACAAAAACATATAGTTTGTGTTAATTAAACACAAACATTAACTCTAGAATATATTTTTCCAGTAATGGTAGGACTATAGGACACTGAGAGGAACATTAGTGAGGCTGATATGTAGTAATTTGTTTTAAAGCAAATTGAGTTTGGAAAGGTAAGTGCCAGAGTTCAATTACAAATACATTACCTGATTTGCTGCAAGGTTTTGAGTGGAGGCAGGGGAAGTGTCAGTAGTGTTTATTATAATAATATGGGGGTTAGTCCAATTCTTTTTTGAAAATTTTTGTAGACTAATAAGATATTCTATATTTTAAGTGAGTGCAAACTACTACGTACCATTTTGTTAAAATTGTGACAGAGCACAGAATGAATATGGAATTTAAGTTCTTGAAGCCAAATAAAATAAAATAAAATCTGTTTAATAATAGAATTCACCTCTTCAGTATAGGAAATCCTTGATAGGAAAGCAAATTTTAAATGCATAAACATGTGTTTCTCAGTGTTTTGGAAATTATTGTCTACCATTTTGTCCATGTTTAGGGTTAGGGTTTTTTCAATTTTTTTTTTCTCATATATCATGGATGAGAGACCCAAGCATTGTTTTGTAGAAGTGAGTTGTAAAAGCAGTTATGGAAAAATATTTTTAAGAAACCTTGTGATATGGAAATGTGCATTCTTTATGTAGTTTCTCTGGAATTCTTTCCACTTTGCATTCAGTACTATTTCACTCTGTGTGTCCTCTCATTTTGAAATGATACAGGGAACAAGCACTAACAAGTGCAAATGTGATTCAGTCCCTAGGAGAACAAAATAAGCAATAAGATAATTTATGAGTAGGTGATAGCTATTTACAGCAAAAAGTTAATACCTGGTTTGGCAATTTTCTTTCTTTTGCAGCCACACGAGATGTTTAAAAGGATGGTGGTTTACAATTCATCATTTAGAGCTAACAAAAAACAAGTAAAATAACATTTTCCATGTTCTGTGTGGTACTTTTTGTTTGACTGATCGTAGCTTTAAAACTTTTCTTTCCAATTCTGTTGCTCAGTTTCTAAAAGAGAAGATGCAAGACAGCCCTAGTGCATGAGAATTGTCAGTCTTTGTAAGCTTTAAGTGTGTGCTTGTGGCTCCTACTACTCTAGGCAAAAGAAAAATGAGAATAAATCCTTCAGGCTGAACCATCTGTAACTACTTACGTGGTTAAGTGCAACCTTTAAGAATTGAACACTGATAACTGATCTGATCCTGATATTCCTAAGATTTCCTTGTTTCTTTTAGTGTCCAGCTGCAGTGCTTTCAGTCATAAAATACTTTATCAGATTAACAAATAGAGCTCTCATCATAAAATAGTTACTGGTGGGAAATCAGAGGAACTTCTGGTGGAGAGCCTTGTTCATTCAGCTTTCCTGTGTTGTGCAGGATTTTCCTGCTGCATTTTTACTTGTGCTGCTTTTCTCTGTCATAATGATGTTTTCATCTCTTCATCTTTGGTTGGTTGGTGGTTCCACAGATGATCCCTTGAAGAAGTGAACTTTATGCTAAACTTCTCCACTGCTGTAAAATGTACAAAACCCCTTTGTTAGTGCAAGTTACATGCATTGACATTATATGGAAAGTTGGCTCCTAGTAGTGAGCTCAAATTGTGGGCTTTTTGAGCAGTTAAACATTAACATTAATAATATTTTTTTCTTATTTTAATCAGTTTCAATCTATATCTAGAAGAGAAAACTGACTGAAAAAGATCCAGCTTTGAGATTATTTATTTGCCAGTAAATGCCAGTATGTTCTGAATAGATAACAATTGTGTTCTCAAAAGAGATTTTTTTTTTAAAGTTTGTTATTTCTGGTTGTGAGTTTCTCTTTCAATTATTTGTTGTTTGTTGTTGTTGCTTGGGTTTTGTTTGTTTGTTTGTGGTTTGTTGTTGTTATTTCAGGTCTCAATTGCTCTTGACTATTGTTAGAAACCAGGGAAACAGTATCATTAGCATAAGTGCTGTTTTTTCTTGAAATAATAACTTCAGCTTTCACTTGGAAGTCCAGACAGAATTTTTACTGTGCAATCAAGTATTTTAGTGTTCCCTTTACAACTTATGCTCAGTCCTCTGAATGTTTTAGTAAGTCAGGAAGGGATTTGAATGGTCTAAACTCTTTCACCTGAAATGTCTTGAGTGGTGGGAGGGTTGGCTTAGGTCTGTGCTTTCCATTTGGTGTTCCTTGGTTCATTAGTCCCTGCTTGGATCTGGAGTGCCCTCTCTGATCTCTGGATTTGTGGTGTCCACTTCAGGGAAGATGTATTACAGTTCAGTGCATGTCTTCTTTCTGTCTTAGCAGTATCTGTACACTGTTGGATCCAGATCGTATCTCTGGTACACAGTGATGTGAACACCAGGGACAGCAGTTTAGGTTGAATATTAGGAAATGGTTTTTCACCCAGAGGGTGGTTGGGCACTGGGAGAGCTCAAGAAGTGTTTGGCCAGTGCCCTCAGGTGCGTGGTGTCACTCAGTGCAGGGCCAGGAGCTGGACTTGCTGGTCCTTGGGGGTTCCTTCCAACTCAGGATATTCTATGTTTCTGTGACTTTTGCTTGCAGGTTGGTTTTTTTGGTGATTTTTTTATTTTGTGTGTTGTTTTTATGGAGTTTTTTGGAGGTTTTTTTTCATGTTTAAAGATTATTTTCCCAGGAAATCTTCCTTCAAGGGCAACATCTGTTTTTCATGAGGACAACCTGGGACAAAGAGTTCACTGACTTCCTTTAGATTACATAATGACGTAGTGCCTTGGCTGAGATTGGAGTTCTTTTCTCTAAATTACTTGCTCCAAACCCACAGATATCTACTTTAGTCATGATTCCAAAAAGCAGTACTAATTCAGTTATTCAAATAACCAGATACTTGGATAATTGTTTAGGTGGCTTTCATTGTAAACTGTTTCTCTTACAGTTTTAGTTAAATGGTTTATAATATTAATACACTTTGTAAATTAATGACTGATTGATTGAAGTTGTTCCCCCAGGATGAAATTCTTGCTGATGTCTGTGGTGAAATTCCCATTTATCTGGTTAACAAATGAAATGCAGTGGAACAAACTTAATGTCAGGCAGTGCTGTTATGGGTGAGATCAGAACCCAGAGGGTTCAACTCACATCAAAATTAGGCAACCTAAAGAGGTGATAGAGAATACAGCAGAGGAGGCATTAATATTTTCTGCTGCAACTTTGCCATTTAACAGCCCTTAAATACACCACAGGAATCTCAAGCTGTGTGTTTGGTTTACAAGTGGAAAAGCCTTAGCTGAGTCTGACAGTGGAATAGTCTTTGTTGTCAAGTGGATCCAGTAGAAAAGAGGGCAATAGTGAATATATGCACTGAACCACTGGTGTGTGTAAGGTGTTGGCTGGCCTGCTGTGTCAGCTGAGGGCTGCAGGGTTCTGTGCTCCCCTGTGACCAGGTTATTGCAGCTTGAGGCCAGGAGAATGGGAGCTGGGTGCCTCAAGAAAGGTTTTCTAAAGTTCTGAAGTCCTTACTTTAGCATGCAGGGTAGGTGCAGAGCTTTCATAAACCCCTGGCTTTGGCCATACAGTCTCACCCAGTAGCTACTAATCCTCCTCAAAAAACTGACTCAAACTCAAAATCCCCCTCAAACAGCACTGAGTCCTGATTGCTGGTGCAGGAACCCCCATCCTTGCAGAAAAGGTAACTGCTGCTTTTCCCTGCAGTCTTGGTCTGACAAGGGTCAAGCACTGCGTTCTGTGGGTCCTCTCAAAGCTTAAATCATACTGTGCCAAACTGCAGTATCCTCTTCTGCATTTCAGACATTCCCTGACAAAACTTTTAAGTCCTCCACAGAACCATAAGAAAACAAAAATCATATTGTTGTCCTGAAATTGTCCAACAAATTGCTGTCCTGCACTTGCTTGTGGTATGGAGGCAACTACCTGAAACTCCACATCAAGATGGAGAGAAGAGGGATGAAAAAAGAATCCTAAAATCCAGACAATGTGGAGAAGTGTTGCTGACAGGTGGATTGGAACCTGTCATTTCTACCAGTTACCATCCAACATGTTGATAATCCCAAGAAGTGTTACTCCAAAGAGTGTGGCAGAACAAACCTGCCTATGGTGCTTTCAAGATTTGTTTCTGTTCTGTCAAGTGTAGAGAGGAACTGTGGAGCTGACAGGTAGTAAACTCTTCCTCAGAATTGCTCCATGATATGACCAACTCAAATTTTTCACTTGTCATGAGGTTTGAAATGTCTTCTGACTGTCAGGATGGACTCTTTGCTGTCTCTCTGAGCTTTTCTCCAGTTACTGTCTTCTTTCATAGCTTACAGAATTACATGTTCTCTTACTAATAAATAAGATGGAATTTGTGTGTTAAGTGTGTGAGTTGCTATTTTTGCAAATAAGTATCATTTTATTCTCAGGGCTTCCAGAAGTATGTGGAAGATTTTGATCCATATTCAATGGTAAGGAGAGAATTTAAACATGCCTCATGCTTAAATGTGTGTTTAATATAAAATACTCTGGAAAAAATCTTTGATTTGAGGGCTGGGAGTGGGTAAGATTCTTGCTTGTTGCTTTTCTGGGTCTTGTGTATTTGTCTTTTCTGGTCATGTTGAACAGGAGTGTTCTTACAGGAAAAGGTGATGTTGCATTCTGATCTTCCTCTTTCACTATTTCAGAGGAGGGAAAGGTCCCTTTTCCCCTAGAAACTACATAGATCAGCCTAATAGTTCTGTGTTACCAAAGTGGAAATGATTAATCATTCTATCTTTTCACAGTTTACCCCAGACCAGATTATGGGAAAAGACGTACGGCTATTACGAATAAAAAAGGTAAATACTGTGTTGGTTAATTGATGTTTACAAGGGTCATGTAAGCATTTCATGTACAGTATCATTTACTGGGAAGAAGGAAAGCTTAAGCTCCTGTTAATGGCAAAAATTAACAAACTTTTCTGAACTAGAGCTTTTTTTTTTTCCTAGGAAGGATCACTGGACCTTGCAGTCGAGGGAGGAATTGATTCTCCAATTGGGAAGATAGTTGTGTCTGCCATCTATGAGGATGGTGCTGCAGACAAACATGGTGAGAGCAGCAATGGGGAATTTGAATGCTGGCTGAGAATGGTTGGCTGATTTCACAGCCTGGCACTGAAAGGCTTGCTTAGATTGCCCAAGGATCCGAGTTCAGTCTCAAGTTTAAGGGCAGCCCACATGTGCTGCTTAAATTAATAATTATGTAAAATTTATACAAAACAATGCCTGATTCTCTGGTGTATTCTTTAATCAAGGAATATGTTCTTCATTATTTCACAATTTCCAGGCAATTACATTTGTATTGTTTCCACATGCAAAGCAATTACCTGACCATAGCTACATTACACTGCTTTAGCTTTGTTCTTTATGCTACCTTAAATCTTAATTTGTCTGGTTCAGTGGCTGGATGTACTCCCAAAACCCAACTAAAGGCCAGAGCCTCTGAAGCTTAGCTCTTGTAGGCCAAGAACATGCTCACCAACACATCTGGGCTTTGCACCTGGTGGGAAGTATCTGCCATCCTTTTCTTGAGAACTTTTGTGATGACCAGGTCCACAGAGTATTCCCTTACACTGCCTTTGCTGTTCTTGTCCCAGCCTGCACCTAAGTTCAAGTCACTTTTGCTGTGAAAACATCTCAGTCATTTGATCTCCTCAGTGCTCTTTTTGGCTCTTCACTCTTTTTAGGATCTCTCATAACTAAGGCTGTCCTCTTATCATCCTCCTCAAATGCAGTTCCAGTTAAGTGGTTGTGCTTCATTCCAGATGGGCAAATCAAAATCAGTTCTAAGGAGCAAACACTACGTGTACACTTGCAAAGCAATGGCAGTCATGCAAACCCTTGACCAATGCCATTTTATTCCTTCAGGAATTTAATTAATTTTGCCATCTTTACAGAATCATGGAATTTTAGGGGTTGGAAGAGACCATAGAGGTCATCTGATACCATGGGCCAGGACACTTTACCCCAGAGCAGGTTGCTCAGAAGCCCCATCTAACCTGGCCTTGAACATTTACAGGGATGGGGCATGGTAGTAACATCCTGCAGTCAGTCACAGTTTGTGAGTTGTCTAGCTGGATTACCCAAACAGGCAAACTGTACAAAATCATATTGAACTAGTTTCCTACTGATCATGATCAATAAGAGATTAATTTGGCTTTGCCATGTTTAAAAATTCCTTTTGTGTTTGCCTGTAGCAAACTTCTTACAATTTTTAGTGCAGACCTTCACATTCAGTGAGAACACTTTTCATTGTAGTCAGTACTGCACAAGCCCAGAATATGTTTTGCTTACATGTGTGTATAAAACATTTATCTTTTCCCCAGGAGGCATAGTGAAAGGGGATGAAATACTGGCTGTAAATGGCAAGATATTAATTGACAGCAAGCTGGCAGAAGCACAGGCAACTCTAGCAAAAGCTTGGAACATGGGTGGGGTAAGTAACCTGGAATACTACTTCATTCTACCTACAGAGCTCATATGACAGGTGCCTTCCTATCATGACATTGTCACATCAGCACAAGCAAGAATTCAAACATCAGAAGTAGTGGGTATTTACATCCCAAAGTAAGCTAAAATCTGCAGCACATGCTGGTATGTAGCAGCTCTGAAAACCATGTGTGTAATTCACTGGAATATTTCATGGCATGTCAGAATAGGAATTTAAACACATTGCATTCTGAGTGTTTATAGTACCTTTATATCTAGAGTCACTCTTTGATATTGAAAATTACTTGCAAGCTGATTGGAATTTTCTGATTATAGCTTATCTTTGATTTCTTGATGTACAAGCAACATTGCCCTTCAGCTACAGTGAGTGTTTCCACAGCAAGAACTGTACTCATTGCTCAGATGACCAGTACAGGATGATTCTTAGAATAACTTTTTTAAAAAAATCTTGTTACAACAGTAGAATTTAATTTCAAAATACAGATCAAACAGTTCAGTCTTTCAATGGTCTTTCTATAGAAGTTTTTAATACAGATCTTGCTGCTGCTCCCTGTGGTTTTTCCAGGAATGGATTAGCTCCCTGATTCTGAATCTGACATTCCAGTGGTGGTCCACTGGCCACCTCTAAAAGCAGTATTTAGTATCAGGTGTTTGCCTGTGCTTTTCTTTTTCAGGATTGGATTGACTTAGTCATTGCAGCATCTCCTCCAAAAGAATATGATGATGAAATGTGAGTGCATAAGCTTTTTTCTCTGGGGATTAAAAGCTGAGTAACAATAGCCAGTTTGCTTTTTTTTTTGTCACACATTTTTCAAGTATCATCTTCTTCTTATGACTGTATTTGCATTGTTGCTTATTTTGATAGTTATAAGTAGCTGTCATGCATTACAGCAGTGGTTCCCAGACTGCAAAACTGTGATTCTCAGAATTGGTTGTATGTGACTACACACTCATACTTTCAGTATTTCAGTTCAAAGTTTGAGGATTTGGGGTTTGGTATTTTTTAACTTCAGTCTGAATCATTTACTTTATTCCCATAGATCACAATTTAGGGAAGAAAATCCCCATAAGCATTCTGCATCAAAACCAGACATTTAATTACATTGTTTGATTTGTTTGGGATTTTTTAAATAGATTGCAGTTACTGTTCTTGTCTAAGCAAACTTATGTTAAATTTTCAAAAGAGATGAAGTGATTTGGGTGTCTTGGAAATGTTCACAGATTCCTTGTTTTAAAGATAATCAGCACAGGTGGGAAACAGAGCAATCCACAGCTACAAGCCTGATAGAGGTATCAAGTCTATACAACTTGCTTTACTTTGGACAAACAGTTTCAAAAACAATTCCCATGTTTTCTAGTTTGATTGAAGAAGATTTGAAGATATCCTTACTACCAAGTAAAATGGCAGAGCAAGGTTTTGTAGTCAGTGTTAGCCTGGGCTCCTGTTCTATGCAGAATACTGGTGTATTAGTAGCTGTAAATCAGTTTTACTGGCTAACACCAGCTGTAGATTGAAGTGAAATTTTGTTTAATACCTGTGCATAAACTAATGGGCAAGGAAATAACTGCCACTGTTATTTTTGTTTTCATATCTTGTGTATTTAGCCCTACCAGTCCCCCATCAGCAGTCAGTCCCAACACACAGAGAAAGGTTTTTGAAGGCAGTGCACCTGTGTACAGACAAGGGTATCTCCTGCAGCTGTAGCCACTGCAGTGTCCCTCATGGTGAATAGCACACCTGGCTTAACATGACTGGCCATTGTGAGGCTGTGTTATTTTTTCAGCATGTGCCTGTCTGTGCATTGCTTGCCATCCTTGCTTTTGTTCCTGGCATGCTGGAGCTGGAGTGTTCTTTGGGCTTTTGCCATGCCTGTGCTATTAAAATATAGTTTTATATAACTAATATAATATTTAGTTACTACTTCATAAAGTCCCTCAGAGATCCTCTGCAGAGCTGGTTCATCACCTGCCAGACTATTAAATAAATAGGCCCTGTCTAAACAAGTAGGATTAACCTAAGGTTTTTTCCTTATCTGTGGACCACTGCTGTGGCTTTGTGAGTTCATAAATATATGAGCAACTACAAATTATTTTCTCATGAAGGCTTGTCCAAAGAACAAGTTTCCATTTGGATTATTCACAGTGTGCCTGTAAACAAGTATTCATGAGTGTTTGGTGTTCACTGAAGTTTGTCTCTGTTAATTTGTCATGTACCTATACAGTGGGTTTGTTCTGAAATTATCCTTGTCTCGGAAATTCAGTTTACTCTCTGTGGTTTCTCTGTGGCTGTAATCACTGTAAGTACAGTCATAGAGCTCTAGAGCTACCAAGGTAAGATTTCTTGTTGCATGTGGGTCTTCTCAATTACTACTTATAATACAAACCAAAACTACTTAAGATCCAGTTTTATAACTGTGCTTACTAGAAAGATTAAAAGTTGTGCAAGAGCTAACAGCATGTTTCTCACTGTCTTTTTCTTTTTTTCCACAGGACATTTTTTTAAGGAAGACTACAACTGTTGAAATGGAATCTTTCCTCTGCAGAAACCCACTGCTCAGTAAATTAATAGGAAATCAATAACCACATGAAATGCCTCTTTACTGACTGACCTGTAAATTGAACTAGAGACATCGGATTCTTCAGATAATTTGAATAATTTATTATCATTCTGCAGACATACAGCAAAACTTTTTTTGCAAGATGATTGAAAAGAACTGCTGACCAGCACAGTTCAGTCTGTGAGCACTCAATCTCTTTTTGCTGTTTTGAGGGGCCAAATTTTTCAAATCATCTCTCAGTTTTCCTGGAAATAGACTCTAAAATGACAAATGAAGATAGAACACAGATGTCTGTTCTCATGCAACACTTGTGAATACACATTCACAGGCCAGTTTGGGTGAGAAAAGAATTATATTTTTACTTCCTAGATAGTGATTTTCCTGGGAAAATACACAGGTAACTTCTGTTCTCATTTTCTTGCAGCTCTCTTAATGTCCATTTTTATGTCTCAGTTGTGAGGGTTTTTTGAGCATAAAACCCCTGCTGGTGGAAGAACTGGGAATACCAGGAATGCGAGCGTTATAAGGAATAATTTTGATTGTGTTGCTTATACAATATAGAGAATCTTCTGCACCAGCAGAGTAAATAACTAGCAAGTAGCTCAGATGAAATCATTATGCATAGTCACATTCATACTCCTGAATATTTGTATTGGTGGCAAAAATTCCTCCCTCATATAGTCATGGGTAGAAAATTTGGGTGTGATTCACAGTCTGCTGTTTTGTACTTTGTTCTCAGTGAGCCTATATATGTGACTAAATCGTGCAGGAAGCCACCAAGTGTAACTTTCTGCTCTTGGTGACTCTGTGCCTTAGGTTTGAATAAATTCCTCAAAACCATAAAATTGATACCAGCTTGGCTTTAAGTATTATTACACTTGTAAACTTAGTCATTATATTATAGAGATACCTCCTTAGAAATGTCATTGTCTTCTTCCTCTCTTGTACCTGCCAGTTTGTGTTCTGTTTTTCATGTTGCAGTTAGATTTTTCTCACCTGTTCTACTGAGAGACAGTTCATAGGCATATCAAATCCCCACTGAAATCTTGCCTTTCCAAGGTTTGGAATCCCTCCTCCAGCACATAAAAATAACCATTGCATTCCTGAGAACTCTGTACTTATATGCAGATGCATGCTTATGTTGACTTTCTTTATTTGCAGTATTCTTCCAGTATGCCAATTAATGTGTGTGGCAGGGTATAGATATTAGAATATTTAAAATGTTGAACTCTTACAACTAATCCAGAAATAAAATTGCATTTGCCAAATGGAAGAAGTCTAGTTTCCTATTTGTCTCTGGGTTTGTACATCAGTAATAGTTAATCTGCTAAAGTACACAGATTTCAGAGTTTTTCTTCAATAACAGACCCACTTGCGAGAGACTGCCAACCTTATGGAACTCAAAATTCACTCAGCACAGAAGGGAATTTTTCCTTGGCTGAGCTGCAGTAATCTTTTACAGAGTTTTTGGGGTGAATCTGGTCATTTGACAGTTGGTGAGCTACTGCAGTGGTTAACAGAGTATTTTTTTGCTAGGTCTTAGCGTGCATCTACCCAGGCCTGTCGACTTCCTAACCACAAACTAATCTAAATGCTGAATGCATCAAGATCAGCACCAGAAGGAAATTGCAGCAGGATGTACTTCTGTTGCTCTGGTTCCCAGTTGCCTACATACTGCAGCCATCTGGACTGTATGACAATGCATCAGAGAGAGGATGCTGCTGCCCAGTGTTCCCCCAAGGGCTGCCTGGGTGTTTGGTACCAGCAAATTGAGAGCCACAGTAATTCACCTGTAAAGAACTTCGGGGCCTGATTGTGCTAAACACCATCTCAGCACACTAAGAAACACAACAAAACTTAGAGGTTAGATATTAGAACTATTTCTACTGGTGTTATTTTTTCAAAGACAGAAGGAGCACAGAAGACTGAGCTGGGAAATCTGTGGGAGTACCAGCAGTTGAGTTGTAGCCTTGCTTCTTAGTCACAGAACTATCTTTCTTCTCCCCATCTACCCTGTTAACTTGATTTGCTTGGATACAGCTTAAAATGCATGAGAGGCAGTTGAGGAAATTGTTCCTGCTGAGTACTTCAGGTATATTAAAAAAGTGTTGCTTTGAGAGTTTAACCTGTGTTGCTTTAGGCAATGAAAGTAGGTGGTGACACTTCTGAAATCTTGAAATGATCTTAAGCCATTAGCCAGGTAGTTTTTTACTGTATTTCTGTCAGTGGCCTAGAACTGCATCCCATCTTTGATTTGCCAGCTAGCTCAAGGGATTGGAAAATGCTACATGAAAATACATTTTTCAAGCAACTTCACTTCTAGTTACTTTGATGTGTGAGAGCAGTGTCCCAGGTGTAAATGATTTAAACTGGGGTGCCCATTTTGTGTTGCTACTGCACTGTGCTTTGGTGGCTCAGTCATTACGTGTGCCTGTGCCTGTCCCCTGTCCAACAAGGCCAGCTTTGAAAAGATGAGCAGTAAGAGTAAATGGGACTTTCTCTTGTTCAGCCAATGCTCAGTTTCCTCTGGGAGTATGGAAACTGTGACCTGCTGCACAAAGCAGGAAGAAGTCCAAGTACTTCACTGACCATATCACGAATGCTTCAAACCACTTTTAAGAGAAGATGGTTTTTTGTTTTTCATTTGCTGTAATCTCAGAGGGAATATGTGTAGTTTCTCAGAGCTGTTTGTTTGGTCCAACCCCACTATCTCTCTCTATGGGATAATAACCCAGAGGAAGACTTTCTCAGAACTGTTAACAACCATTCTTATTCTCCAAGGAATTTCTTGGCCACGTTGTCTTTAGCAAACCCCCCACAGCTGCTGAACTGGAGCATGAATTACATTAGAGACTTGTGACTTTCACATCTGCTCTGTGAGCCTGTGCGTGCCTGTGTGCAGGCAAAAAATGGGAGACCCTGTGGATCAGAACCATTTCCAAATAGGAAATACCATGGTTTATTACTCATATGGATATTAGCATAGGGAGGGCTTTGAGCTATTTATTACTGCCATTCTGCTAATTCATAATTTAGCTACTATTTATCACTTGGCCATGATATCTTTTATGTGCATACATTTCAGAGAAGCTATGTTTGGTTTTTTTTAAATGCTCTATTCACAAACAAATGTACAACATAAGGAGGGGTGTAGGCATGTACATACACCAGTGAGGTTTTTAAAATCAACTTAATTTGAGCACACATGTACAAATAATCTCAGCACTTCATAAATGTGAGATATAACTTCTGAATATATCTAAGTTGTTACAAACCCTATCACCATAAAAAACAAAATTTTAAAAAAAGTAAAAAATCATGGTTTTGTGTCAAAGGATGCCTATCAGGTTGTAAGGAGCTTGATAGTTGATAGAGGTTCTCCTCTTTATGTTGACCCTGATAAAGTGTGGTGAGATTTTGGGTAGCTGCTATCAAATTCTTAGCCATCTTTCACCACAGAAATATCCCCTTGGGATCTCTGTTGATATGAACAGATACCTTTACACCATCTAAGGACCAGATCTAGTGTAGAAAAGCCAGTGTCTTAAATAAAAGTACCTGACCCTTAGGATTATAAATCAGATGAGTTCCTTGTAATCAGTTTATGATAAGGTAATAAGTGCTTGATCCTCATACTGAGTTTGACCTTCAGCTTTTTTCTGCTGTTTGCCAATTTTATCTTTTGCCATTGTCCTTGTTGCTGTCATGAGGTTTCTGCTTTTTTGACTGACAGAAATTTCTGGAACAGATTTCAAAATTTCTTTTCTGAAGACCTGAGATCTGAGGTGGCTCCAGGTGGGATGTTCACAGGTCATGCAAGTTTTTTGAGGAGACTGACTAGGATGCTTGCTTGCTTTCTGCCTAGGGAAGGCATCTAAAGGTTTACCTCTGATGGAATACTGGGGGCCTCTGCTGGAATATTTCCTCTATCACTAGATCACATTTGGTGTGTTATTGAAGGACACAGATAGTAGCAGATCACTTTGACGAGAATCAGGGTTTATTTATATTTGCAACAAGGTAACTTGGGCTATTTTTGGTCTCCACTGAAATCATCTAGGATGAAAGAGAAAATGGAGACAGACATAGGAAAAGCAATCAATAAAATTTCTGTTCTCTAGAAAGGAAGTTTTTGACATGTAAAGCTTCAGAGGATCATGACTTATAGTTAAGAAAAAAAAAAGTGTTCACAAACTGTGATGATGGATGCATAGCATAATAGTGTAAAAGCCACCAGAAGGGAGTTTTAAGGAATTAAGTTGCAGACTGGCAGCTCTTGGATATGTATGTCTGAATGGCTGCTGTTGAACTCAGAATGTTTGTCTACATCGAAAAAATGTGGTGCATGATTCACAAAACCTGCTTCATGATTAGCAGTGGGTATCCCTTGCACACCTGAATTGTGCTTGATAGATGTTTGCCACTTAGAAAGCAATTGTAGACTAGAACAAGCAAAACACTTAAGTACAGGCTTAAATTGAAGCATGAGCCAATCCCATTGACACAGGTTGAGTTCAGTAATCCTACTCAGGCTTAAGTATTTTGCTGGATGAAGGCTTGAAGTCAAAATCTGAAGGTAATTGATGCCTTAGTCCTGGCCATGCTTAGTATGGAAACTTGTTAATGCTAAAGTTCTAGTATTCATACTGAATTTTAGTTCCTCCTCATTTTCTCAAATAATCTTCAAAGGTTATTCCTCCCACCAGCTCCCACTGCCCATTCTCTTGGCTTGTCCTCATCTTATCTTTTCTCACCATTTCTCTTCCAAACATCAGTAAAACTCATTAGTCTTCAAGAGTTATTACAGAGTTTGTTTATATGGTGCTTAGAGTAAAGTTTGGGATAGACACTGAGATTCTCCCAACATAAACTGAGCAAGACAGAAATCAGACAGTCTTTTTGAGGACAAGGACTTTTCTAAACAGTAAGGGAGTTACAGAAAGTTGCTAATGGTTATTCTTTACACAAAGCCACAGATATAAAACCAAGAGAATTTCAAACTGCTTTTCCTGAAATTTTTTTCTCTTCCCTTTGCCTTTTGCCAAAGCAGTTCTGGATGCTTTAGCACTGAGACCCCACATTCATGCTGGCAACAGCTTGAGGCTCTTGAGAATTAATGCCACTTAACAGAGTGCAAAGAACACTAGATATAAACCATTTTTAGAAACACTCAAGAGAAAATTAAGCTTTGACTGAAATCTTGTAATAAGTATTTCCCTGATGGGTGAAATAACTTTTCAGGGTTATCCTTTGAAACTAAGTAGATTTTAAATATGCAAATATCAATATTTTCTTTATTCTTTCCCCCCCCCCCCCCCCCCCTCCAGTATAAAATGTGGAATTTTCTGAGTGGAGACACCCATTAACAGAATTCAATTAGCAGCAATTCCAGCCTCCAGGAAGGCAGAGGGAAAGAAAGAGCAATGCATGTCCCTGTTTTGGTTATTCACAAAGAATTGTGGTGAAGCAGATGTCTGAACATTATTAACCTGCTAGGACAGAAGAAATTACATACTCTTCCTCAGTGGAAATTGGGCAGCTCTATCTAAATGCAGAAGAGTGACACACATAGCAAGAATCCAGATTGAGAGGACACACAAGTCTTTTCTCCAACTAATGTATGAATTTCTCATCAGTCATTTCAGAATTTACAGATGGGTGCAACATAATTTATAATGTTTTTCTTCTTAGAGAATTTGATTGCAACAAATTAACATTCATAGAGCTGATTGAAACAGAGGTGGTGGGCATATTTTGTGTTTGGATCATTCACAGGGAAAATTAAATTGAGTGTATTAAGTCGTAATGATTTATCCCATATTGTACTGCTGCAGGAATGCTGTGTTTGTTTGTTGTCAACTGTGACAATATTCACATTTCTTTGCCTCTTGTCAGACAGATGCAGAGATGGTTTCTTTTCTATTATGCTATTGAAGTACATCAGGAATAGTATAACTTCTCTAGGATAAAATTAGCTGGTATTGCCTTTTCTAATGATGTCTTTAAACCCATGTGTACATGAACCATGTGTACATGTTTAAAACATAAATACCATATAAATAGATGAGGAAAAGTGGCTAGATTTATAAATAACACAAAGGGACAAAATGCTCACCCTTCTTTGCACTAGGACAATGCAAGTGACTTTTACACAAGGGACATCACTGTTTTCCTAGGAAGTAGATAATGCCTGGGTATGAAATCTCAGTTATTTTTGGTTTGATACTGGTGTAGTCTCTTAATCACAGGGCAATGATCACTATAGCCAGCTGTGTTCCCAGTTGTGGAAGAGAGAGGGGTTTTTATCTACTTATAGCATGATCCTTTCCTTATCTTACAATACCTCGAGCCTTCATTGCCCAAACTACAAGCAAATGGGGAAATGGCAAGTGCTTTTTTTATGATGTGGTGAAAAGAACAGTCAAATCAGAACTTAAGCTCAGCTTGTTAAAGAAGCCATGGCCAGTTCCAGGACTGGGAATATGTAACAAGCAATCTTACTTTTTCTGCCCAGTTACTGCGAGCATGTCCTGAGGGTGTGACCCTGGCACATGTGAGAGAATCATCCTTTGCCAGTGCTCTCCAGCTGGATGTGGCTGTTCTTGTCTCCACTGCCTTGCTGTTACACTGCAGATGGAAAACAGACAGCTGAGAGTTGCACGTGAAAAACCTCCATGGCTGAGCCCCAGCACTTGACATTGCCCTTCACATGTGGGCTGCCAAATGCAGACGTGCAGAACGTTTCCACTGGCTCGTGCTGCTGCCTTATCACAGGAGACAAATATAGCCTGGGGAGAGCAGGCTGAGAGAGGCTACCTACAGCCATGAGAGAAAGAGAGAATGGGGAATAATTCCATGTGGGAGGGAAGATCAGAGTGTGGGAATTAAGCCCTACATGGATGGTTGTGACACAGTGTCAGGTGGGCAGGCAGGGGTGTTTGGGCTGCCACGAGGAGCCTTGGCTCAGCCTGAGAAGTGTCTGAGAATGTTTTAGGATGAGTCTCTACCCAAAGTGACTCCTCAAACTCTACAGACTAATTGCTGTAAAGAAAGGCATTTCTATCTACTGTGTTTTACAAACTGGTCTCATAGGACATTTGTTCAAAAAACTATAGAGCCTGACCCTGTTCATTTATCTTAGTGGTCAATTCTCATCATCCTCAGCAGGATTTCAGCTCTATCAACCACTGTTGTGTTTTTACACATCACAAATTAACTGCTGCACTCACCACTCAGCATTGTTTTCATATCTCACGCTACAGACTCAGTGCAACATATGCTGTTATGAAAACATTCAGCTTTGAGAAAATATTTATTTTTTTTCAGAAAATCTACAACAAAAGAATATGGCTTCTCTTTTAAGAAGAGATTTACAATATAAAACATTGCCTTCAGCCTTGTGGTATCACCAATCAGGAAAAACTAATACAAATGCTGAGGGGAGAACTACTCAAGGAAACAGGAAATATTCTCTTTATAACCATTATCAGGAACACAAGGAACTTTTCCAGCTTTTTTTTCTTTACCACAACAGTATTGTTTTTTTTTAATTATACAGGTTTTCATAATAGGCACATCATATTCCTACCAATAGTTCATACTTTCTTCAGATCAATTCTTATAGAAAGATCTGCAGCTGCTTTACATCCTGCACTGATATAGGTCCCTAGAATTGTTTGCTACCACATGGATCACAATAATGAAGGGAAGTGCCACTCAGTGTCAGATTCTTGACATGTCTTAAATATTGTTCCACCTCTAAATATTCTCGTTTTCAGAGAGGGAATAATCCTACATAGGAATAAAAGCAGAATCACAGAATTGTTCAGTTTGGAAAAGATCTCTCAGGTCATGAAGTCCAACCCTTAAACCAGCAGGACAAGTCCACCACTAAACCATGTCCCTAAGTGCCACATCTAAATGGCTTTTAAATAACCCCAGGGATGCAGGCTCAACCACTTCCCTGGACAAGTCTGTTCCAGGGCCTGAAAATCCTTTTGTTGAAGAAATTTTTCCTGATATCCCATCTGAACTTTCCCTGGCACAACTTTTGGCCATTTTCTCTCATCCTATTGTTACTGGGAGATGATCAACACCCCCTGGCTCCAGCTCCTTCAGGCAGGTGTGGAGAGCAATGAGGTCTCCCCTGAGCCTCCTCCTCTCCAGGCTGAACTCCCCCAAGAGAATATTTTTCTCTTGCTATAGACAGTAAAAAATAATGCCACATTTCAATACTGGAGGGAGTTGTAGAGTTATCTCTTACTTTTTGCCTTTTTACAAAAGCTACTTGACTCCTCCTGAGCACTGACAGGATAAAGAATAATTACCCAGAGGTTTTCTGGCTGGTTTGAGGGCTGAGGCTGTGGACATCTGCCCTAATTGAAGATATTCAGGAATTACTGCTGCCTGGTAAGAGTGACATAGAACATTTAATTTCCTGCAGAGCTTCACACCTACAAATCCAAGTACAGTTCTCTGCTGTACAAAAAACAACACTGTACTACTCCAAGAGACTCAGGTTCAAATCACCATGGAAATAGGAAGAAGATAGAAAAAAATACTACTGGCTGTAAGTTCAATTACTAAACAAATTAATTTTCTTTATATTTTTATAGGTATTTATTGTTTTAACTCCCTTGAGTCTCTGAAAATCCCAAATGTAGTCTGCATGTGGGCTGAACTCAAGAGAAATGTCTCCTGAAATAGGCCTTTTAAAATTAATTAGGTATGTGATAAATCACAACAGGGAATTAACAGTGTTTGCTATACAGGAACAAACCTTTTGTGCATACTCACTTTTTGATTATTTTTTTAATCCATAATATGATTTTTTTGTCATTATTTTAAGAGCTAGAATAAATACCACATTGCAGACTATTGAAAATAAATAGATGAAAATGTTGAAATGCAAAACTTCATTAAACTACAGCACCCTTTCTCTTAATTTTCTGCATAACTTTGTCAAATAGCTGCACAAGACAAACCCATTCCAAATCCTAGTCTGAACTGATAGCTTTGTTTCTCTCAGATTGTTGTGTCGATTTTACCCTCTGGAGAAATTGAGGGGAGCCTGAAGTAATTCCTGGTGGTCAATAAATAAATCAACTAACTAAAACTCTGTATGCCTGAGCACAAAACCGATTTATATTCTGAAAAGGAAACATGATATCTTTGGTTTATTCTAATTATCTTCAAAAAACAATTCAAATTGTAGTTTTTGGTCTAATTTGTGGTTTTTTGAAAGGGTTTCCAAGAAGGCCCAGTGACTTTTAGCCCTGTTATCTGTTGGAAATTAATGCTGGATATTTGTTATGGTTATTTTTTAATGCGTAATTCTTTTAGTATAAACAGAATATTCTTTTATATACAAGAGCCTACATACAAGGCAAGCATCAGAGCAGCTCTGAACTGAATCAGTAACTAAAATAATGTTTGCTGAATAGCACAGTGGAGCCAGCACGCGAGTTGTTTATGGGCACGGGTCAGTTCACAGCACTCAGCTCATTCCCCGAGGAAAACACCACACTTGTGCTGCGAGAACGACACAGGATACTCGAGACATTAACCATTTAGGTACCGGGGAGGAAACCGAGGTGTGAGTGAGCAGGGAGATCGTGCAGGGACTCTAAAAGTTCGTCTGTGCACAAGGATAGTCAGGAGTGAATAGAAAGTTGGTTTAGAGCTGCTGTTGCTGTTGTGGAGACTCCTGGTGATTCAGGAGGGCAGGGAATATCAGGAATATCCTTGGGGCAGGCTGCAGCCCTTCAGGTGATTCACCCTGAGTGTGCCAGGTAGCCCCAAATGTGTCAGTGTTTGTTTAACACTGCAAAGGAGAGTGAATGGAGAGAAAAGTGAGATTTTTCATCAGGTTTCAGGTACCAGGTCAGCACTGCTCTGGCTCTATTGAGCCAGGAAGCTCCTGTTAAACTGAGGAGCTAGTTCAAAGAGAGATTAATTGGCTGAATGTTATATTGGATGTTGGAGAATGTGCTTCATAAAATGACATAATGATAGAGATCATTGATGTGGCTGAAGCCACAAGATGTCTGAACACACTTAAAGATAAGCTGTTCCAATCTAAAACACTTGTCTGAGTGTTTGCCTGAAGATGATTGCCCAACAAAGAGTTTGTATTTTGTTTCCACTCAAAGACAGATCTGCTTACTCATAAGTTCTTTCTTCATTTTTAATGAGGGACAGTAATTAAAAATTAAAAAGATTTATTTTGAGAAAAACAGCTATTTCTGTGAATCTCTGCACCACTATTAAACGGAAAGAGGGAAGGTTTAGTTTAGCTATCAAGAAGAAATTCCTCACTGTGAGGATGATGAGGCTCTGGCACAGGTTGCCCAGAGAAGCTGTGCATGCCCCATGTCTGGCAGTGTCCAAGGCCAGGCTGGATGGACCTTTGGACAACCTTGGTGAAAGGTGTCCCTGCTCACAGCAAGGGATTTGGAACTGGATGATTTCCAAGGTCCTTTCCATCCTCAGCATTCTAGGATTCTATGATTATGCTTATTGCATGAATTTTAATAGCAGCACCTTAGACTATTTGGCAAAGAAATTTCTTTTTTTTTTAATTTTTTTGCTAAATTATGTCATCTATGAAATGATAGAATGGAGTTCTTTGTTCCACAAGAATAAAATAACACTTTTCTCTGGAGGTGATCTCCCATTTTTTCCCTCAGCCTTTCCCAGCGTGCTTCAGAAAGGGATTGGTGGCTTCCTCCCACACATGGATATTGCTTTTTCTCTCTTATTCCAAGAGCAGAATTTAATAGGCTCCAGAAGTCGCTGTTCAGCACATATTGTTTAGCTAATTCTAAACCACAATGAGAATTTGCTTTGTTAGCATTTTTTCCTAAGATTTCCTATTTGTAATTGGTCTCATTAATGAGTTTAAAATACACAGGAAAGTGAAATTCTCCTGTGTGATGCCTAAATTTATACACCTAACTATCATAACTTTGAACATGGGCTGTGGCTGTTCAGAAAACAGTCACAAAACAAACACAAAACAAAACTTGGGGGTTTTTTCTATCTGTGTTTCTACACACAAACAAAAGCATAAAGCTGCAGAGTGATCTACAATAGCAAACCATGATTTTTAGGAAGAGAGTATTTCATTGATGAAAAAGAGAGGTCAGTGTGAAGCAGCTGAATAAGAGGAATGAGAAACAAGTTACAAAGGTAGGAAAGAAAAAATGAAAGCTCCCACATAAATGAGTATCTGTTAAAAACCACAGAATTCTGAAGAGCCAGTGCTTTACTGCAAAACCAAAACCTGTCTGCATCCTGTAGACAAAGTCAAATTCCAAGGCAAGAATAAAAAGTGATTTTTCCTTGAGTTAAAAATACTGCCCTTGTCTCTCTGGAAATCAATTGTACATAATCAAAATGCTTTCAAAATATTTCCAGTCAGCTACTGAATGTGCTAGTGGCTGCCAGCATCTAGCTTGTTGTCTCATTTCTAAAAGATACACTGAAATAATGAAGTAGGAAACTGACTTCTTGTGAAATGGAAATAGTCAGAAGTACGAGAAATAAGATGTAAAGGGACTTCAATGAAAAATTAGGTTGCATTTGCCACATGCAGATAAACATGGCTGTCTACCTGCTGGTTTTGTATTTCCTTTGCCTTTTCTGTACTTTGAAAAAGAATTTTGCTTTCACAAATCTTCATGAAATTACAGTTTTGAGAAAGAAAATATTCCTCTGTGAGCTGCTCCAAAGCCCACAGGGCCAGCAGAGATAGTCTGTTGACACCACAATCACATCCAAGCCTTTCCTAAGAAAGGGATCAAGCTATGTCAGCATTCTTTGGTGAAATCACAAAATGGCTGTTTCACCTTCGTGAGTTAAAAAGAAATTGTTATTTGATGCTTTAACAAGCAAGACCAGTATTTGTCCAGATTACTCACTTGAGTTCATTGGACAAAACTGGAACATTGTTATTGTGAGCGTGAATTATTTAAAGAGTTTTTGTGTGTGTGTGTGTCCCTGTTTATTGCTATGAATGCTCATCTTACCAATTTCAGTTTACCAACTGTTTTGATTTCTGTCAGTCTGGGGTTTTTTTCTGTATTTCATTAAGTCATTAATTCCCCATTTAATCCACCATCTTTCTGCTCAGGGTGCCAGCACATTTCTGACTCAATTTTAGCTCTGTGACAGGTCTGTTGTAGGACCTGAACTGAGAACATTAATTTTAAGCCACCACATTAACTATGTAAACCAGGCCCTGTCTGAAAATCTTTGAAGAAATAAATTTAAAATTCAAAAACATGGAGTTTCCTGATGTTTTGTTGCTTGAGATGCATCTTTTTTTAAATGTTGTGATTGACACCTTGTAGTAAAGGAAGATGGTTTAAAGGTTCAGAAAACATGCAGAAGTTGGGCATGTGATCTCAGTTCTTGGATTTCTTTGGAGATGTTGGCAAACCTTAATTTCTGTGTTAAATTCTCTGCCAAAGTTATTTCTTTCTCAAATCTTAACCATGGTTTCAGCCTCCAGAGTGTAAACTGCCAAGAGTTCATTGTTGCTCTTTGTTCATGTGTAACAGAGATCTCATATCACTTGGGGACTCAGGAAATGCTAAAAAATAAATTACTATTAAATTATCTGCATGTAAACTGATCATATTGTTTATTAAATAACTATTACAATAACAGAGCTGAGCTTGACCAGAAGCTCAAATGAATGCTGGATTCTTTCCAAAACTTAAAATAATTATAGTCTTTCCAGTGTGGGTGTAACTTTTGCATTTGAGAATACATATACACAGGCTTTGGCTTGGGGTTTGTCTTTTAATTTTTATTCCTAACCACACTGCTGTAGCTCCAGAAGAACATATATAGGGAATAACATTCCATGCAGAGAACTATTTTTTCTTTGTTCTTGTCCAACAGAATGATCAATAAAAGCAGCATGACAAAAGTAATTTTCAGGTCTATTAGTGAAGCTGTCTGTCCTAGAAATTGAATGTACTCTGTTATGTTGAAGGAAGAAGGAAATTTTTCATTTATGGGTTCATTTCCCTTAGAGGCATTTAGCCAGCTTGTAGATTTTGCATTTTGAAGAGTGAAGTCTGGATATATGGGCGTTATTTGTTTGCATTTCTCTTTGTAGGATGCGGCAAGTTGAGTTAGATACTCAGCAAAGCAATGGAAAAGCATGACTAGGAATGAAAGGAGCTCCAAGGGAAACAATTGGGTCATGAATCTTTTTGTTATTTCGTGGCTGCACACCAGAGATGTTTGAATCTTGGGCTTCGATTCAGCCTGTGCTGGGAAGTGTGTGCCAGGTGCACATTTCTGATGCACATCACATTTTACTTTCCAGTGATATCCTCCAGACCAGAGCTTTTGTTTGGCTTTGACTCATCTGAGCCTAACTTCTACTCAAGAAGAAAAGGGTTAGGAAAGTTTGATTTGTAGATTATTTTGGTGTACATAAAAATGCTTAGGGAATGATTCGGAGCCCACTCAAATTAATGATCTGATTCTCAGAGACTGGGGCAGTCTTGGTGGGGAGGTTAGGGTTTAATTCATTTTAGGGGTAAAAAAGGCACAAACACACCAGCTGTTCAGGATATAACGTTGAAGTCTCCTTTTGGGAGGAGGGTATAGCTGAATACATAACTTAATCTAACAATATCTTTATCATAGCGGAGAAAAAAGCAAAAACTGACGAGGTTGAAAGAACACAATTCCCGTAATCTGTAATTCCCTTGCCATCGCTGATTTAGCGCTGGCTATTTAATGTTCTGTCATACTGGCGATGCGTAAAGCCCTCAATGCCGAGCCCGAGAGCCCTGGANGGAGGCGGCGCCCGGCTGCGCGCACGGTCCCGCCATGGCCCTGGCGTTCTGCGGCGACGAGGGCAACTCCACCGCCTACAACGTGGACCACGGCGTGCTCAACAACGGCTGCTTCGTGGATGCGCTCAACGTGGTGCCGCACGTCTTCTTGCTCTTCATCACCTTCCCCATCCTCTTCATCGGTGCGTGCCCTTGCCCTGTCCGCCTGTGCCTCTCGTATTTGCGCCCCATTTCCTTCTGCCCCTCCTACCCGCAGCGCTGCCGTGCCGTGTCCCCCCGCCCCGCTTTGTGTCGCCGTGGGTTTCCCTCCCCCGCGTTTCCCCGTTGCCGTGTGCCCCGGCCTGGCCCTGCCCCCGATTCGCGCGGGGAGGATGCGCTGGCGCTGGGATGCGGGGCGAGCTGCGGGATGCTCCGGCGGCCGCCTCTGCGCGGCTCCTCTCCGCCTGTCGGGGAAAAGCCCTTGAGCAGGCAGGGCAGGAACGCGTGATGCTGGAGGAGACCGCAGGATTTGCCCTGCCGGTTTTGTCCAGCAGCGCGGGAAGCAGAAATAGATGCGCTGTTAAAGCCCAGGAGAGGTGACAAGTAAGTGTTGCGTTATGAAATATTACTCCCGGCAATTGCTGCGGGCACAGGGTACAGCGGCCGGTGCCTCCTGCGGGATTCGGTGTCACAAGCCCGGCGGGGCCGGTAGGTGGCCCGGTGGTCCAGCACACGGGGCTGTCGCTCCCCGGTACCCTCCTCCAACGCCGGGACCGGCCGGACGAGAGCCACGGTGCGGGCTGGAGCAGCACCCGCTCCGGGGGATGGGGAAAGGTCCGGTGGGGAAATAGCAGCCAGCACGACTGGGAAAACAGGGTCAGCTGAAGAACTGCCGAGGGTTCTCTGCGTTTATCTGGAATCTCTCAGTATTGCTAATTTTTAGCGAGATAAAGCTTTGGACCTTTATTTTTTTTACTTTTTAAAAGAATCGAAGGGAAAAGTAGTGCACTTATAGTGTTTGTATGTATTCGTCAAAGAGTTCATTTGTTGTCCATTTAAGCTGTAAACAGATTTGAAAAATGTTTAGTGCCTGTGATTACTTGATAGTAAGCTGCTAGAAGTATAGGAATTTAAGGCTGTGTCCTGCCTGAATTATTGATTTTATTCCATATGACGTGAGATAATGAGAGCACAGTAGTGATAATATTCAAATACACGTGTGTTTAACAACACAGCTGTGTCAATGTTGGTATGAAAGCTTGTTACATATACGAATTTGGGAGTGTTGTGAGCAGGAACTTTGTGTGTTACTCTTGTTAAGAAAGCTCTCTATAATTCTCTTTTTTCTTGTAGGATGGGGAAGTCAGAGTTCCAAAGTACATATACATCATAGCACATGGCTTCATTTTCCTGGCCACAATTTACGCTGGATACTGACTTTTATCCTCTTGTTTGTGCTGGTGTGTGAAATTGCCGAGGGCATAGTGTCTGATGGGTAAGTGAATGTCTGCCTTCTCCTGGTAGCACTGAGCCATTTAAAGGTTTCAGGGTAGATATTTCCTCCCTAAGTTCCCATCTAAACCATATTCCTTGTGCTTATGAACATATAATCTGTTTTCTTGGTGATTAACCTATCAACCTTGTATCAGAAATTCCACAGACCTTGCCAAGTGATGTACACATGCACAACTGACCTTAATCATTTTTAGTTCAGCTTAATGACACTATCTTTCCAAAGAGCAATCATAGATAAATCCTAATGATTCAAGCAGATGGTGACATTTTCGTGATGTGTTTTATGTCCAAGGTCCCAGTCCTGCAGTCCTTACTTAGGAGGAGCTCCCATGTGCACAGTAGGTCACACCATTCATCTCCAAACTGAGTTCTTTTTATCTAAATAAAAGGAATGAATCTACTGGGCCTTATGTCATGCCTCACAGAGTTTCTTCTGATGATTGTGCACTGTATCTCCTATGTTACCTGGAGCAGAGCAGCTCATTATGTGAGCATGAGCCATCAGCATGTTATTCACCTTAGGATGTCACTGAACAGAAATCTGTGGGGAAAAAAATTATTCCAAGTGAAGCAAGTGATACAGGAGAGTGATTTATAATGAAAAAAGATAATTATGTAACAATGAATATGATCTCTTCCTGTGAAGAGGGGCGTCATTTTTCATAACGATTATGAATTTGAACCCAAGGATTGTGAAATGGAAGCTCCTCATTAAATAGAACAAAACCTCCCCAATTAGCCATCTATAGAACAAGCATCCACCAACCAGTGTGAAATGCACTGCAGACTTCTGGTGTAGAATGTGATATCATCATTATTATTTTAACTTCTCCTAAACATATATAAATAGGATGTTTCTCGATGCCAGCTTTTTTTAAAAGGAATTTTTTTCTTTGCTTATTCAGAGTTATCAGGGTGTAGGATGCTCAGAGCAAAATCTCCTGCTTTGAGTTTTCTCCGTTATTTTTCTCGTTAGCAATGCCTCTCATTCTGTTTATTTGCTGTTTAACTTGACTCAGAACACTGCTGTTAAGTAATAGGTGTCACCTGATGAGAATCAAAGCTCGGAGCTCTGCTGGGGGAGTGCCAACCCACAGTCGTGCTTCCCGAGCACTCAGCAGGCTGGCGAGGGCTCCAGTGAATAGAAGAGAGTTTTGAGACTCATCAGCTTTCTAAGAACAAAAATGGATCGTGCTGGTGAGTCCTTTTGACAGCAACTGGGTGCTAAAGGCTTTGGCATCTCAGCAATAGAAGCAGCCTATTGGAGGTACAGTTATATAGGGGAATTCCAGCAACTGTGAAATAAATAGATTTTAAAAAGCCTCCCACTGCTGCAGTGTTACCTTCTGAAGCTTAGGCTGTCTGAAGAAATCTGTTCTTGGCTTTTTTTGTCCTTGCTGAGAATTCAGCCCTGATGTACAAAACCTCCTGGCATTGCTAGGAATTTCAGAGAATCCTTTCCCATTTTGCTGTAGTGACATCCATCTCTTGTCAGCAAGAGGAATTGGGTGTTCATGGCAGGCTGTGAGCTCCAGCCAGCTCTGCAGAGTTCACCACAATCTTCATTGAGGGAAGGCTCTCCTTTCTGGAGTAGAGATGCAGGAAATGGTTGTCCTGAGCTCCTATGGTTTGTGCTAGACATTTGCAATGTTCTGATCTCAGAAATCTGATGTCCTGTGATGATTTCCTCTCCCTCCCAGCACATTTGTTCTTGTCTCTCCAAACTCCACAAAAGTGGTGTTTGATGCAGCAAGAACAAATCGTTCAGAGGACAAGGTGTGAATTTCCCTAAATGTTTGTGTCCTGAAATCGTCTTGGTGCCTCTTCTGATGAAGCTGGCTGGGAGACAGGGGAAATTGTAGCCCTTGATAGCACAGGGCACTCAATTCTTTTTTGTGAAAGAAAGAAAAGGGGAGGAAGAGAAAATAAGTAGGAGGAAAGGGGGGAAAATGTTTCTATTCAACACTGCACAAACCAGCAACATTGCCCAACAATTCCAATATTCCCAAAGGGCTGTATTTGGCAGGACCTTTTCTGCTGCTACCTGAAGCAAAGCATCAGCACAGTTTTGCTTTATAGGACAGAACATAAGGGTATGTGATTCTGTTGTAGGGGGTTTTTTGTTGGCTTGCAGTCACTGAAGACAGACCTCACTGTAAGTAATTCCTGTGCTGTGGTGCTGTTCCTTCTTTTAAACTGAAAAAAAATGAAGCACTTCCACAAAATGCTTCTGTAGAAAATCTTGAACTGTGCTGTCAGTTGGTCTTATCTGCATATTTTGATGGACAGCTCCCAATCTAGTTTAGCTTAAATTAACTTTTCTCATTTTGGAGATGAGCTGCTTGTCCTAATTTAAACAATGTTCCAATTGATTTCAGTAGGAAATAAGAGCATACACCTTTCATTTTCAGCACAGGGGAGGAATTTGAAATCCAACTGTATGATTTAGCAGCAAAAATTCAATTAAAACTTGGAGGGGCTTGCATCCATAACTCATTCTAGAAAATATTACATCAGAGCTGGGCACAGGGTACAGCTCATGAATTGAGAGAGAAACATTTAAATAGCTGAGAGGTTTGGGTTTAACAGATTTTTTTGTTTTGTTTTGAAGGGTTTCTGAATCCCGCCACTTGCACCTGTACATGCCGGCTGGAATGGCATTCCTGGCAGCCATCACATCAGTTGTCTATTACCACAACATTGAAACATCCAATTTCCCCAAACTGTTAATAGGTATGTCTCAAAATCTCTGCACCTGGCAGTGTGGTGCTGTGTGTCTGCTTCCTCAGTGGCAGGTCACTGCAATCCCTGTGTAGGAGGGGGATGTGTATAAACATTTCGTTATTTTTAATGCTTTAACTTCTAATAATAGTCTGTGCAGTGTTCTCGGGGATTCAGTGAGCCAAAGGCTTTTCTAGGAAAAACTGCTTTTGTGGGAAAAGTAGCATGGGAAATTGTTAACTCTAAATCCAACCCCCTGCTTGTCAGTCTGTTGTGTGGAAGGGAGATGTAAGAGTGAAGAAATCTTCGTGTGTGTGGTCTGTGAAATATGCAGGGAGTTAAGGAATGACATCTCTGACTTTCAGGCAGGAGGATATTACTCTGCCTGGTTGCTTGTTTCATGTTCTTAAACCTGCTTTAAGGCCTTTTGAATGGAAAATGCTGTGAATGAACTACCTGGTCTACTCTGTATTTTGCAAGATTGTTAATAAACTGTAGCTATAGAAAATCCATTGTTGCTGACAATGCAATTGTTCATGTGTTCTCATCTGTTGAAGTAGTCTCAAGGCTGGGGATGTCTACATGCTTAGTCACATCCTCTCACCTGTTATTTCTTTGGTGGTTCTGGCTCATCAAACTTTGAGCTGGGTTTGTGTACCAATGGGTCCTGCTAAAGTTTGTCTTGTGCCATTGTAGCTCTGTGTATTAAAGTTTTTGTAAGGTGGGGAAAAGTCAGTAATAACTAGATTTGACAAAGCTTATAAATATTGAATATTCTTTTGAACTATATGTTGGGGTAGGTGAGAATCCTGTTCTGCAGAGGGAGGCTGTAACTCCTGAAAAAAAGCTTCCTCTCTGAAGACTTAAGTTTCTATCTAGGCTTAGCAACCTTATTGTCTTCTCATTTGGGACTCCTTTTCTTCTTGTACCTTTCTTTTGAGTATTCTCTTTTACCCTTTATGAACAGGTGAGGTCATTTAGTTGCTTTTAAATAAGTCAACACCATCTTTTTAATGCCTTCTCACAGGAAGGCATTATGCCTCAGGAAGCATTGCTAGCCTTTTACAGTTGCCTGTAAAGCAAGCAGTGATTTTTGTGGTTTTGTGTTTTTGGTTGTTTTGTTGTTTGGGCTTTTTGTTGTTATTTCAGATGTATAATGTAGTGTTAAATAATTTAGTGTCATTACCACATTCCTGCTGTTAAGTCTTTGAGAAGGGTAGCACAATGTTACAGCTGGTAGTTGATTACTCATTTTTGCATAATTCCTGCTCAGTGGAAATTTCTTTTTTATGATAATGTTTTTCAGTGTTTACAGTGCTGATGCTGGATAAACTCTGGACAATACTTGAATGCTAAAAAGTGGTATCAACGAATAACAACACTTACTTAAGTATTATGGATGAATTTTAATTTTGCAGTAATTTCTGAGGAATAAACTCCCTCAGAAAATCTGCTCTTAATAGCTCTTAGGCAAAAAAGAAAATTAGACCATCACAGTGTTTCCCACTTAGTTTGTCTGATCTGAATTTTAGTCCAAAATCTCCACAAGCTGATGGTCTTTGATTTTTGTTTTATTTTTTCGTTTTTCTTTTGTTTGTCCTATGACAGACATTTCTGTAAGTCTCTATCCTTCATTCTTAACTGCACAAACTGTGAGGATTGTCATCTTTCAGTCTTAATTGCATCTACTCTGTATTGACACCTGGGAGGAGGCAATGAGCACTTTATGCAAATGAGCCCAGTACAGAGAGTTAAATTATGCTTTACTCAGCTGTCAACCCACTAGAGTGCAGTGTGGCCATGAAGCAGCTTTGCTTTAGAGCCTCAGTTTTATGAGGTGAACCAGGAGGGAAAGCTAAAGTTGGTGATCAACTTTTAGGCTTGTGTAGAAGAGATCTAATGTTGCACACACAGAGAGCCAAGTAGAAGAGCTGATATGACATCCTGCTGCTTCTGAGCATCAGTGAATTTCCAGCAAACTCCAGGGCATCATCTGCCTCAGCTGCAGGATGAATGCTCACAGCTGCAAAGTGTTGGTAGCTGTTTAAAACAAAGACTAACAGAGCCTTGTCCAGAAACCCTTAACCCAGCAGGGGAACTCTCACTGCAGTGCAGTGGACCCTTAAAGGTCTCTTCATTAATTCTGAACAGGGTAAAACTTTCCAATCCCATGAAATTTTGAGATGTGTTCTTTTTTAAAGATCCTTTTCACTCTGTGCCTTAACAAGCCAAATCCATTTGTAGCTCTAAGTAAATTCAAATGCTTCTAAGGAAATATGACAGCAGGTGGCCACTTGTGACCTGAGAATGTTGTGTTTGGCACTTTATAATACTTCTTAGATAAAACATAAATTAATGTTATAACAATAATAATAAAAGGCCATATATTCCCTTATTTAAACCTTAAATAGGAGAATGGCTCTGCTAGTTCTTATTTATAATTCCAAGCCATACATAAACTCCTATTGGCTTGGTTATTTTTTTTGGAAGTCCTCCACTGGTGGATATTTTCAGTGTGCAATGTTTAAGTGCCTTTTATTCCAAGAGGGATGTGTTGTCAGCCTGTTGTTGGAAGAATGAGACAAAACAAGGTTTAACAGATAAAGGTGGTTATGAGTAGAGCAGCATGGAATGTAATTCTTGGGTGAAGTGAGACTTTATTCTCAGATATACTGTGAATAGAGAGGAATAGTGCCTCAAAGGAAGGAAGCAGTCTGAAACAGGGGGAGAAGCAATCTAAGTTGGGAAGCCTCATATAAAAAAGCTAAAGTTTTATAAAAGAAGTTTGGTAAGTATGTCTTTCAAACCCTCTGCAACTGCATCAGCCACTGAAGTGCAGTGTGCAAGTACCTGGCCACTGGGTGTTTGCCTCTCATGAACTGGCCTCTTAATTTTAGAGGAAGAGAGGCTCCCTTGGCAAGTGTCCTAAGGCACAGTGTTCCTGTACTGTTCATTTCACTGTCCTCATTTAAGGTTTTAAGTTGATTTCTGTAGAAGCAGGACTGGCAGTCCCAAATCTTATGTGGATCCTCCACACTGAATTTAACTTTGTTTGGGAAGGGATGCCCCAGAGTCCATCTCCAGAGAGCTTTCTGGTGCCTCAGGGCAGCTGGAAAACCACCAATTCTTTGAAATTTATGCAGCTTCCTGATGATTATCCACATTTAAGCTAGACTTACAGTTGCTAATGCTTGGTTAAAGTCTTTCTCTAGTGTTCCAGCAAGACACTTGGAAAGCACATCCAAGCTTTTCTTGGCTGTTAGAGCTCATTCCATCTGTTACACCGTGCAGATACAGCAGCAATGAAAGATTCATTTAAAAGAATATAACCCTGGGAGGCATTTCCTTAAGAATAGGGAACAGGAGCTGGCTTATGGTGTGATGAATGGTATGGAGAGTGCTTCCAAGTCACCAGAGCTTATTCCAGGGGTTATTTATCTGTAGCTGGCAGTGGTGTGAGTACCTGGAGACAAGAGGTCTCATAGAACACTAAAATGTGGAAGTTGTATTCCATGAATGCCAGAATATCCTTCCTTAATGTGACCATTTAATCTACACTGTGAATTACGTATATGGAATTTGTATTGAGCAATAGTGCAGCAGCAGTTTGGACAAAGTATTTTAATATCTGTTCCTGACACATCCCAGAGATTTGAAGGGAATTTTCCTTTAAGTCACATTCATTGCAGTCTTGTAGCATTGACCAAATCTGAAGAACATTATTCACAGGCACCTTCACTTTGGGACCAGCACCCTCCCTTGAGCTGATCATGTGGACACAAGTTTACAGCAGATGAAATTTCCTTCAGCAGACTTCACTTTGTGAAACTTCTGAGATATCACTAAATCTAATAGAAAAGGCATTTAGAACTAATATTATCTTAATATTTTAATGTTTGTGGAATTAAATTAGGCTTCTGTTTGACACGAGAAAGGCCACTGTCTGGTTTTATATATTTTGTTACATTCTTCCTTCATTATATTTTATAATGCCATTGTATGTTTTTGCAACTAAGGAGCTGGTTAATTTGTTTTTGGGGTTTTTTTTTTCTCTACAGCATTGCTGTTCTACTGGACTTTAGCTTTCATAACTAAAACCATCAAGTTTGTGAAGTTCTGTGATAATGGGGTTGGATTTTCTCAGCTTCGATTTTGCCTCACAGGACTCTTGGTTGTTCTTTATGGAATGCTACTAGCTGTAGAAATCAATGTCATCAGGGTGAGGGTAAGTAACTGTGATATAAAGCTCCTTCTGTTGTTTTTAGTGGTTGTTTTTTGGGTTATTGTTGGGGATTTTTTTTTATTTTTTTATTCCGTTTTCTTGGTACTTGGTGTAAAATGCATTACTAAAGGAGAAAGAAAAATCCAGTTAGAAATAGAAATTTATTTGACAGTCAAAGGTTAATACTATTTTATTAGGTCAGATGAATCTGTAATTTCAAAAAAATGCCAGACTCTCTTGTTAATTTCAGACCAATTTCATCTGTGCCAGTTTGCTGTAAATTTTTTAGTTACTCTGTTTCAGTCATGACAGCCAAGTATTTCTGATGCAAGAGAAGACTGGTAGAAGGGAATTGCCTGCTCTATCAGAGAATATCTTAGACACACAAATAACATCTCTCATTTTCCAGGAGACAAGCACAATAAGTGATTTATTTGGGCTACTGGGGTTCCTCCCAGCTGTATTTTTTACCCTCTGCAGTGTGTGCAGTCTTAATCTACACTGAGACTTTGCAGACTGCTGGATGCATAAATGCCAAGGTTCCCTTCAGCTGGCACTCACCAACTGTGCACAAATTAAATTTAGGAGGGGAAGAAATATTCCCATGTAAATTTTCTTGCTGCAGCACCAGTAGTCCCGTGTTCTGAGCAAACAAATGTGAAGCAGTGTGGTGTGGGAGATGAACCCCAGTGGTAACCTCAGGGCTGTGCCTAAGCTCTGTGTCCCCTGTTGTGCTGCCTGGAACTCAAAGCCATGCTGGGACTGTGCTATTTAAATATCCAGGGGTATTTAAGGGGGTCAGTCTCTTGTGACACGTCTCAAGTGAGAGGACAAGAGGAAATGGCCTTAAGTTGTACCATGGAGGGTCAGATTAGTTATTAGAAAAACTTTTTGTCACTGAAACAGTGGCCAGGTGCTGGAATAAGTTGCCCAGGGAGGTGGTGGAACTTCTGGCAGTGTTCCAGAGGTGTCTGGAGGTGATGTGGTGTAGGGGTGATTATGGTGGGTGAGCTGGATGATCTTGTAGGTCTCGTCCAACCACGATGATTCTGATTCTGTAAGATGGGGTTTTTTCCTACAAGTATAAAAAATTTTTGTACCATAAGCAGAGAGTCATAGTCAATGATAAGAATAATTTATTTCTGGACTGGATGGCTCTGATTATCCTCAGCACCTGAGGAGACTGGATTGCTGTATTGGTTGTACCTGAATGTCTTTTAAGAAACCAAGACTGATTCATTGATTATCTGCAATGTCCTTGTGTATTCTTTGTGCACTTCTATTTTCTACACATTTACCATGATTCTGCTGTCATTTTTCTGGATTTCAGAGGTATGTTTTCTTCAAAACTCCTAAAGAAGTTAAACCTCCTGAGGATCTCCAGGATCTTGGTGTCCGATTCTTGCAGCCCTTTGTGAATCTGTTATCCAAAGGAACTTACTGGTGGATGAACACATTCATCAAGACTGCCCATAAAAAACCAATAGACTTAAAAACCATAGGCAAGCTTCCCATTGCTATGAGAGCTCTGACCAATTACCTTCGCCTTAATGAGGCCTTTGAAGCACAGAAGGTATGCAAAGTGTGGAACTATGTCTGCTTACTCACAGCTTGTGGTTTTCATGAATTTTCATCATATAAACATGACACAGATATAAACAGATATGATGCAAATGAAGTATTTGTTGACATTGCTGTCCATACACCAAGAGACCACATTCTCAGTTGTACCTCTTACAAATAATGAGGTTTCTCTAATCAAACGTGCATGTCAAACACATTACTGGTTAGATGTGTGTAAGATGTGTACAGCCTCTGTTTTGATGTGGAAAGTCATCATGGACTGTGTTCACTGAACACCATTATTCCTCTTAATAAGACTCTGGAAACATTCAATTACACAGTCAGTATTAATTAGGCCTTGCAGGGCTATTTTTTTTCCATGTTTTTTCTGTTATTTCAAAGTTACAGTTTGTTCATAGGAGAGCTCAGGGCTGAAACTGCCTCGGCTCAAATTAATTTTCACTCCTCAGTGGGAGCTGAGCATATACAGGATTTTAAGAGAACTTGTTTGCATCCTGCCTAAAAAATGCGTGCTTGCAGTCTCTGTGTTCATCAGGGAACAAAAAATTGTCACTTCCCTCCCTCTTTTTTTAACTCCCTCAGCAGGCCACAAACACACTTACTTGATCCCTGTTAAGGGTAGAAGAGAAATCATGGTTCTTTTTGTGGAGGGAAGTGCAAATTATTGCTTTGTTCTGATTCTATAAAAAGAAACATGTATAGAAACATATAGAAAACAGTTGTAGTTCCTCTGTGTTCTATCTGAGAAATTAGAAAAGGTTGTCAACAAATTAAAGCCGTGATAAAAATACCAATGATTTATCAGACTTGAGCTTAATGTATAACATAATTCTTACTAGTTTTAATTTAATTCTGGCCAGAACAAAAGATCCTCATCTCCCCAAGGCTCCAGATCCATTTGGCGTGCTCTCTGCTGTGCTTTTGGGAGACCCTTACTCCTCAGCAGCACATTCCGGATCCTGGCTGACTTGCTGGGGTTCGCTGGGCCACTCTGCATCTCCGGCATTGTTCACAACGTTGGCAAAGGGAATAACACCATCCGGCCCCAGGTACTGCCCCGATGGCACCACGAGGGGGGAGAGGGAGGAGCTGGGATCGGCATTGTCTGTGCTGTGTTTGAGAGCTGCAAGGGCTCCCTGCTCCACACTGACAGGGGCTGCAGCAAAGTGATGAAGGGGCTGCAGCATCTCCTGCCAGGGCAGGCTGAGGGAGCTGGATCTGGGCAGCTTTGAGAACACTGGGAGGGGACCCCATCAATTTGTACAAATATCCAAAGGCAGGGTCTCAAGAAGATGGAGTCAGGCTCTGCTGGGTGCTGCCAGGCAATAGGACAAGAGGCAGTGGGCAGGAAATGATGCACAGGAAATTCCACCTGAATATGAGGAAGAATTTCTTTAAGATATGGGTGACTGAGAACTGGAACAGGTTGCCCTTGGTGGAGATACTCAAAACCAGCTGGGATGCAATCCTGTGCCATGTTCTCTGGGATGAGCCTACTTGAGCAGGGGGGTTGGACTAGGTGACCTCCAGTGGTCCCTTCCAACCTGACCAATTCTGTGATCCTTTTGGGGGCAAAATATGTGAGCCATGCATCTAGTCAGACTTACATTCTGGAAAATAACCTCATTCAAGAGAACAGTGGAGCATATCTAGAATCCCATCACTATCATAAGGAATTTAGACTTGAGTAGAGATGGAATCAAGGATGTGACCGAGTGCTTTTCAGAAAGGAAAAGTGTGGTTTTAATAAGCTTGGCTTTTCATTTCCAAAAATGAGGGATGTCTGAGAGGATTAAAGCAGAGTTTTGTCATCGTCATAAAATGCAAAGTAATTTAACTGTGACCAAGAATTCCCACTAGTGCCTTTGGGGAGGTTAGTTTTGAAAGATCAACTGAAACACATTTTTAAAGGATGCTATTTAAATGGATGCTCTCTGAGAAGAAGCAGATATATTTCTTGATTAACTAAAAATAAAAATGTATCTCAGGAAACATCTTTTCATTAGAAGGTGAGGTCACTCAGGCTGGATTTCTGTGAGATAGATCAGTTTGTTTCTGCAGCTCACTTAGTGTCTGATATAAGACTTTATTTCTAAAGTCTGTTGACACTAATGGAAAATACCCATTCATTCAAGTACACTTTGGATTGGGTCCACTGTAAATATTGAAGCCCATCAGCTGCAGTGCAGAAAATTTAACAAAGGCCTCAGGCTAAAATTAACTGTTTGTCCATTTTGCAGCCCTTATCCTAATATTTGGAAACTTTATGATAGCAAGTAGGTTCAATGGAAACCAGTTAAAGCAGGAAATGAGAGCATTAAGACTGTAGTACTGTGTTGCAGCAAAGAACTGTGGAAGCTCTTGAGCTCTGCTTTACAATAATTTGTTTGGGATATTGTTTCAGCTGAAATTGTGATTTGATGTAGTTTACAGATTGTCCTCTTTAATTTTCCTATAAAATTGCCAGCTAGTGCTTTGTGAAAAAGAAAAAGCTCTACTGCTAGCAATGTTATATCCCTGCTTGTAATGAGTCAAAAGAAGAAAACCTTGCCTCATAATTTGCCCCTGTGAGCCTCACAAGTGAGAGACTCAAGCTTTCTAAAATGCTGTCATGTGAAGGTAAAGAGCAGTGGGGGGAGCAGTGTTGGTGTTTGATGTGCTGCTGAGTTTGATGGCACTGCAGAGAGTTGCCACACAGTGGGACAGAATCAGATAAGCAATATCAGTTGTGAGTACAATGGAGGGTGTCTTTTACCCATCTCTTACTCAGCTACATCTTAAGTAGTTTAGATTGAGGTGTTGTAATGAGTCACTGTATCTTTCAAACAGAAATTCTTTTTTGTGAAACTGAAGGCAAAGAGATACAATAATTGTTCTGTTCTTCAGGTTCTTTGTGCCAGATATAACCCACCATGGAGCTGTAACTCAGATCACATGGGTGTCACAGGCAGTATTAACTGCTCTAGTTAGTGCTGTAGTTAGTCAGAGCGTGACAGCATTTTAAATTCTGTCATGCTCTTCATGTTTATTTATAACTCCAGTATCAATATTTATGGCCACCCCAGAATGTTCCCATGACATGGATCTTTCTGAGTGTTAATCATTTCACACTGAAGAAGAGACTGACAGAAGGATAACCTTTATAATTTCCTGGTAGCATCTTCCACGTTGCAACATCAGGATTAGCAGTTCCAGTATTTGGAGTAGCTGCTGACATAACACATTCAGAGATGCAGCAAACTCATTATTTAAAAAGCTCTAGAAGTTATAGGGCCCAGTGTAGCAAAAAGCCCAGTACTGGCATTAAGATTGTGTGAGTCTGGAGTCTTTAGGAATTTAAATAGCAGCTGTTTGCTCAGCCTTTTACTGGTTAGAGCAACTTTTAAGAATTGGTGTTATGCTGAAGTTGTCAGGAAGGTGGGACACTGAATATTCCCAAAGCTATTTCTGAAAAATAAAACATCTAATTATTTCCATCAGCTTCTTGAACAAGTGACATATGTGAAAGGTTCAGGAAGTGTTCAGGTATTTCTGTGTTTCCTGTAGGCTGCAAGCATGTGTGGGCACCTCTTGTAGCTTAAACACAGGTATGCTCAGAGAGGGGTAATGCATCTGAGCCTTGGCAAACATCTTGGTGCTATCAGCAAGTGTGTGATCTTTATGGATTTATGTTTGTCCTCTTTTTCTCTCAAGGGAGTATTAGAAGGAAGGATGAGAACCTTCATCTCACTTTCCCTTCTTGCCTGTTATACAATGTTTTGATGGGTATCAGTGCTGCACCAGAATCTCATTGCTAAACAAGCATGATTTGTCAAACATAGCTGTGGGGAAAAAATGTATTCTTTTACATACAGTAGAAAATGGTATTAGCTGCAGAGATTAGCAGTACTGGCCAGATATGTATGGAGGATAGCCCTGAAAACCTGAACTTGTAAGACTGTGAGTAATCTGGAAGAGAAACTCATTTTTAGTGTACTATAGACTGTTTTTAGTATAAAATGCTGCTGCAGCCTATTTGAATTGCTATGGGATAAGTAATAAATTAGGTCTTTAAAATCCCTTTAGGGTGCAAATAGGTAAAATGGTTTAATGTCTCCTTATCTGAACTATAATTACTGATGTACTATAATTGTTCAGAGTTTTGCACTTAATACAGATTTGAAAATCTTCCTCTTACATTCCTTCTTACCTCTGCTCCTGTTTTCTCCTTTTTTTTATTCACTGATTGGGCACTTTTTTTTATTTGTTTAGCCTATTATTTTTTTCCTGGGCTGATTTTTTTACCTCAGTGATTTGAATTGGCTCAGGAAGAAATGCAGTTAGCTCCCAGCTAGTGCACAGTAAGCAACAGAAGCATGCAGGCTGGAGAAACCTGGGTATTAATAAGAGTAGGGAGAAGTTTGTTCCTTTTCCAGTTGACTCAGCCAAAAGAACAGCTTTAAAAACTGAATTTTGCCTCTGTATGAACTTGCCATATGGGGTTTTATGAAGTTAACTGCAAGGTGCAGATCAGATCTAATAAAATGTACAGACACTGAGAGTTTGTGAAATATAGCTGATTAAGTGTTGCAGCAGTTGTGGAAACTTCAACAGCAGAGAAGCTATGTAGGCAAGAAAAAATGTGCTGAGCAAGGGATACAGCAGGAGTGTAAATGGCAAGAATCTCTCTGGAAGGGAATAGAAAGAGTCCTCTTGCTAATTGTGCCTTTAATGGAAGCACAATCCAGTAATCAAAGTTTTGAAGGAGCCAAGAGGAGAAAGAAGAAGGGTGGAGATATTTTAGTCACAGAAGGTTTCCCGTGGTGAGCCAGCTGCTCAACTTGTGGCACCAGAGGTGTCAGCTTGTTAAATGTAATCTGAAATAAATGCCCTGTTTTCCCATTGAGCTGTAGACATGCTTCAAAATGCACTTTGGTGATCTCATGGGCTTGATAGAAGGTAATGACAATATATAAAAGTGAACAAGATGCTGCAGGCCAAAATAATTTGCATGGTTCCAGGAGTTTTAGTTTTTTACAAGTTCTAAAGGTCATTTTTTGTGTTTAATAACCTGAGGTGTTAAAATAATGAGAGTAATTTTCCCAAAGGATGTTAACTGTTCCTTTCTGATGATGGCAGTGCACTTTGAATAAATGACCACATGGAGTTACTCAGTGTCCTAGAGTTTTGGAAGGATATCAGAAATCCTATAAATGTCATTCTGCATTTAAATGAAGCTTACAGAGTTGGCATGTTATGAAACTGTTTCTTTGAATTGATAAACTCTGAGGTTTCAGACAAAGTTGGGAGCACTTTCAAAGTAATAAACTGTGATTATCTCTGCTTATTAATTATGCAAAGCAGGGAATTCAATTACCATTGCACCTGATTTCTAACTTTTTTCTTTTATAGACTAAAATTCTTGGTGTTTTCTTTATTTCGTCACAAGAGTTCCTGTCCAATGCTTATGTTTTGGCTGTACTCTTATTTTTTGCCCTTCTATTGCAAAGGACATTTCTGCAAGCATCATACTATGTTGCTATTGAAACAGGAATCAACTTGAGAGGCGCAATACAGGTACCCAATAAATTACTAATTAACTTTTTCACACTCTCATGTTCATGTAGTTGTAAATATAAATTATATAGTTGTTAAATTCTGAAGTATTTCTCTCCTGAAATGTATTGGATTGCTGCTAGAAATTGTGTTTGTCCTGAGTTCTGTTTCCTTTGCATCTTATTTTGCTGGTTTTATACAAATGATTGTTTTCAATATCCAGTGCTGTGTTTCTTCTTACCTTCAAGCAAAAATTTGCTGTAAATTCAATAAAACCGAATGTAACTTTGGAAGTAGTTTAAGTTTGAACTGCACCTCTCCCATCTCAAAGGCATTTTTTGGTAATGTCACCTCCTGTGCAAATAAAACATCTTTAAAATGTATTGTAAATGTATTTTGGACAGAAGGATGGGTTGTATTCCCAAGGCATGGAGTAGTGTTTTATTCCATGGTTCATGCCACAAAATCTGCCAGGCACAGTGGAGTGTGTAAGCTCTGAACAGAAGTCAGATTGCAAAAGTGGGGTCTGTAATCATTGTACAGCTGACAACTGCAGATCAAAGTTTGATGTGGCACACAAAGCTTTGTGCCTGGAAATGTGAGGATTTGGTGTAAGATTACCCTGTGGGATTGCCAAACTGAAACCTACCCTGTGGCAGCATGAAATCCAGGCTTAGAGTAACTTAAAAATTACACTTTTTATTCCCTGAGCTGCATGGGTCCTGTGGGGAGGCTCTGTGGTGGATGGATGCTTTCAATAGCAGCCTAATTGTTTAATTCTCTTTTGATCTTACACTTGTCAGCTGACAGACTTCTGCATTCCATCCACTGGTTTTGCCTGGCTAGAGTGAAGTAAAAAAATTCTATAGGAATAAAAGTTTGACCCAAAGGTATGAAAAAAAAAATAAATCATGACTTGTATCAGGTGGAAGAGCTGCAAATGACTGACAAATACAAGGACCAAAGCAAGTGCAATAGGAGAATAGCTGGAAAATAGTGCTAAATAAATTTTAAGGAAAACTTTGTATTCACTGTTGTGGATATTAGAGGTCCAGATAAAGCCAGTTGGACTATT
Source organism: Sitta europaea (assembly GCA_013400255.1). NCBI lineage: Eukaryota > Metazoa > Chordata > Aves > Passeriformes > Sittidae > Sitta > Sitta europaea. The sequence goes on along the minus strand of VXBS01004687.1, from coordinate 153,812 downwards.
CAAATTGGAAAATTTTTAGTCAGCACTCTAAGCAGCAGATCAGTGTTAATGGCAGTCTCTGTGCCAGTACTTTTATACTTTTTCTCCTAAAATATTCTTTTTTCCTGTCCTGTGTGAATCTGCCAGTTGCTGTGTGTCCTACTTGATTTTTACCAAACCAGCAGGTAAAAGTATGCTTTCATTATTCTGTACTAAATTATTTTTACACCTGGTGCCTGATTCTGCACTGAGGCAACTGCTTAATTCAGTAAGAATTGTACCTGTGACATTTGCTGTCTGTGAATTGAACTTTGTAATGGAACTGAGTTCTCCAAGCAAAATGTAGCAATGCTCTCAGCCAGGAGCATTGTTCTGAGGTTGGATGGGACCTGAATCGATTGCCAGAGGAAAATAACACAGATTATAATGCATTCAGGATTATTTATTGATTCTAATCATGTCTTAGTTACAGGAAGGGCACTCTGTGGAGATGCTGGAGGTATAAATCATAATTTCTTATGTGGCTCTTGGGGATTTTTGAGCAGTAAAGGTTTCATTCTCTTATTTTGGTGCACAGACATGCAAAAAGGGAGTACTTAGACAGCCCCAATGCAGGTAGCAGCACTGTGCTTTGTGTCAGTGAAGAATAGTAACTTTAAATTTTATTAAATAACATAAAAGGCCAAACTTTCTCTTCACTCAAGTTACTGGAAATATTGTTTTTCCTCAACATGCTGTGCCTGGGATTTAGACAGAGCTAGAAGTCTCATTTTATTTCTGTATGCTAGTACCTTTTGATCTCTCTTCCAGACAAAAATATACAATAAAATTATGCAGCTTTCAACTTCTAACATGTCTATGGGGGAGATGACAGCAGGCCAGATCTGTAACCTGGTTGCCATAGACACAAATCAGCTGATGTGGTTCTTCTTCCTCTGCCCTAACCTTTGGGCTATGCCAGTACAGGTAAGGTGATTGAATGTGCTTTTGTTCTTCATGTCTGTCAGTCTGTGGTGCTTCATTGCATGGGAGTTTTGTGAAAGTGGGGACATTAAAGAAGTTAAAAAATAACTTGAAATAAAATTTCAAGCTGTTTATATCTAGAAATTGCCTGTAATAGATTCCACATCTGTGACTGGACTTTAGGTATTTATGATTGTATTAGCATCTTGACTGCTGCCAAAAATGCTTTGAATTTGTAACAAGAATTTATTTGGTGCAGCAGGTTGCAGTGCATTCATTTATTACATCAGGGAAGTTAGCTGGAAGATATTGCAATCATTTGTCTTCTGAATCCCAGCAGAAGCAAGAGAAATTGCATAAATATGATTACTTAGAGATGACCCTTTGGGCATCCCTTGAAACTGCTGCTGTTTTTTGGATGACAAACACCACAGTTTGTCATTGTTCTGTTTTTGGTCTTGTTTTGTTTTTGTTATAACATATTTGTTAGGCAAAATGGTTTTTCTGCTTTATCCTCTGGTGTCTTTGGCCTCCTGAATCTAAATACCAGTGTGATCCTTTCAGTCTCCTTTCCCACTTAGATTGTCCTATACTCCTGTTTAAGAATTTCCTGAAAAAACTGACAGTAAAGCAAGAAGTTTCATCTGATGCTCAGTACCCTGCAAGTCTTTTTCTTCCAGCTACTTGGTGCATTTTCTGGGGTGTGCTTCAGTGCTAGCAGTAAATACAAACAAAGAGGCAGCAGAGTTTAAATTCACTTATTGGTGAATTTGGTCTTTTCTAGACATATAATTTAGTTTCCAAAACGTGATGAAAACTTTGTTGTGTTCATGTCACAAGGGCAGTCTGGTTCCAGCACCACACAGGGGCTGATTTCACTGATGTATAAGTCAGAAACCTGCAGGCAATCTACCCAACAGCTTTGCATTTTGGGCTGCTTGCCCTTGCCCAAAAATTAAATGCTTTTCATGAGACTGTATGTAGACTGCAAGAGGCAGATTGTATTTCCAGGCAGTTTATAATGTGATTTTAGGGGTGTTGCTTAGGAGTTTGTGTCCTTCAGCACTTATACTAGTGATTTTTCTTCTGTAAGATATTAAGCATATAAGACAATGACATTGAAAAGCTGGGAATGGGGAAGAAAAGCCAGGCATCCAGATAATTGGGTAAACTCTATGAAAGTCTTTCAAGGAGTGAGGTGTTAGACTGCTGGCCATCAGGATTTTTTCTGAAAATCAAGATATTTACTAAAATTGAGCGGATTCTGTAATTGTTCCTGTTGAATACAGGAGGGTTTTGTCAAGTTGCTACAGATAAGATGAGCAACTCCTCTTTAAAATATTAAGATTTAAGATAATTGTGACCATATTTAGGTCACAGTGTGGCTAAATTTACACAATATAAATGCATTTCTCTCTTCCAGTGCAATTACTCCTGCAGAAGAGGTCTGGGCTAGTTTGTCTGATCTACTCTGGAGGAACTTGTGTGGCAGTTTAAAACATTTTACTTTCTAGAATTAAGGGAGGATGATAGATACAGCAGTTATCATCTGGGATTTTTCAGAAAGCAACCTGACTTATTTTTTTTGCATGGTTTCCCTGAAATTATGGGTGAGGGAGGAAAAATGGGAACCATATTGTTTTAAAGTGGGGAGGCAAAAAATTATGAAAGAATATTGGTGGTCTAATTGCAAAATAGTGGATAATTATAATGAAAATAAATTAAGAGGAAATATCATATTTAATATGGTTACATATTGGTAGTTTGTTGGTAATAATTTGGATATCAGGGTGTTTTCAGTCCTTTTATGAGAAGCACAATAAGAAGTCAGTGATTGCAGACTGCTAAAATGATGTTGCTGGAAAGCTCTGGAGCATTAAGAAGAGTCCACCCCCTTAATGATGGTGTCTAAGGTATCAATTATTATAGACAAACTATGTACAAACTACCAGTTTCATGTACACTTGTTTTCTAAGACCTCTCTGGAGTGCTTTAATGCAACTGAGAATTAATCCAATTCCATTGCATGTTCTGTAACAACATTTTGCTCTAATGGGCCAGAAGTCATAGACTCACAAAGACTTCCTGCCAGTCTGCAGAAAATGCAATTATATTTGCATTTCAACTCCCCCTGTGGTGCTCCTTACCAGATGAGGACAGTCTGTGCCAGAGCAGTGCTCCTGTTTTGTGGGTGGTGCTCTCCTTGCCAAAATCAGTGAGTAATGTTGGTCACAAAGGCTCCTGCAAAACGTTTTTCCACAGCATTCATTCAGTACCTTGTCTTAGGAGGCAGTGAAAACAATTACTGGCTGCTTGAAAGATGGCTAATACTATGTTGCACAAACTCCATTATTATTTAAACCAGGTCTTTAATTGTGGTATAGCTCTTAGTCTAGCAATCAACATTTCAGCATCTGCTGTTGATTTTGTAACAGCCATTCATGACAGGTTAGGTTTTCTATACAGTCCAGATAATTTGAGCCCCATCTTTGCTCTGACTGGAGTCAAAGGGGGCTTTATCATTGCCTTAAGTTATTGTTTAAATGTTACTGAAATCCATGAGAAGAGGCCCAGGGATGCCATCAGTTGAAAGATGCCCTCAGTAAATTTGGCTCAAACCCTGGGAGCAAAATGCAGCTTTATAAAGGACTTCCCCCATGCCTCCATTTTATAAACTCCCTTGTTGGATTTCATAGTGATTATTAAAAAATCCTGTGTTCTCATATCTCTGGCTCATTGGTAGGGATAGCTTACACTTGTAATGAAAGGGCATTTGTCTCTATCAAAACTGCCCACAAAGCAGTTTCTGGCTGAAAGTATTTGCCATCCTCAATAAATAATCAAGACAAAATAACCAGAGCTATTGGTGAGGTTTCACTCCTGATATATCTCTCTGGCAGAGAAGAGCTTTGGGATTCTGATGAAAGAGAAGCTATGTTTCATTGCACAGGCTTTTTTTTTTTAAATCTGATTTTTGCCTCCTCAGGAATATTGATGAGAGCCTTCCCATCTGCCAGATACTGTCCCTCAGAGCTCAGCTGTTATCTGTGTACTCTTTATTCTTGACTCTGTACTTTGTGGTGTGATATAGAATTATGTTCAATAAGATTTCAGCTCTTGTCAGATACAATTCTTCACGGTTTTTTTTTCCCATACATGCTGAACATATTTCAAAATTTTGCCTGTATTATCACATTATAAAGGATATGAAAATGGGATAATTTTAAACCTATTGGAAACATGGGTCAGTCTTTGCAATAAAAATCCCTCTCAGTAGCTCAGATGAGGGTAGGAAAAGCAGCTGTGAGGTAGGAACTCGCTCAGGATGCAGCTGGGATAGCTTTGTCCTTGTCTCTGGGAGAAGGTGATGCTCTCCTTTTAGAACCAGGTGGTCCCATAATGTCCCTGACAATCAGCCAGCAGGGAGGGAGAGCAGGGAAGCAGGGAGTCAGTTCTGCAGTGGCTTCTCACTCTTCAGAGCTCTCCTGCATTTTGGGTGCCCACAGCACCTGCCCATGGTGAAGGAGCTGGGAGTGAAACTCTTGGTCTGTAAAGACCAAGACCATTCTGTGTTATGGAGGAGAGATCCCATGGGGTATCTGGCAGGGGACTTGTGTGTTTTGTTTGGCTTCAGACACTCATTAATTTCCCGACTCCCTGTGGAAGCAGGTTGCTCACTTACTCCTCACTGAAAGATTTTTTATTTTTTAATTTGCACTTTAACCTTGCCTCTTACTAGATTTGTGGTGCATACACAATGGGATTTTACTTTCATGTCAGTGCATATTTTCTAAGTTAATACTGTGGCTCATTTTGAGAGTCATGTTTTAGTTTAGTTCAGCTGTAGAGAGGCATCAGAGGGTTCCTAAGAAGAAGAAGAAAGAAATTTTTCTCTCTGTGCTTTAAATTGATGGAAATGTGGAAACTACAAACTCCTTTTTTTCATGTAAACAGCCAATCAATTCCTATAAATGTGTGGAAATAGGTGTATGACTGTTGAGGTTTGGAATGATGGAAGACTTTGTGTGAAGGTTATGAGAGTGTACAAACATAGCAAGAGCAGTAGATAACATTTTAAGGAAAACTTCCAATTATTGAAGTTTTTTCATTAAGGAATATGACATATGAAATTAACTTTCTATCCCTGTGTCCTCTGATTTATCAGCTTGTACTTTAAAATACTTTGATTGTCAGTGTTGCAGATTGTCCAGGGGTCAGTCATTCCAATAGTAATAATTAACTTGGGTAGCTTGTATATATTGTTTGTGTTTATTGAGCTGCTTACAGTAAACCCTCTCCATCCAAACTGGCTTTCTCTCTAAATTCTTAATTTTCCAAAGACAAGCTTTTTTTTTTTTTTACACTGTTTCTCTTTTCTCTAACCCTTTTTCCAAAGTAATTTTCAGTCTGGCACTGTAGAACCTTAAAACAGGTCCTTGCCAGTTTGTCAGAGATTATCTGAGGTGAGTGTCCTTAGTGGTATAATGAGTTATTTGGAAGTATTTTTAAATTAAATTTTATTTAAAGGTTCCTTTCTAAAATTTATTTATTTTTAAATTAAGATCTTTTAAATAGTTTTGAGTTAAATTACAGAAGATACACAAACATGTAAAACTTTCTTTACTGTGCATGATGGGAGGAGCACAGAAACAGAATGTGCAGGCTGGGGAGGAGCACTGGGTGTCTGAGAGAAGCCCTGGCTGATCACACTGGCTGTGCCAGCAGTGCTGACCTTGTGACATTTGGGGTGGCTGTGGCTGCAGCTGCTCTTGGTTGAAATTGCTCTTTGTGGTGCATACCCCAAGTGAAGCCAAGATCTTTCCCTCACCTTCTTTTAATCCCAACAGATAATTGTAGGAGTTCTTCTGCTCTACTACCTTCTTGGAATCAGTGCCTTAATTGGAGCAGCAGTAATCATAGTCCTTGCACCTGTTCAGTACTTTGTAGCAACAAAACTCTCCCAGGCCCAGAGAAGCACGTTGGTAAGTGTCTTCAAACTTAGTTGTGATATAAATATCATGGCTGGTAATTATGCATTGCTCTGTGCTTGGAGTTACAAAGCTAAACCGTGGATGTTGACCCACAATTGCTTCTCAAATATTTCATAGTGTTCAAGAATGCCACATCCAAGAATGTGAGATCATAAGTGTAAGCAGTAAATACATGTTTTTTGGGGTTTATATTTTTCAGCAAGTATGGTTCCCTAAGAGCAAAAAAAAACCTTAGAAACCTTCTAGCTTACAAATATAGATGATCAGTAGTCATTGACTGAAGTGGCTTTGGACAGTGCACAAATAAGTGAGTTGTGCAGGGCAAGCTGTCCAAGGGGGAAGGAAGTAGGAATGCTGCATCCAAACTCGGCCCCAGATGTGGAAATCTCTCAAACAGATTTATTCCAACAAACTCCATGCAGCCCTAACTCCCACGGTGTGTGCCTCAGCTGGGGAGCTTGGAGGTCTGCTAAGTCACAGGCTGTTCCTTGATCCCTCACTTGGCTTGTCTATAATTTGAATCACCTGTATCCCTGCTGGAACAGTTACCTTGCTTCACTGGCATTCCCACAGCAGCTGCTCTGAACCTCAATCCCCCTTTCAGCAACTGCTGCTGTGCCAAGGGAGCCACAGGAGCTTGTGATGGAGCCAGAGCTTGCTGGAATCTCTTCCACCACAGATCATGGGTAGTAATGAGAGTTATTTGTGCATCTTCCTGTGTGCACAGCAATTCCTTCCCATCAACAGTATGCACCCTTCCACAAATGTGGGCAGCACTCATTCTTGCAGCTTCCAGGCAGTGTCACCTCAAAATTCCTGCAGATGGGAGCAGTGCTGTTTGTGATAGAAACGTCTGCACTGTGCAAGGGGGCTGCTTACAGTTCTTGTGTCATCCTTAAGCTTAGGGAACCGGTGTTTTCCTTGTGCCCCTCAGGTAAATGTGTGTGTGAATGTTGCAGGAGTACTCCAACGAGAGGCTGAAGAAGACAAACGAGATGCTTCGGGGCATTAAGCTCCTTAAACTCTATGCTTGGGAGCACATATTTCACAGCAGCGTGGAGGAAACCAGACAAAAAGAAATGACTAGCCTCAAGTCTTTTGCCCTTTATACCTCCATATCCAGTAAGTCTGTTCCTTCATTGTAATCCACTGCTCAGCTAAGTGCTACTGAATTATTAGCTCCTAATGAATTTACCATTTCTGTCGAGATTATTTCAGTTGCTTTAGGCTCTGATCTGTAGTCCTCACTTTCCATCTAGTCAGGCTCTCTATTTAATTCAGTGCAACTTTGTATGGGAAATATACCTAAAAGAGAAAATGAGGGCTTCAAAAAATTGACTTTTTCTGAACAAAAGCTTTCAAGGGACAAATGTTTAACAGCTATATTTAGCCAGCAATATTCTCTTGTAGAACACAGCATTCCAAGAGGGAGCTGGTGTTGAAATTTATTTGTTGAGGGTTTTTTTCTGTGTTTTGCACGATTCAGAGCATAGAAATAATATGTGACATACATTGTCTTTGCACTGAAGCTCCAACAGGCAGTACTTGCTTTTCTTACTCAAAACTTGGATTCTTGTTAAAATAAGTGATTCCTAAAACCATTTCTATATCCTGGAAAGAAAAATACAAGCATCCTGCCAATTTCATTGTTCTGTGTCCAGATTCTTTCCTCTCTTGTTATTTTTCAAGCTGCTTTAAGACTTTATTGTGCTTTTAAAAACACCTACACCAAATTGAAGTCTGTATTTGAGGAGATTATATGCAATACCTATTAATATTTTAGAAATAATTAGCCAAGTCACACTGAAGAATATATAATCTGTGAGATATTAATGAAATGGAAAATTTTAGCAAAAAGTTTTTGTGTGCTACTGGGTACCTGTACAAATATCTCCTGGGATAATAAGGAAGCCTAGTTCTTATGATCACATAGGTAATGTACTCTAAGGGAAAAATCATGATCCCACTTGATTTAACTGGTATTAAATTCAGGTATTCATTGTCTTCTGAGACCAGAATTTTTCTCTGGTGATCACAAGCACTGTGGAGAGGAGTTTCTGCTTTGACATAAAACAGAATTTAGTTGCAGGCTTTGAGACCAGAAATTGTGTCTTACACCCAGATCGACATAAACAGGTTCCCTTTGTCTGCAGTGCTTCATGTGGCATTAAAATCTATTTATAGGCAGGGCCAAGGGTTCAGCTGTAGGGCTGTGAAGGCTTATTGGATTTTAAATCCTCACAGAGTCATTTGCAACAGCTAGGAAAAGGTATATTCATCCCAGGGGTACTGATTATTCTGTGAAACAATGACATAAGAATCTGTATTATTAGAAAAACTTTAATTTCCTAATGCTTCTTGAAACATTCCAGGTTTGCAATTGCATTCTTATTTTATGTTATGTGTGATATTTAGCTATGTGCAAGACACAGGAGATAACTGCTCAGCTGGGGGTAAAGCAGTGCAGCTTTATGTTGAAGGTGTTATAATTTTGGCTTATAAAGGTTCTTATTGTTTCAGCCTAGGAGTCCCTTAGGCCTTCAGACTCTAGCAGAAATTGCACTTATCTTTGCAAACTTGCACTTTTGCAGACTAAAAAGGGAATATAAATACAGGAGAATTTGCTCTTTTCTCTTACCTTAAGTATAATTAGAATGAGAGGCATAATCAGCCTAAAACACATTAGCTAATATTGTAGTCAACACATGATTTCATTTCTTTAGGAAAAAAAAACAAAAGGCATTAGAGGACCCCAATTTTATGTATTGTGAGAGAGAAAGGCAGACAGCTGCTAGAACACTAAGAAAGCAGAGAAGAGATTTTTATATATAGTTCTTTTAACAGAGTGTTAAATAGACTCTGGAACTCTTTTTAAAGTACACATAGCTATTAACAGAAATAAAGAATGTGGTTGGAACTATTTTATTCATAAGGAACAGATTTGCATTGGGTTGCAGAAAATATACCTACAAGTTTCAGGGCAGTGTTGGCTAGACTACAAGAAAATTCCATTTCAAGACCAGATGGAAATTGGATCTGGTGTGCCTCACCCCTGTGCCAGGATCCAGGCTCTGTGTGTTTGGATTTGTTCATGTGTACTAAGAGAGCTACTACAGAAATTACCTCTTCCTGTGTTTTAATGAAATGCCCACACCAGAATCAGAGTTGGGTGACATCTTTACAGGATTTAGTATACATTAAAACTCAGGAAAGACAAAGAAAGGAGTGGTTTTCCTACATCTAGATTTTTTTGCCTAATCTGTCAGAAGCAAAATAACTCTAGGCTTTTTCACAGGAAAATAACAGTGGTTACTGTTACTAAAATATCCAGACCAACTGAACATTTTTCCCGGTTTTTAGTCCCCCTTTTTCCAGTAATAAAGTCCTTTTGACTAAAAGTAATTAAACATCAAGTCTTAGCTGCAAATGGAGTTATTTTAGACAACATTTTATTTTTCTGGACACTCACATAATTGGAAAAAAAAATTTAAAAAGGAAAGCAATTCCCAAATTCCAGTGGTTCAAATTTGCTTGGTTGAAAGAAGTTTGAAGACCTTGTATGTACTGGTGGTCTCCCAATAATAGCACAATTCAGATCAGCTTCTCAGGAGCCACCAAGTGGTTTAAATGCCTTAACTGCAGCAAGCTTTGCCAAGCCTACAGGATATTTATTCCATCCAGCTTCCTAATTGACAGGTATGATCTTGCACTGTGGACAGGAGTAGAGCAGGATCCATCTCTGAGAAGCTGATCAGCTTTGCTAGATTCTCTCACCAGCTTCATCCCTAAAAGCAAAGCCATGTACCACAGCAGTCTGAGGCACAGTGCAAAGGCCAGGATTTAATGGCACTCAGCAGGACAGAGCTGCAGGAGTCCCTTATTTTCAGTTCCTGTGCTCTAACTGCCTTGGGTTGGTACAAAGTGTGAAAACTGGCCATGGACCATTCCAGAGACTCAGAGGCTGCTTTGTGTTCCAACACAGAAAGATACAGGTGGGTTTTGTTCCAGGGGTGAGGTGTGAGCTGTGCATTTCTAGACTTTAATACATGTTAGTCTTTCCAAGCCTAAGCTTTCATTTTGTGTTTACACACACTAACATGCTTGTATTTACAAATTCTCCTCTCTGACAAGGCATTGGAGCTACTTGCAGTAACTCAGCTATTTTATATAAGAATGAGTACATAATTTATGAATATGTTAGAGGATTCATTATAGATCATCAAAAGGTAGGCAAGAGAAATAGCTGACATTATATAGAGTCCTTCAGGGGTTTATGCTGAGAACAGGATGGTCAGACAGTCCACCAGAGGAGTGAAATAATGACACTGCAGATGAGTACTGGGGGAGAGCTTTCACTGTTTGAACGTTGCTGTATCTGAGAGAAGAAAAAGGCACAGTTGAAACACAAAATAAGTGCCTAGCCTTTTTCTGTTACACCTGTACTGATGCCTGAGTTCTATTTTAGCTCTAGAGTCTATATTCTTTCTCTGTGTAAATGAAATAAAATTGAGGGAAGGTCAAAATGAAAGGTGATGATTATATAATATCCTCAGGTTGTGATAGAGGGGACAGACCTGCAGGGTAAGAGTGTAGAAAACACCATGGTGAAGAAGTGCCAGTAGTATTTTAGCACATGCCTGAATGAAAATTGTTTCTAAATGTTCCTATGTGTTTCCCTTCACAGTATTTATGAATGCAGCCATACCAATTGCAGCTGTACTTACAGTAAGTATGCACTTTTCTAAATAGTGTCAATTATGCCTGCATTTTCAAATATAAGTGATGTGGAATTGGGGAAGGAGGAGAACAGGATGCAAACCTGCTACACATTTGCAGTTCCTCTGGGGGAAAATGGAAAATGCCCACTTGCCTTCTGGAACCAGAAGCAGCCCAGAGCATGCAGCACTCCCCCAAACTGCTAAGGGGGTGTGAATTAAGATTCTCTAAATGAAATTCTTGTGAAATATGAATTCTGCTTCTTTATGGCAAAGCACTGATGGTGATGTTTGTCTCTTTGTAGACTTTTGTAGTCCATGCTCATCTGACAAGAAAGGCTGACTTCTCCCCATCAGTGGCATTTGCCTCCCTCTCCCTGTTTCATATCCTTGTGTCTCCGTTGTTCCTGCTCTCAAGTGTGGTTAGATCCACTGTCAAAGCTTTAGTAAGGTGAGAACTGTAAAATTAATGTCTTTGCTACCACCTACCCAGTTTCTGAGAATGTGTCCATTGTTCCTTTTACAATTTCAAGTTTAGAAATAGCATGGTGATTATTTATCTGTTCTTATAAACTGCTTCCCAATTTTTTTTCCCCCCTCCATCAAGCATGTAGAAGGGTAAAAGGTAATCACAGAAGGACATGTGTTTCAGCATGTATCACTTGTTTTTCAGCTGCTGCCTGTTGTGGCAGAGTTAGACTGAAACAAGCAAACCAAAAACCCTTAAAAATAACTTCTAAGAGTCACAGTAAGTTAATGACTAAATGCTTAATCCAGCCTTGATGAATTTTTATTTTCTGATGAGCATGATAGTTTGAGTGTTCAAAAGCCAACCAAATAACTACCAGTAGAACTGGTGTTTCACTGGGGATTTTGAGTATCAATAGATTAGTGTAAAAACCTCCTAATGCTTTTTCATATGCAGTGTAACTCTACCTGACTGATAGGGGCAGAAGCATCTGGGCTTCCTTCTTTATAAGGACAACTTCATGACCTCCAATGAAGCTGCCTGACAAGCTTATTTAAACTCTGGGACAGATACTGGACACCAGCCCTTGCTTAATTACCTTTGTGTTGCTTTGGAGATGGAAAGGAGACTGCAGCAGAGGCTGAGATTGCCTTCAGTGTTTGAAATTTCCCTGACAATGCAAAGTCCTCCAGCTGTGTCCTCTCTCCTAAGGAGTGGGAATCTGACAGCATCAGCAGCTGGCAGGAAATGTCTTGCAGCCATGGTAGTAGTCCCTAGAGCCATGGCAAATTGTCATGCAAAGATTACAGCCAGCAAAGTGCCTGGGAGCCCACACTGACACTGCCTGTTACCAACAGGCATTTATTTTGGCTTGTCTGAGGATTCCTTTGCAAATGAATTGTGCCTGTTAATGCCACAGGAACAATTTGAGAGCAATTAGTATCAGCCAAGTATTAATTGTAGCTAGCTGGGAGCTCTTCATGGGTTATTCTGGAGATATCTTCTTGCTGGCAGGCTGTTGCCCTGCCATTTGTGGTGCAGACAGGAATCAAAGTCTGTAACAAAGCTGGCATCATCCTTGGCTGTCTGTATCACCCAGGCAGTGCTCCAGAGTGCATTGCTCCATGGTGCTGGTGGTGCTGCTCTCTCTAGACTGCCTCACCCTACAGAGGAGTATTTTGGAAGCATGTGCCAAATATTTTCAAGCCATGAAAAGATGTGCTTGCTTAAATAGTTTAGTAAATACTAAAAAGCAGACAGTTGAGTTTGCACCAATTGAGCACAGCTATTGTTTGCTTGCTGCAGCTGTGTCCTACTGTTGTTGCACCTTCCTGCTAATAAATAAAGGTGACCTAACTTGGCAAAGTTGTGTTTCAGCTTTTTTAGGCTGAGATAGTCTAACTGGCCTTAGCTAGTGTGCAAAGGCAGCTTCTCCTGGAGTGACAGAAAGGGACTAAGTGGAGCAGGAGATGATCCAGCAGTGAAACCATCATGTGAAGGATAGTGAGAGAGTGTTACTGGCTTTGCTTCTCAGGCACTTCACAAACCCTGCTCTGTGAGTATTGGCTGCAGCCTTTGCTGCCCAGTGCTGTCAAGGACAATAATATCCATCCATAACCTTGTCAGTGTCTTTAATCATCACACACATGCCCAGGTGCAAAGCATCCCCATGGATTGGCATTGACACACTCAGAACCACTGTGTGATTGAGAGATTTCAAGATTCTGTTCCATGTAGGGTCCCTGAAAATTTTCCAAGTTCTGGGTTTGGGTGTCTGCTTCTGAGAGGGGCAACTGTTCAAAGTCTCTAGGAAGGTGACAAATCCAGATACCTCTTTGTATAGTGGTGCTTTGGGTTTTTTTAAGAACTGGAGTGTTTCTGCCACTGAAAATTAAAACTGAGGAGCCAATTGATGTATTTCTTCAATGTGAGTCTTCAGGGACAAAGGGTGCAGTGTACCATTTCCACTCAGCAAAGGTTAAGCAGCAAGAGTGGCATTATATCTCTTACTGAGTTTAATATCAAACCATCTTTCCAGTCAGCTGTGCAAATAACTGTGTTTTAATCAATACATCCTTTCTGTGGCTTAAAAATAAGTTCCCCTGTGGAGATATTGGAATACCAGAACTGTGCTGTCAGCAAGAGCTCTGCAGAGAACGTCCTTTTTCTGTTCTTTAAGAGTTTAGAACAGTCTGGCATCCTGAAATAAGAGCTCTTGCCTCGAACACAAGGTTTCTCACAGCTCTGTGTTTCTTCATTATTTGCCTCAAGAGCAGTAATTCCAGATTTATGCAGAGCATTGGGCAGAGAATAAAGGTACCTGGATACACAGCTAGAGAAAAAAATCAAATTGTTAAGTATCTCTTGATAGAGACTCACTCTTGTTTGGATATGCATGGTCTGAGAATGTGTGCTGTCTTCTCTTCCTGCTCCTCTAGACCCTGAGGCAGATACTTGGGGGACTTCTCTGTCTGCTCCTGTCTTCAGAGCAATTACTCAAACATAAGTGTAATTTTCATGCAGAGAATATAGGTGCAGCTGCATGTCAAATCCATATAGGCATCATCTGAACCATCATTTGGTCCATTTAAAGATATTTGAGATGTTCTTTCAAATGTTTGGGTCACTGAACAAAAAGGGTAAGATTCCTAGCCCTGTTTTCCAGAGCTGTGTGCAAACAGTGATTAATATCTCACAATGGAGCTTCTAATCACTGCCTTTGAGATAAAAGACCTTTGCATTATGGAATTTGGATCAAAAATTCCTCCTGAATTATTATTCCTCTTATCCCATCCCAAATATTGTCCCCCTTTTTGTTGTTTAGATTGTAGTGCCTGTTCTGGGTGCATTCCCTGCCCTGAATCCACTGAGAGATGCACTGATGCCAGTCCTCAGCTGCCACTGGCAGTCAGGAAACAGAAAATCTCTAGAGCCAGCTCTGTCCTGGGAGTCCCTGGGAGACTTTGGTCTCTGCCTGCAGGACCAGTGTTGGCTGTGCAGGCTCTGCCTCTGATCATGCCTGGATCCAGCAGTGTCTTGGCATCAGTGGGGGAACTCACCAGCTTCTTGGAAGAAACTGAGTCTCCTTCTAAAAAAGAAACCCCTGATAGTGAAATGCAAAATAATTCTTGGCAGGTTTATTCTTATTTTATGAGAATGGCATCCTAACAGACCACCACATATAACAATGCTTCAGTGGCATTGTTTTTCCTCTTTCTCCTCAGTTAGCCTAAGGCTAAACATTGAAATTAATTTTTTCAGCTCTTGTCCATAAATTTATTTTTAGGCCTTCTGGCACTTTATCATTTTGAAGGCTGATAGTTAACTTATTTCCAGCTAATTGAGCTCCTTTGATGTTGAGTTCATGATTCAATCCAACTCTTACACAAATTTCATTTGCTGTCCCTGTGAGTAGATTAGACATACATTTTATAAAGCCAGGTACAGAGATAAAATTGATGCTCTGATCTGTTAAATGTCTTAATAAAGGCACATTATCTCTTAGCTAATTAAATCTTGAGGCAGCTAGTGAGAATTTTGTGCCTTCTTTGTTGCTGGTTGTCAGGATTCCTTTTATATCTCCTCTGTTGAATCCTATTCTGTTAAGGTATATTCCTTTATCTGGTTACCTTATGCCCATATTTCACCATAGCTGCTTGAATTTTGCTCACAGTGTAGAGCTTTATTAAAACTGTGCAGTAGGACTGACTGGGCCACACTTGGTCAGCATAAATGACATTAATTCTGCTTGGGTGAGTGACTTCAAACCAAGCCACTGTTGTACTCCTGTGTCCCACCAAGTGCCTGAAAAAACCTTTCTGTGAGATCTCTCTGCTGGTGTCAGAAGAGACAAGACTTGAGGAACACCTGCACAAACTGTTAAAATATCACTGTTAATAGGCAACAGGACAGGTTTTGAGAGCTTCCTTGCAGTAGCTTCCCATTGCACATTTTCAGATGCCTGTAACAAAACAAAAACAAACAAACTGTGCAGCAGACAGCAGCTGAAGTACCAGAAGGGATTCTCTGTAATAAACATTGCAGTGAGCAAAAGCTTTACTTCCAAGGTTGAGGTGTGATTGTGGGGTTTTTTCCCTTGCAGTGTGCAAAAATTGAGTGAATTCCTGTCAAGTGAAGAAATTGGAGAAGAGCATGATAAATCTTCAGAGCTAAGAAGTGCAGATAATCACAGCAAGTACCAAGCAGTGGTGAGTAAAGCTGCCTCATTGCTGCTGAAGTGGCTGCACTCGTTTGTACCCAGAATAAATTTTTCACTTCTTCATTTCCTACTGATTGTTTCTTGCAATTGCAAAACCTCTATCTTAATATCCTGAACTGTATCATTCCCACTGTGGTTGCCAGGGTTTAGGACATTTTGCTGATGCTGCCACCAATTAGTGCTCATTTCTGTCTTTCTGATTTTGCACAGCCACTCAAGGTTGTGAACCGCAAGAGGCCAGCCAGGGAGGACTGGAACAATTACAGCTCTCACATGAGAAGACCCATTAACATCACAGAAGCAGATGATTTTTGTGTAAAGGTGATATGAAGGTCACTCTAATAACACTTACATTAGCTCACTAATAGTCACTTTTGTACTCTGATGGCAGATTCAAGTTCAAGAACCAGTGTTTGGTGTGAACTGTCAGTCACTTGTGCACTTGTCAGAGATTAACCTCCACCTTTCTTGTATCTGTCGTCTTTTTTAAGAATTAACTGCTAATCTCTAGGTTGTAATTATTCCTCTAGATTTCACCCAGCCATTTTCTCATTCAAGTGTTGAAGTCATTACCCCTGTTCTGAGGTCCAGAATTTTTAACTCAGAACAGCCTAGGTTGGAAGGAACCTCAAAAGATCATCTGACCCAACCTTTTATGTGTGCCAGACTCTGTCTTCCAGTTCCAGGGTCTGTATAGAATGGGATGAAGAAAATCAAAAAGAAATTTTGATGAATGTTCTAGACATTCCCAAAATAATCTCATCATGAATCTTCCCTTCCTATTTTGGAATTCCTAGTAGCCTTTCCCCAGATGAAATTAAAAACTAATTCCCAAAGACATAAGTTGTCTTAAGAAAAAAATTGCTGTTAGCCATACCACCTTGAAGACTGATGCTCTTGATTTGCTCTGGAAATGGCCAGAAGTAATAAAAATCCTGATGGTTGTTATAGTGACAAAGCTGTTTATTTAGGAAGTCTGCTATTACATTTGCATTTCCAGCAAAAGAGGATGAATAATTCAGTTTCATGGGACTAAGTAGGACAACTGGTGATGCTTTCAGAGTTTTTTTAGACGTGCTGAATTGGTGCAGGAGCCTTCTTGAACAGAATTCCAGGAAAATAAGAGGAATATTTGAAAGAAGGTTTTGAGGGCAGTGTTGGGGCAAAAGACTGCTTAGAGTGACAACAGAGGGATTTGTCCCAGAGGAGAGGCTGGTGCAGTAATCTCTGCAAGGCTTGAACAGAAAGCCAGGCTCAGGGCTAATCTTTGGCTCCATCTGCTGACTCCATTGTCACCAGTGGCCAGGGAGTCTGTGCAGGTGCTGCCTGCCTGCAGCTCCTGGCCCAGGAAGGGCACTGGGTGGGACAGGATGCTCTGGCTGCCTTTGGGAGCCAGAGGGAGGAACACCACACTTGCTTTTGCTCAAACAGGAGTTTCAGTTTTTCTCCAAAGTGGTAAAAGTGTCCCCTTCCGCTCTTCTTAGGTGAAAAATTGTTGTGCCTTGCATAGCTGAAAGGCTTTGAAGGCTTTAGTGGCTCTGAAAAAGTGAGAGAAGAGGCCTTTTAAAATTGTCCCCCATTCCTTGTTTCTCACAGTATCCATGGAAATCTCCACTTGAAGTCTGAACAGACTTTGTATCCTGGCTTTAGTCTTTTTCAATGAAACAATTTCTGTATCTAGAAAAACGTAGATTATCTGAGGATCATGTCAGAAATACAAAGGAAAATGCTGTAATGGGCAGCAGCATCTAATTTCATGGAAGGATCTGCAGGTGTGCTTGGAATTTGGGTGGTGTAATTGCTGTATAAGCTGCACTGTGTCTTGGGTAACATTCAGGGCTCTGCAAACTGGGCATGGATGTAATTTAATTGTGTTGTAATCATTTCACTTATTACCTGTACCCACCTTACAAAGAACAGAACAAGAGAAACACAAAATGGCAACTATTTTCCCCTCATGAATTCTCAATAATTTTCTAATAGTCTTATAGTACTTGTTTGGGTTCAGAGGTTTCTGCCCATTGAAGCAGAGTCCTTTACAAAGTCAGACACTTGAAGATCCATTTCCTGCATTGGGCAAAGGCTAGCTCTGTTCCTGTGCTCAGTGGTGTAGTGAAAAAAGAACTGTCTCTGGTGTTGGGGAAAAAAGTGAGCTCTAAAGCTGGATTTCTCTTTATATTTTCTCTCCATCTTGGTATAGATCACAAATGGATTTTTCACATGGACACCTGAAGGCCCTCCAGCATTGTCCAATATTGATATCCGAATCCCTCAAGGTACAAAATTACATCAGATAAACAGAATAAGATATTTTACCGTAGTTATTTGGTAACTCATCATCTTATGTGTACCTTCCACCCTCACAGGTCAGCTGACAATGATTGTAGGACAGGTGGGCTGTGGTAAGTCCTCTCTCTTGCTGGCCATACTTGGTGAGATGCAGAAGATCTCTGGGAACATATCCTGGAGCAGGTAGGGGCATTTAATTTAAAATTCTAAATTAATTTAAAAATTCAGCTTGACTAGAGTGGTAGTGCAGAAAAAGCCCAGAATCTCTCCTGGGAACTTGTGAAGTCAGGGATTTTCTAGATACACAGTCTAAATAAAAACCTTACCCTGAGATCAGAAAGAATCCCCAGGCAGGGTGAAACAAGCTGCCTGTTCCATTAGTAGGAATGGACAACCATGCTTGGGCATTCTGTACTCCAGCAGCATAACCTGAGTGAAATTGTACCTAGCTGGGAATTGGAATCAAGGAGCTCCAGGTGTTGTGCAGCTACAGAATGGAGTTTGTGCTTTCAGTGGTGTTTGAGCTCGTGTCTTTGCATGGAGCTCTGGAGAGGGGCTGGCTCAGGTGTGTGCTCCCTCCCAGCACCAGTGCCTGGGAATTTGAGGAGTGTCTTTGCTGTGGCAGTGACCTCAGAGTTGTCCCCAGTGCATCCTGCCTGGTCTGACAGGAGTGAGATGTCCTGTCCTTTCCCAAGGGGACACAGCACCTGGACTCTGACAGCCACTTAAGGATTCCACTCCTGTCTAACTTTGGTATTGGCCTTGAAGGGAGGGAAAAAAACTGATACTGAACTCCAACAGCTTCTGCTGGGGCTTGTTCTCTTGACCCTCAGGCGAGGTGACAGATGGTAAAATATTGCAGCTCCTGTGTATGGTTCCCAGTAAATTCCTGCCATCTCTAATAAGTTTGATCAAGGTGTGTGAACATTTTTGACCTGTTTATTTCACAGACTTCCTCCCTATACAGACTGCACTTTGCCCTTTGGGCTGTGATTGTTTGTAGGAAAAGCCCAACAGATTGCAGATGAACCTAGAGAAACAATTATTTTTATTTCCAGCTGATTGGGAATGGAGGAAAACCAGGCTTCCTATAAATCAAATCTACACACTCTGGTGGACAGAGGGTCATTGTTAGCCAATGGATTCTGCAGCAATTCTGTGGAACAGTTCTCTAAATTCCTTGAGTGTTTGTCAAGAGATGTGATTTATATCCATCCTTCATGTGTAAGCCAGCCACACTGCTCAGAGCTGCACGTGCTGTAATAGCAATGGGAGGAGGAAGGAAGGCAGTTTCATAGGTGGGGAAAATGAAACACAAGAAGGTGACCCTTTCAGCAAGTGAGGGAAACAAGAGCAGAAGCCAAAGTTCCAGTGTGGTGATCTGTGAGAATATAATTCCCTAAGCAGAAATCAGACTGTGGTGGGGAACCATACAGAATCCCTGCAGCCTTATTAGGTGAACTAATTTCATTTCAGCAAGGCTGTAGTTTTTACAAATGACATAACATGATTAAGAAGTACAATTTGAATGTCTGATGCTAAACTAAAACAGATGACATGATGTTTCTGATCAGAAATTGCTGTGTTTTTAAATAGCTCTTGTTTAGAAGTATGTTCTTCACAACAGTAGAAAGGTCAGAATTGGTTTTCATGTCTTCTATATGTGCCAAAGTATCACAAGGTGAAATTTGGTTATCACATTTGCTGTGCTATCTGTCAGATACGTAGAAAGGGAGACTTGTGGCTGAAACAATCTGAGCACTGTAAGTGCTGGCTGCCCTGGGGCAGATTGTGTGTTGTCTCACCTTTCAGAGCTGCTGCCACAAGCACTGCTCTATTCAGAGTGATGGATGCAGCCAGTGTGGGCTGCACACCTGTGTTGGAAAGCTATCAGATGAAAGCTCCCTTAATTTGATAAGAAAGTACTAATGCCTGACTGGGAACATGCAACCTTATCCCAGGTTCAAGGGGAGCAGTCTTGTCAAGTAATCACCAGGGCTCCTGGCCTCAGCTCAGGCATGGGAAGTGTCACCAAAATCAGTTCCTTGTGACAGCTCTTTCCTTGGGAATGCAAAATTACAGAATAGACCTGAATTAGTTCATCCAAGTTTCCTTCCCCTTCCCTTACTCCAAGGTCAGAGCTATGAAGATGAAGGATGTATCCTGCTGGCATGTCACTCAGTGCTCAGGAAATCTGGATGCTATTCCTGGCCCTTCCCTTGGGCTAATGGATAACAAGTCATTTCTCTGCTCTTTGCCCCCATGCTTTATGAATAAAGCAAGATTAACCACATATCATTTTTGCTTGTTTCTTATGAAAATTATTTGTTTCAAACCCTTAAAAAGTAATGTAATTTATTCCTGGGCTAGGAGGGAGGTAATCAGAAGTGAGCCATGGCTCATTTCTGATTTTTTTGTCGTGTGTGTCCAGAAGATGCAGCTCAGATTAATGCCTCTTGTCTAAAGCAGCCTGAGAGTATCTCAGTGTAAATATTTTATAATATGGTTAGGGATTTAACAAAAATACAGGAATCATTATTTACATTCTGAGTGGGTGGTAAATGGTAATAATTTGACCTGTTACTGAGTAAATAATTATAGTCTATGCCATGCTAATTTCTTCTGGGCAGTATTTCACTTTGAATAGTCCCAATTCAAGTCTTGTTGGAGTAAATAATAGCAGAAAACTGACCTAATTGGGAAATAGTTTGCTCAAATATAACTGTCATTTGTTTTAAATAGGATGTACATTCATGCATGTAAGTCTTGAGTGCTTATAATGTGAAGAAAAATAGATATTTAAGGTTGTTAACAGTAGTTTTTCATCTTAATGTGGATTGACTGTTTTCATCAAATTAAAAAAAATTAATGTTATTTTTATGCCTACAAAGTAAAAATTGCTTTTTATAAGTACATGTTAACTGGAGTTTTCAGAAACATCCCAATACTTACTTTTATTTACATGGGAAATCAAAACTGAAGGCTTGAAATCTCAGTAGGTTCATCTTTGCATCATTAGCCATCTAAAATACCTTGACAAATTAGATCTAGACCTCATTATCAAACATATGTTACTTTGGCATTCCAGCACTGGTAGGAGATCAAGGCATCCTTAATTGCCAAGAGTGTGCAGGGAAAGAGGGAAAGAAGGGATAGAGCAAGTGGGGAAAAGTGGGTTGAGAAGTTTGAGCTAGAACTCCAAATGGAGAGTAATTGTTTTCCTGCTACAGAGCAGGAACAGATCAGGGAATTTATGTACAATTGGTTCAACAATTTGTGTTGTGCATGGAGGGGCTGGAAAAGGAGTTTTCTATTTCAGCCCATCACTAGCTCCTGTAAGGACTGTGTTTCTACTTAATGACATGCAGCAGGCTCCTGGGCTTTGGAGAATGGGCCACTGAGTTCACATGGTCCCTTAAGGCTAGTGGAGTGTGAGTTTACTGTGGAAAAGCTTTGTTCAGTACACAGACCTTTGGAGTAAAGGTACTGGTGGCTGGCTGATGCTCTCACATTGTACAGTAAATTGGATTTAGATATGGTCACTCCTTATTATGCATAAACTTATGGCAGTGTCTCAAACCAACCTTTATTCTGCAGGTATAGTTTTCTCTCCTGGGTATTTATAAGCAAATTGTGTTGGCACAAAGTTAATGAGACTGTCCTCTTTAAAGCATAAAAGACTTTGTTCCTCCTTGATTTTGTTTATATCATTTGACACACAGATTTTTCACTCTTTTGAATGGAACTGAATTTAGCATCAGTAATAGGTATGTCCAGTCATCCTGTCAAAACAACTGTGAACATCTTTGTGCATCTTTGTTCAAAAATAGCAAAATCAAAACCAGTTTTTCCCTTGGACCTTCCCACATTGACAGAGGCTCATCACCCCAAAGAAAGGGCTGACACAGAACACAGTATGTGGCAACTGAAGGTGGGGTTTGGGGTTCACACTACCCCATTATATGCTGTAAAGGTGCAGTTACTGTCATGGAAAAAAACCCAGTATCACAAATTATCCTTTTGTTGTCTCAGAAAATGAACTTTTTATAATTCTCCTCAAAGCAGAACTTCTCAATTCTGCTAGCACCTCCTGGACAGGGTGGAGGTGATTTTATTTGTTGAGTCCAATTAATGTTTATAGGGTAAAAAAGGGTCACCAAATCTTTTTGCCTGATGAAATCAAGTCAGTTGGTGTAGAAGGAACAGATGCTGCACTGCAGCCCTGTGATAAGTAATGTTTGCAGCCTGTGCACTAAGTGGAATTTAATAGTTTTTCTTTCTGGGGCAGATTGCTTGTGCTCACTTAAGTAAACAGTCTTTGCTTTCTCTTTGTGATGCAGCTGCACTTCTGACAGTGAGACTGGGGAAGATTTCAGGTATGGTCTTGTATGCAGTTATTGCTTTTCCTGCTAAATCGATTGCAGTAGAAAAAAAACAAAGGTTTCTAAAATCTGTGCTTAAGATGTAGTCAGAATTCTGAAAATCAGTGAAACTTTAACTGTGTTATCTCAAGATAGAATTTTTGAAGCCACTTATGCAATTTATGAACATAAGAGTTGGATTTCTGTTATGAAAGCATTGCCATTTGGAGATTTTGAAAATTGTATGTATATACATATTGTGTATGTCTTTGAAAATCTTTCTCTAAAGATCTGAACCAGATTATGCTGCACTTTGAAAATGGTGTCAAGTATTTAAAGGCCTCATTTATTAAAGCAAATTCTCCCCGTTACCCTTCTCTTCATTTTTTTACATCCTGTCATAAGTTTGTTTTCTCACCTACCATTCTTCAGGCACACACAGAGAAGTGTGGAGAGTAAGAGATTAGCCCATCTGTTGGCACAGAAATTATTTTTACCTGATTAACATAGCTCAGCTTGCTTTTTGGGAATATCTACCAAATCAACTAAGAACCAAGCTTTCTGACTTTGGGGCACAAACCTCCAGAATGGCAGACTTTGTACAAGTGATGATCCTGTTCCTGCTGGTCTCAGTGAGAACTTTGGTATTGGCAGTGTTTTATCACCTCCCTTTCCTTGACTTAGGCTAAATTGTGTGGCTTTTACTGACCAGAATATTTTCTTGGTTCTGTGATTCTCCAGCTATTCCCCTGCCTTTTCTTTAGATTTTCCAGCTGCTTCTCTCCCATTTACTTGATTTCTCAGACTTGATGCCTGGCTGTCAGACTGAGTCCTGCAGAACTGCTGCTCCCATCTGTGTAGTATAAGAGAAACTTCCATGTACCTCCTGTCTAAGCCTCATGGCAAAGGGTACTTTGAAATCTTACAGTCCTTTCTGTGTTCAGAGAGACTGAGATTTCCAGGCCAGGTTGAACCATTTGAACCCATTCAGATACAAGAGAAGTGTGATCAGAATGAGTCTCATGTTTGAAACTGTTTTGGAAATGGATGGTGGAGGGTGAGAACCTGCACCACAGTGTGGCAAGAGTATTAAAAAGCAGGGAAGAATATTAGATATTAGACTGGATGAAGCAATTACCTACATTATCATATGTTCTGGGAATCCTAGTTGGTTAAATGCTGTGAGAATACCTCTGGTGGTGTTGTTTTGTAGAACATTTTTGGTGTTCTCAGAAGAGTATTTTGGGTCAAAGTCTTTTGAGGTCTTGAGCATTTACTCATAGGTGTTGAAGGCTTTCTAAAAGGTTGTTTAGCACTTCTCAAAACTGAAGCTTTAACTACACCCTTTTTAGGTCAATATCATGTAGCAGAGAATTTTAGCATAGAAAGAGCTTTATTTCTATTATGCAGTCATTTTGCTGTATTTTTAATTATAGCATAGTGATATTATTATGTGGTGTTGTTTGCACTGTCTGAAATTATTTAATTTTTTTAAAAACACTTGTGTTTGTTTTCTACAGCCCAGAGAAAGAATCTCCTGTTGACATGGAGTTCAGGTACAACATTTTAAAACTAATGGGAAGCTCCAGAGTCCCTTCCAACCTCAGCCATTCTGTGATTCTGTGAATATTGTTCATCAGTCTGAGCACTTAATGAGTTTAACTTTCACCCTCAGAAGACAAACAGGATGTCTCTGTGTGCAGCCACTGCAAGATTTAAAATGAAAACAAGCAGGTGACCCTTGAAGTTTAATAATGGCAGAAAGATTTCTTCCTGGATGTTCAGGACTGGCAATGTCAGAATGCTCCAATACTTTCTGTCAGGCTGAAATTACAAGAAGCCTATTTTTTGCATATGCTGTGGTAATTCAGAACAGTACACATTTCTCTCATATCTGGAGAACATTTGAATTTGAACTGACTGATAGAAGTTAATGAATTGTGCAAAATAATCAAGATAAAGTTGTAGTCAGGAAAGGCTTTGCAATATATTATTTCCTCTATCATCATAATCTTAACTCCATTGCATTTTAAGTGCATCTATTTTCTTTTTAAAATTGCCACCATCTCAGACTTTATAGGTTTATTAAGACATTGAGATTCATATATGAATGTCCCTTAACTAGTTGTGTTGGATTTTGAGGATTTACCTCAAAATCCTCCTGGACTTAACAAAATGAAACATGAAAGTAGAGCTGTATTAACAAGTTTAAACTAACAGTCTTCACAACAGAATGACAGAGTAAGGGTGAAGGGGCCACAGGGGGTTATGTGGTGCCACCTGCCTGCTCCAGCAGGGCCATCCCAGAGCCCCTGGCACAGGATTGTGTCCACTGAGGGAGGCTCCACAGCTCTCTGGGCAATCTGTTCCAGTGCTCAGTCACCCACACTGCAAAGAAGTGAATGTTGTTCCTCTTGAGTGTTGTTTCTGATGAATTAATCTGATTCATAATTAGTAAACAGGCTTGGCTCTCTGATAGACAAAGCTCATAGTCTCCAGGGAGCTCAGGGGAGGTTTTCCCTATTTATTGCAAGGCTGAATTTTTCTGTCTGCATCTCTGTGATAATTAAGAGGCTATAGTTAGTCTGTTGTCTTATCAGAGGGGAAAAACATAGACTCCACTGCTGAAAACACATGTTATTTGTGCAGGCTGGGGCCAGGAAGCAATCTCTTCCACCCACAGAATAATCCTTTAAAAGCCTTTGTCTCCTAAACCATTGGTTTGCATTCAGTCCTAAAGCTGTGAAACTTTATGTATGTTCAAGGCAGACTTTCAGAGTCTTGCACACTCCACTGCAGAATATTTTGTTCTCTGGATTTTCAGCCATGTGTTTCTCACAGATTCAGTAACAATTGCTGGATTGTCTCTTTACTGTAAGCAGCCTTGTGGGCTTGCAATAGATTTCATATATGTGAAAAAGAAGCTTGCAAGCACGTGCAGGCTTTTTGTTTAAATCAAAATATGTCCTGATATGCCATCTTAGTGTCAGTTTGCAATTAGGATTTAGTGGAACTTGCTAAATCCTCAGTCAATACTCAATTTTGGCAAGCTCATTGCCTGCTGCCAAGTTCCTTGCAGTAAGGAATTCTCCCTGATGTCCTGAAAGCAGAATGTAATCCAAATGTGAGTGGTATTCCCAGGCATTGTGCTGGTTCTCAGCATGGACTGCATCACACTGGCAGGGCTTCACTCAACCAAAGAACACTTTCTGAAAGTTGTAAAAGCTTTTGCCTCCAAGCTTTGCTGCTATTTTTCAAAAACTAAATTAGCAGTAAGTCTTTGATCACATGGAGAATTAAGAGCTGCAAAGTCACCATTTCAAGCAATGAAAAGGAGGGGAAGGGAATACATCATCTTGGAATGCTCAGAGCAATTTTTTTCTCAAGTATTGGGATGAAAATTTCTTACTAATTGAAAAAATGCTTCTCTCTTGAGGCAGACCTGAATGCTCTTTGAATTAGATTTTGAGACTGCAGGCTGAGCTGCCTATTTTCTGTCTCTCTTTTTTTTCCTTTTGTTTAGCTATTTCTTTTTCATTTTCCAGTAAAGAAAAGACATAGAGCATAATTAAATTCCAGTGACCCATCATAAATTTCAACTTGGAAGCATATTAGCAGAATAGTGGAATTGTGTGTTCTTTCAGGACATCAACGAAAATTTGATCCTATCTTGGTTTCTAAACAAGCTTTGTTAAAGCCTGAAAAAAATGAGCAGGGCAAGTGACCTTAACTCATAAAGAGAAATAAAATGTACTTTGTCAAGTCATGGTTTGAGTTGCTGTCAGGTCCAACTAGAAATAGGCTGCCATAATGGCACCAGACAAAGGTGAGAGGTTCTATCTTTTTATTGGATTAGCTGAGAGAGCTAGGAAGAAAACAGATATTCTTTTAGGCATATGATCCCTATTTTGGCCCTTTTCTGTAGAAAGATTGATATTCCAGTGAGTTTTCCAACAGTATCAGTTGCTCTGGTAAAAGATGTTGCCTTTCTCCCAGCTCTGCCTTACTGAGATCCTTAATGCACCACAGGCAACAAAAGCACAAATTCTCTAGCAGGCAGAAACTTTCCTTTTTAAATAGTACTAATTATAATAATTTCTGTGAAATAATATGTGCATGGTGAGTAAGATCCTGTTGACTGTACCTGGTAAATTTTCCCTTCTGGCAATACATTATGAGGGCTATTTCACTGGGGGAAATTTAGCAAGTATCTTTTTGTCTATGTTCTCTCTTCTCTTTATAGGCGTAGAAATGACTTACTCATTTACTTTCTAACTCTAGTTCTCTTCTTGGAATGGGGAAAAAATGGCAGAGGTGCCTTTGTGGAGTTGTTTGGATCTTTTTCCAACACTTTCTCTTTCTAGAGTGTCCCTCCTGAAATGTGTTGTCTAACTAGTGATCTGCTACACATTCAATTTTTTTTTATTAATCTATCCAAACAGCACTGGGATTCAGGCTTTGGTAATTTTCCTCCTGCCATCCACTCTGCTCAAGAGGCAGCTTCATTGAGCTGGACTCTCCAAACCCCACCTCCCAGCAGGAGAAGAGGGATCAAAGTGAAATTCAGTTGGATAAACCATTTCAGTATTTTGTTGGAAATTTATCATCTTAAATATTTCCTTGATGGAAAAGCTATTGATTGTCGGAAAGAAAGAAAGAAAGGAAATCATTTTTGAAGACTAATTCCTAGTTTCTTCATTTACAAGAAAATGGTTTCCAGAAGCAGCAGTTGCACTGCTAGGCTGGGAACCCTTGTGTTTGTTTTTTCCCAGGAAAAGAGGTGCAGTAGCTTATGCATCCCAGAAGCCTTGGCTGCTCAATGCCACAGTGGAGGAGAATATCACCTTTGAAAGCTCTTTTAACAAACAGAGGTAACAGCACTGTTGTGTTTTACTCCCCTTTTCCATAAATATTGGGCTGGTGTGGGTCACACACAGGTCCCCATCTCCCTGCAGCACCTGCCTGCACATGAAACCTCCCCTTTCAGCATGGCTCTCCTGAGTGGCACAGGGGACAGGGCTTGGCTCACTTGAACTCAAGTGTACAAATGTTTCCATTTCCAAGGACCCTGTTTGTTTAGCATGCAGTGTTCTCTCACCTGATTGACTCCTTTGCCTCTCCTGGAAGGACATCACCTCTTTGGGAGTGGAATATTGTTTGTAAAGAATTAGCAGGCTGCCTTTTTGTTCAGTAAAAATGCCCACCAGACATTGTAAAATATTTAAAAATAAATCGCTGGTATTCTGTTCCCCTGCCCTTAAAAAGAAGTAGTTGATTGTGTATTTGCATCCTACACTCATTTTTTTTTCTGTCATCCTTGGATATTGAAACAAGAAACAGAGGCCCTGGGTGTGAAAAAATAACTGTTAAAAATATACCTTGGAAGAATTTACATTTGTTTTTCCTAGGTTTAGCTATTTAACATTTTTATTTGGGAAGCTGACCTAAGATCCTTTTTCTTAGCTGAAATATTACTTACTTGCCTGTGACTGAAAGAGATCCCATTAGAACAATTAGTGGCTAACAAATATATTTTCCACTGTGTGATTTTTTCCAGCTGGTTAATTTTTTGTTCCTCTGCAGGTAGGAAATGTGCTTCCCCAGCAGTATCTGTGTGGATTTTGTTGCCTTTTGTTTCCACAGGTACAAAGCAGTAATTGATGCTTGTTCCCTCCAGCCTGATATTGACATTCTGCCTCATGGAGACCAAACCCAGATTGGAGAGAGGGTCAGTAAACAGCTACAGGCTTCTATTTTTGGTTCAGATGCATAGAGGGGGGTTTATTATTTTGATGGTTCTTAAAATCTTACAGGTTATTTGGCAACAAAGGTAATCTTTTAGTTAAGTGTATGTTTGGGTCATTAGCCTGAAAGCTCATTGCTCAGTGAACATGGAAACAGTGTCATTTATGTGAGGTGCAATGATTTAAATGTGCTGCTATCAGAATGTTTGACTGTTCTGCAGCTGCTGTTGCAGATATCCTGACTTAACAGGTTTCTTTAGTACTAACAGAAAAATAAATAACAATACACAGATTTTTTTTTTTTAGAGCTCTTTCATTTACAGAAGGGCAGGTGTTTAATCAATGGCTTTATCACATGAGGGAAGATTAGGGAGTGACGAGAAAGGAAACAGAAGTCACAGCCTTGTAAACAATTTACTCTAACATATACTGGCACAAATAACAGAACCCCCAAAATGCCCCCTAAAACACCACAAGAATACACTACAGGCCCACACTTGGGAAAAAATTCCTCATGTTTCTCTGCCCAGAAAAGTCTTCTGTGGATAACCCAGTCAGAATAAGGAATATGAATATTCAGTTATGTTTTCTTTAACTGTCTGGCTGTTTCTCTCCTGCTTATCTGCAGGGCATTAATCTGTCTGGCGGGCAGCGCCAGCGGATCAGCGTGGCACGAGCACTTTACCAGCAGACAAATGTTGTGTTCCTGGTGAGTAGGTGCCCTTCTGCTTGTGCTCCATGCAGAAGCACGAGCTGCTGCCTCATGTAGAGGATTTCATGGCTCACATGCTGAACTGTGAATTTTATCTCTTGTCAGCCAGCCTTGCAGGTAGAAAGCATTTTGTAAATACTGCAGGCAGACAGGTGTTGCACATTGAAATGATGCTTGTCCCCTCAGGATCTGAGAATTCAATTTGACCCTTGTTTTTATCTTTGGGTCTTAGAAATGTAGTAGTTTCAACTGTATTAATGAAATTCCTAAGCTGTCTCAGGCCTAAAATTACTGTTGTCTCACTCCTGGGGTGTTTCCTTTCTGCAACAAACTGAGCTGCTTTTGCACCCTGAAATGCCTCTTGTATATCCTGTCCCAGCTTCAGCTGTGGAAAGAGAGTGACAGCAGGTTCTAACAGCTTCACAGGTGGGAAAACAGGTGCATCCTACACACTCACTTGTAGTGAGCTTGCTGGATTTCCAATTTAGGACTCCCTTCTTTAGCTCAGTTTTCTAGAGGGTTTGAATCCAGCTGTCATGACAGTGCTTTCTCTGGCTGTGTTGAACAGCTGGAGAGGAGCAGGTCCCAGAAAACCCCATAGAATTGTAGAACTGACAAAGCTGGCATTACTCAGTGCTCTCTGCAAAAACACAGTTCAAGGTTTGGTGCTCTGTGAATTAAGGAAATCGTTCCTCAGCACAGTTTTGGTCTGATGACCTCTTCTGTGTGTCCGTTGATGTACCTGGGTTTGCTGGTATTAAAACCTGTCAGTGTCCTGAAGATCCCAGAAGTTCTGGCTCCTGAAGCTGACCCCTCATTCTCCTGACAGGATGATCCTTTCTCTGCCCTGGATATCCACCTGAGTGACCACCTGATGCAAGAAGGGATCCTGAAGATGCTGCGGGAGGACAAGCGCACCGTGGTGCTGGTGACTCACAAGCTGCAGTACCTGCCCCACGCTGACTGGGTGAGGAACCTCCCCCCATTTTGTCTGAGGAGGCAACAGCATGCTGCAAACACTGCTTTCCCTTCATCTCTCCACCAAGTAGTAGCTCAGTGAGAAGCTATATAATAAAGATATTTTGAAAATCAGCCAGTTAAGGGAGCCGTCATTTTGAGATTCCCATCTTGGTTGGATTTTCATACAGCTGCTACTTAATATTCTTATGAAAGCAGGTTGCATTTGAAATGTATTGAGTATCCCAAAATATTAGTTAGATTGGAAAATTTTGGCTGATTTTTTAATCTCAAAACTGTGGAATGTTTGAGTAAGCCTTTGCCTCTGCTGGGATGTCACTAGGAATTTGTGCTGTCACAGGAAAAGGTGCATTTGTGCAAGGTGGATATTGAGAGGAATGGAAATATAAGGAAAAACCCAGAATTTCCTTGTGGTTAGTACCAGTATATAATGTATTAAGAACATCTTTGCCCTTTGTGTATGGGCAGGATTTTAACAAATGTGGAGCATTTGATCTGTTAGGTTTCTTTTTTACATCTTCTACTTCAAAGGGAAGAAAAATGGAGGCACGCTTTCAGTACCAGTTTGTAATTGGAAATGTCAAAGATGAAGAGGGAATTTTTAGGAGTTTGGATTTTTTTTTTAATTCATTGGTTCCCATTGGCCTGGCACTTACTCCTGCAGTTTTGCAGCCTCCCTTGGTCTCCTTGCCCGTGGTGATTGATGACTGCAGTTCTGCCTCCTAGCAGGACTTGTCTCTTCCACATCTTGCACAGGTTATGGCAGCAGTTTCTGGTCTCAGGAAATAATCACATTGCAGCTGCTTCCTGAGCTTCATTTTGGCTCAGTATGAAGTTGCAGCTAGACATTCATCTTGTTCTGATTGGGTTTTTGGTGGGCAGCATTTGTAATTTATGGTCTCTGCTGTGTCCTTGTCCCTCAGTTGTTTACCTTTAGAGTTACCACTGTTCTCAACACAGTCCTGGTTTTCCAATTAGTGTCTCTTGGGATGCAGGAATTTTCTGCTGTCTTCCCCTCCCTATGGAGGCCCATCTTAACTTCTTTTTTTTTTTTTATTGTTATATATCTGCAATTTTTTCAAAGTATATACAGCTATGGCCTTTCATCAGTGTAATTGTTTTAATTTTCTTTATGAATGTAAGACCCATGTCTAGATGGTGTTTTAGGAGATGCTGTATTTTTAGGAATTGCTGTATTTTTATTATCTTTAGATGTGTATTTTTTTATGAAATATACTGTTTCAAACAGTAGCACAGGAAGGATTTGTATGAACTTTATAATAAAAAATATTTATAACAAAATAGTTCATGTTTTTCCCCTAAGTGTAGGTTTCATTAATTATTACCCAATGGACTGAAGATGAAATATTTATTTTATTAAGAAATTTTAAATATATAGTCCCCCTAAATCTTTTCAACAAAACCCTCAGGAGAATTCAAGGTCCAGCCCAGTTACAGTTTCCTGAATAAACTGATCACAAAAAGATCCTTGTTTTCTTTATTTTTACCTTCTCTCTGGTGTAAATTCTTAGCAATAAGCAAAATATTTAATTTCCCCACTCCCTGCCTGTGGAAATTTGAGTTTCCAGGAGAGATAAAAATAAATAGTGCATTAACTCTTTTGTGATGATGGGGGTTTGCAGTGTGCATGCCTCCTTTTCCAGTTGTCCCTGTCAGATCCAGAGTGGAGGTAGGTACATTGTGTGTATAACACAGTCACTGGCACAGACCTGGAAACTGCCCCCTGCAGACTTTGTCTTGCATATATATTTTTCTTTCCCCAAACTGTGTCCACCATTTATGCTTTTAAAGCTTTAAGGATTCAAATTCCCTGGCTCTTCCTTATCAGTCCGTGCTATCAGAGAAGGAGCCAGCATGCTCAGATCTAATTGCCTGAATGGGGGCAAAACCTCCTGCACTCAGTGTCTGGCTGAAAGCTTTTTGCTTTTAGGAGGTAAGAGAACTCTAAAATCTTACCTTGCTAATGACTGTGTTTAGGAAGAGCAGTGTGCCCCCCTGTCTGCCAACAGGGATCCCATTCTTCTCTCTTAAAAGCAGCCTTCTCTGAAAATGTGGAGTGCAGGAAGCTTCTGGGTTTTCAGCATCCTGAGTGAAGGGGTTGGAGTCAGGAGATAATGTCACTGTCTTTTTAGAAGACAGATTTGTTTGTGAAAATATTATTTATTTAAGAGAAGAGAAAATCCTGTCAAAGCACAGCAACGTAGCTTTAAAATAAATAGACGTACCTGGCTATTTATCTCACCACTTGTGTTTCTGACTTTTTAGATCATTGCAATGAAAGATGGTAACATCCAGAGAGAAGGAACACTCAAGGACATTCAGAAATCAGAGACTGAGCTCTTTGAACACTGGAAGACATTAATGAATCGACAAGACCAAGAGCTGGAGAAGGTTTTTGATGGGCAGGGCAATCAATATATGCAAGAAAATGTTGTTTGGGTTTTTTCCTTAGTTTCAAAGGTTTAAGAATTGCTCAAAGAATTGCTGTGTGTGACATCTAGCTTAATATGAATGTAGTATTAGTGTTATTGTTATTATTTCTCTCTTAAGATAAATTCCTTCATCTGGACATATATTTCCTTAATACTGTCCTAATCCGTTCTTGATAGGAAGCCCTATCAAAATATTGTCACCTAAATGCATCCATTTTAGGAAGAGCTTTGCTATTATTGACAAATGGTTTTATAGATATGCCTGAATTTACTCACTGCCTTGGGTAGAAGCTTTTCAGATATGCCTATATCAGGTTCCTTAAATGATGAAGACATTCTGTCTTTTATACTTATAACACAAGAAGAATGATATATTAATCTTAGTTCTTATTACTCCTGGGATAACTGTCCAAGTTAAGATTCCAGGAGGGTTGGGATTGACAACCTGAAATTAATGTTAGATATCTAATTTATGTCCTTGGGTTTTACACCGAGGTAACAAATCCATCACTTATGGCTGCCTGCTGTGAGATTCTCACTTCTAGTTTTCACTGAGTGGAAACAATTTTATCACAGGTAGCAATTTTTTTGTATTAATTCTCTGGTCAAAAACACATGAGCTGTCCCTTTTTCAGGAAACAACTATTGAGGAAAACCCTGTTTTGGAAAGAACGAATCTCCGGAGGACGATGTATTCCCGGGAGGCTTTGCTGAAAGATGATGAGGAGGATGAAGGTAAAGGGCATCCTTTGAGCCCACTGCCAGTACATCACTGTTTCACAGTTAAATTATATTAGAATGAATTAACAGCATTCAAACTGGCAAGGGAACAAGACGTTTTTTGTGTGGGTCATGATTTATAAGAGTGCTGCTTCCATTGCTCTGACCTCTGGAGCATTCACAAGTCATCACTTCCTCCAGACTTTTGAGGTCCTTTCTTATATGCAAATATGATTTAATCATGAATGAAGAATAATATTAAACTTCACCTGTCAGTAGCTAAACATATTTGCTTAAGATTTTACATGGGAAAAAGATTGCAATTGATTTTTATCCAGCCAGTGCTTCCACATGGCAAAAACATGGTTGAAGAGACTGATCACCCAGTGCTGAGGGGTTTTGCATCTTTTTAGTGTGCATTACAATTAAGTTTAGCAGGTTAATACCTGCAGGCCTGAGCAGGTGCTTTGACCTAAAAGCCACCCTTTATCCTGGATGGTTAGACCTGGTGTGTAGCTGCCACCTGCCAGTCCAGTCCCTCTGACGTGTTCCTCACACGGCTGTCCTTTATTCTTGCACCTTGCAGAAGAAGTCACAGAGAGCGATGACGAAGACAACCTGTCCTCAGTGCTGCATCAGAGAGCCAAGATGCCCTGGAGAGCCTGTGGCAAGTACCTGAGTGCAGCAGGGATCCTCCTGCTGCCCCTGCTGCTGCTGTCCCAGCTGCTGAAGCACACGGTGATGGTGGCCATCGACTACTGCCTGGCGCTCTGGACCGAGCGTGCCATTTCCACCAAGATAGAGCCCGAGGCCAGGAACTGCTCCCAGTGCATGGTGGGCACTGCCTTCTTCACCTCCCTCCTGTCATTTCACTGGGCATGTTCTCCCACTGCCAACCTCTGCTCCAAGATTTGTATGCAGTGTGCTGTTTTCCTATAAAAGAGCCTCTCCAGTGTCACCGTGGCGAGTAACAAACGATTCCTCGTTCAGAAAATGGTCTGACTCCAACCTTTATTCAAACAATTGACCCCTTTTTAGACCTTTTTGGACAGGCCACTCTCATTGGTAGGAAGATAGAACTCTTCACCCACACTGGAGAAAGCTGAGAGACATCAGAGAAAGTCTGTCCCATAGAAAGAATCCAAAACATTAAACACTTGTAACAATGGCAATGTTTATCTTCAAACTGTGAGAGCAGACTTCCAAACCCAAAGCATCACGAAGGAATAGAACTTAGAAACTTCAGGCCTAGGAAAACCAGGCTACACTTCAGAGTATTTTGAAGCTCAGTGCATTTTTGCACACACAGTGCAGTAAAATGAAGTTAAGTTTGGGGTGTTGTTCTCCTTTTGCTAGGTTTATTGTGTTTTAGTCACCAAGCTGATACACCTAGACCTGGGTTTCTGACGTAATTTTCATGTCAGAGTTCTTTTTTTACCCCTGCACTGTTGCATTCTCACAGCAACCTGGGCTTTTTTCATTCTGTGATTTTAAATTTCTGATTTATCGCTTATTTTCATGCAAACACTTCCCTCTCCAAAGGATAATAAATTATTATTTAAGATGGGTGAAAGTCAGGGACAGTTTAATTTAGGGAGCAAAAAGGATACACTCTCACATTTTTTCACTCTTGTGCTTGTGTATTTAAATAATTTTTTAAATGTAATTTTAAGTGAATAATTGTGTTGCTTTTTGTTTCTTAGGAATTTGACCATTCTCCATATTCAAAAGTTTTCAGCATTCTTTGCTGCCTTGGCATCGTTTTATGTCTTGTCACATCAATAGCAGTGGAGTGGACTGGCTTGAAAGTCACCAAAAAGCTACACTCTTCTTTACTAAATAAAATTATTTTGGCTCCAATGAGGTATTTCTTTGATTGTTACAGAAATTTTATCATAGTCATTTTGTCTTCATTGCTTCAAGACAGTCTCCTAAGTGCAGTTTTTACTGAGAAGTGCTTGTGCCTTGCATATTTTTTAAGATATCAGTGAAAAACCAGCAGGTGTCAAGTTTCTGAGTAATTTTTGAAAATGATACCCAGGCTGCTTGAGTTCTAGACACAAGTCAAATGCCTCTCCTGCCTGACTGTGACTTCAGAGATTTACTCCCTTGCATGTTTAATTTCTCTTGGCAGTTTTTAATTAGGGAGAAAACACAATTATTGATCAATGTGTGGTACAGATAATTCATAGCAGGCTTCATCATCTTAATCACTGGAAATATTTACTGTCAGGCAGGGATTTTGCAAGTCTAGGCAAGGTAATGAGTTCAGACAAGTGTCATTACAGGCATCATTAGAGTGCACTGGGATGAACTTTGTTCCAGCAAAAGCCTTGGTTGTCCTCCATAAGTTTTTATTCCTGTGCATGAAAGGAAAGGTGTAGCTTGTTTCAAACCTGCAGCTTTAGGAAAAAAAAAATCTTATTTTTAAACCAACTATATTTGACCCAGAAATCATGGGAAGATCACATATATGGAAAAACTCAGACTATTTTTTAGATTCTTTTTCCCCAGAATAAAATTAAACTTCAGATTCCACATGAGTTATGGAACAGCTAATATTTGCAGAACAATAATGTAATGTGCATTTTGCATATCCAAATATATTTAATATGTTGTTCCAAAAGGAGTTGCTCTTGTTACAATTTCCTGTTCCCAGAAAGATGAAAGACTTTGCAATTTAACTTCTTGTGAGTTTTTCATGAATTGAAGTGGCCTCAAGTTAAAATCTGGAAGGATTTTTTCAAGTGTAATCATGTGATGTCCATGGCTTAGGCAGTAGAGGGAGCTGAGGACATGCTTGCAGTTGTAGGGTTCTGAGTGGTTGTAGGTTCATGCTTGTGGTTGTAAATTCAAGACATTTCCACTTAATTGGAAAGCCATAGGTACTGGAAAAAATGAGCAATTTTACTATGCCTGTCAGTTTATTTGCTTGTTTCTGTGATATAGTACTTAGCTTAGATAAGACAAAATAATAACATGAATCAATTACCAGTATTGTAAACTTTGCCATTCCTTGTACCATTGTAGGTTTTTTGAAACAACACCCCTGGGAAGTATATTGAACAGATTTTCAGCTGACTGCAATACCATCGACCAGGTACTGATTAAATATTTTCAAGCTCTCGAGTTATCCTGTCATAATCTGAAAAAGTGGGGTTTCATTTATTAGACTTATCTAGATGTAGCTTACAGATGAACTACAATTTTGACTGTATCAGTTTGCATCATGATTTTCTCAGTTCTGAATGAGTTCCTTATCTTACAAGCATGCTGAAAAAACATTTATTTTGCTAAGATGTCCTGTATAGAAAAGGGACTCAAAATGAGATCAATAGTGATATCCCCAAATTAAAGAGTATCTAGTTTTTTGGTAAGTGGGTAAGCACATGCATTTGAGGAAATGAAATGAGAAAAAAGCAGATGCTATTGCCCAGAACAGAAATGTCTGAAATTCAAATTCCCATTACTTACCCCAGACTGCACTGCCAGTTCATGGGATTTATGCAGATGCTAAAATCATCTACTGCCTCCCATCTGTAATCCTCTGACATGAGGCTTGTGCTCCACAGTGCAGCTGTGAGGCAGCCCCACAGAAATCCCTTCAGGTGTCCCCAAGCCCAGTGGTAAATTCAGGATGCTTAAAATGCTTCAAATACACAAGGAATACCATTTTTGAGGAAGCAGGAGAAAGGAAAATGAAGCAGTGTTTCCAACTTGGCACATCAGGGGAGATTCTGGTGCTTTGTTGTTCCCTGTGCAGCACATCCCAGCTACCCTGGAGTGCCTGAGCCGTTCCACCTTGCTGTGTGTGTCTGCCCTGGCTGTGATCTCCTACGTCACCCCCATGTTCCTCATCGCCCTGGTTCCCCTGGCTATCATGTGCTACTTCATCCAGAAATACTTCCGAGTGGCATCCCGGTGAGAGCACAGCCCTGGCTGCAGGGGAAACGTTTCTGCAGTGCAGGGCTGCAAGGCAGAATTGCAGTGCAGAATTGCAGTGCAGGGCTGCAAGGCAGAATTGCAGTGCAGGGCTGCAAGGCAGAATTGCAGTGCAGGGCTGCAAGGCAGAATTGCAGTGCAGGGGTGCAAGGCAGAATTGCAGTGCAGGGCTGCAAGGCAGAATTGCAGTGCAGAATTGCAGTGCAGGGCTGCAAGGCAGAATTGCAGTGCAGGGCTGCAAGGCAGAATTGCAGTGCAGGGCTGCAAGGCAGAATTGCAGTGCAGGGCTGCAAGGCAGAATTGCAGTGCAGAATTGCAGTGCAGGGGTGCAAGGCAGACTTGCAGTGCAGAATTGCAAGGCAGGGGTGCAATGCAGGAGTGCAGTGCAGGGGTGCAATGCAGGAGTGCAGTGCAGGGGTGCAATGCAGAATTGCATGCAGGGCAGCTTTGTGTCTGGGTTTGCTCCTGTCCAGGCTGTGGCCCTGTGTGCAGGTGGGACACATCCACTGCAGTGGGTTGTGCCATTTTGCACCTGCCTTTGTTGGCAGCTCTTCAAGCAGAGCTCCTGGGAGGCATGAGCAGGGCCTTGGTGTGTGATCAAAGGTTTTTGGAGTTCACAGGACACACAAAAGCCCAACTGGGTTCTGTTCTCCTCCAAGGGAGGTGTGCTGGGTATGTCCCAGAAAATGTGGTGACAGCACTGAGAAGCTGAAGTCTGCCTGTCCAGGTGAAAGTGGAAATATGTTCAGTCAAGGGGAGGCTGCTGAATGCAGTATAACCATGGTGGTACTGCTAGCCATTAAGGATCCAGTGCATGAGCCTCCTCTCCTGTTCTGGGTGCCTTCTAGTTTTTAAAAATATGAACATTTTAATTGTATCTGAGACTGTACTCCTTATAAGATGATAGTTTCCCTCTTGTGAAATGTTTACAGCAGTGCAAAAATATGTATATCCCCTCATATATGCACAGATTGAGAGGGAGTCTGCAACCAATTTACTTCCTGCTGGAAGAAATTGAGACTAAATAAATTTCACCCTACATGTGCTTTTACTGATATGAGGACTAAATATAACATTGAGAAATGCAACCTACTAATGAGTGCAGATCTCATTTACTGACTATATGGGATGCTGTTGGCTCAGTGAGAAGTTGTGCTGTTATCTGGGGGTGCACTTTGCCTTCTGCTTAACTTGAATGAGCTCCTCTCTGCAACAATCCATTAAATTGATATTCAGTACAGAGACAGAATGGTGTAAAAGAAAAGTCCTCCTGGGGAATTCATCCCCCTGCAGCACTGCTCTGCAATCTGTCTGAGCCTTATGTATGTATGACTATTGTGATGCTATTCCTTTTCATTCCCTGGGCCTGATTGAAGAGAATAACTGCACAACAAAACTGCTTTTTTACTAAATTCTTTTCATAACCCTCTCCAGGGACCTGCAGCAGCTGGATGACAGCACTCAGCTACCATTACTCTCCCATTTTTCAGAGACTGTTGAAGGTCTTACCACCATCCGAGCCTTCAGGTATATATAGTTTTTTTTTAAAGAAACATAGATATTCAAAAGTGAGGTAATGTTATCTTAAACTGTTCTGCCTGGAAAATCCAGAGTCCTCACAACATGGGCAAGGGGAGATGTCAAACACTGAAGAATTTTAAGCATTTATAAATGCTTAATTATTAAGCATTATAAATGCTTAATTGTATGTAGAAGAGTCACTGTAAAAAGAACAAGCTCATGTGGGTCATCTGCACTGTGGTTGCTGTCCTGAAAAAAAAAGAATTTGAGGGCAAATGTGGTTGAAGAAGCTGAATTAGCCTGCAATTCCACAGCATGTGGTGTGGCTGACAAGGGGCTGGGACTGTGTACATGGCAGAGCTGGGGCCAGGCAGGTCTGAGTCCATGTCCTGGTCAGATGGGCTGTGCATGCTGGTGACTTCAGAGGCTGCAGTAGCAGCCTATGTCGTTTTTCAGGTTGCTAGCTGAAATTGTGGGTGTTTACACTGATTTTGGAAATACACAAGCTGGAGACAGAATGTTTCCTTGCCTGTTTTTGGTTTGTTTTTCCATCCACAGCCCAGGAATACCTGATAACTGCCTGGGTTCTGTATGTGTTAGAAAAGTGGCAGTCATGCTGATACCTCAGAGGTACCAATAAAGCCACTGCTGAGCTTACCAGCTGCTTTCCTCTACTGGGCTGTTCTTGTCTTTTCACATTTGACTCAAACAGGGTCAACTTTCCCCCTTGATTCTCATCTAGATGATGTCTACATATTTTGTCAGATAATTATCAATGTTACCCTTCTATCCTTGAAATAGTAGTGTTTGTTTATTCCTCCTAACCTAAAATTGTTATTTTATAATAGAAGTAATGCACAAAACTAACTTAAACTGTTTTTAATAGGTTATAAATAGATCAAAGAAACAACAACCAGTTTAAGAGTTTGTTTCTTTTGGACTGAAGGTAGTTTACCCAAGGGTGGTAGAGCAGCTTAGTGTTTTCCATTTATTACTATTATTGAATATTGCATTCATCAAGTGCCTACAGTGTTCTGTAGTTTGTAGTTATGTCCATGTTCAATTTGCAGGAAAATCAATTTCTCTTGTAATTCTTTTCTCATTCCTATATTCTTTTACTTGGTCAAGAGGAGCTTTGAACCATTATGGCTGTATATTTTCTGGTGTTGATACAGAAAGCAATATTCAATGACATCTAATATTTTCAATCTGTCAAAGCATTCCCTTTTGATTCCTCCCATCACTTTGGCATTAATCCCTCTGTCAAAGAATTGTGTTTTCTTAAGTCCTGCAGTAAGTGCTGTGTCTCTGACCCAGCCAGCCGTGTGTGTTCAGTGAGTTCTGTGTTCCATCTGTCTGCCAGCCTCCTGCCTCAGCTGCTAACCCAGTTATTTTTAGGACTGTGTAGCTTTTCAGCTGCCTAACATATTAGCAGGAGTGGAGTTTAGACATGCTAGCGTGAGCATCCCTAAAAATAACACAAACTCAGGAATTCATTCTGTTAGGAGGTGCCAGTTGTTCCTGAGGTGTCCTTACCCTTGGTTACTCCCTGTCCTGGATTTATTCAGAATGCATATGGAAAGAAATGTACAAAAAAATCTGGGGGATCTCAGAAAGACAGCTACTGCTGCACCTGCAAAAACACCTTCAACAGCTGCCCTATAAATCCCCTGATTCATAGTTTACTTTGATAGTTCAGATAGCATTTGTGTTCATCAACAAAATGTAAATGGGGAGGATTCTGCAGAGACTTGTATGTGTTCTTAAAGACCTGGTAATCTGGGGTCACTTTCTGAAGAGAAATTCTGATATTTTTCCATCAGTGCAGCAGCTGTGGTAACTTTG
Source organism: Sitta europaea (assembly GCA_013400255.1). Classification (NCBI taxonomy): domain Eukaryota; kingdom Metazoa; phylum Chordata; class Aves; order Passeriformes; family Sittidae; genus Sitta; species Sitta europaea. The sequence continues at coordinate 113,911 of VXBS01004687.1, read as the reverse complement.
CATCCCTGTCTCCTTTTTTTTTTTTTTTTCCTTCCCTCTTGCTTTCCTGCTTTCTTCCTTTCTGGTTTGGTTTTTTGTTTTTTTTTTTTTTTGTTTTCTTTTTTTAGATATGAAGCCAAATTCCGACAAAAACTTCTTGAATACACAGATTCCAACAACATTGCCTCCCTTTTCCTCACAGCAGCCAACCGCTGGCTGGAAGTTCGCATGGCAAGTACATAATTATTGTTGTGTACACACAACAGAGGAATTTCTGACTTGCTTCCAAGTCATCTGATCAGGCATCCAACAGTTTTCCAGCCTCATCTCAAAGCTACACCTTTGCCCCCTATGTCTCTGTGGCTGTAATGAGTTTTTGCCCAGCCCACCCTGGACTCTGACTGGGGTATGAATTTCCCCATAGCCTGCAGCTGTTTTTCCAAGGCAGGAATAGTTTTCACGTTGGCTCCTCTGTGTGTGGAGGGTGACCAGAGCTGTGCCACCAGCCAGCATGTCACTGTGGTTCCATGTCAGTCAGTGTCAGCAGCCTCTGGTGGCTCCCTAGGAATATTTCAGTATCTTGGGAGCTCTCCTAGGGAGCAGAAAGATGTAGATAAGTTTGACTCTGTTTTGGGGTCATCTGAAGAACACCAGAGTTATTCAGTGGCCTGTTTTCTGCACAGTGAAGTGGCCTGGCATGAGAAATGGTTTATTAAAAATACTTCTCTAAGAAGCAAGTCAAGGAATTTTATGTTGTGGCATGTTATAGCACAATTTTAAATGCAGGTGTAGTAATCCTGTTCTGGCAACATGGGCTTCTTCTAGATGTGCTAAATATATGTTAATTCATTTTTCATGTCACACTTTATAGCTCCATTTTGGACTCCTTAACTGGTACCTTTTGCTGATTTAGTTCAGTTATTGGGTGTGACTTGAATAAAATATTATTACCCTATTATATGTTCATGCCTAGACCACCTGAAGTCCCTAATTCTCATCAATGCCTATATCACTAAACAATTCAAACACAGAAAAACTAGTTTCCCTCCTACAGAGTCTGTTTTCTAGTCTGTTACACAATTTTACTCAAAGAATTGTCTGTGGGAAGTCAAATCACCAATGATTTAAATTAAAGCAAACCAAGGCCCTTAAGGTAATAGATGTGCAAGAAAGGCTTGTTTGAGCAGTTATGGATGGTAGGAACTCAGCAGCAGCAGAGCCTCCCAGCAGTTCATCAGAGATGGGATTAATGAGCCACAGAGATGGGAATAATGAGCATTTCCCTCCTGTCCCAGGTAACTGCATGATTTCAGCCACCTCCATGACATGCTTGAGGTATCTGTGTTCCTTCCCCAGCACAGCCCTGCTAAAAGCAGTGAGAGTGGGTTCCTAGGTGGAGTCTGTGTGGAGTTCCATGGGGTTTTCTGCCTGTGTTTCAAAACTGTGCAATGGGTTTGTTATTTGGTGTGCAAAGTTATGAGAACGTTTTAACCCTTTGTAGACTTATAATGATGGAGCTTATTCATATTCCTTCAGGAGTACATTGGAGCATGTGTGGTACTCATAGCAGCTGTCACTTCTATTACCAGTTGCCTGTATAGTAAAATCACTTCAGGACTTGTAGGCTTGGGACTAACCTATGCTCTTATGGTAAGAATCTCAGGATCCTTTCTGTCTCTCCCAAACATTTTTTTGTAATTCCTCAGGGCACAAAGATGAACAGGAAGATTGAAGGTGTCTGTACATCTCTAGTGGGTACTGTAACATCACTGAAACCATGTGTTTACTTCAGTTCCCATGTGATGGTTGACATATTTGAGTGTATGCTTTCTTCAGCTTTGAGAACAGATCTCGTTGAGGTGTTAGTTCAAATATGTCAACAAAACATGGACAAGTTGCATCATAATTTTTTATATTGTCTTGCATTGTGAAGAATACATTTTCAGTGCATCAGTTGTAATTATGCCCTGGTATGTCATTCTAGATTGTCCAAACTTAAGTTACCAAAATACTGTCTCTTCACCTGTCTTTATTGTTCCCCCACCCACTTTTCTGTTGGTGTAGATCAGATCTCCATAGCACCACAGTATCTGTGCACTGAAGTTAGGAAATTTAACCTTTAGTCATTGTTGCCCCCCAGTTGGTGTTGTACCATTCAGTGCCTTCACAACTTCCACTTACTGAGGCATTCCTGTGTAGGAGTATAAACTGCATGCTGGTCAAATGTGCAGACTGTGAAAAACCTGGGATTCAGTCGTGTATTTGCTTTACATCAGGTGTCTAACTATCTGAACTGGATGGTTCGTAACCTGGCTGACATGGAGATCCAGCTGGGGGCAGTGAAAAGAATCAATGGCCTTCTCAAAACAGAAGCTGAAAATTATGAAGGGCTCCTTTGTAAGTGCAGTTTTGTGCAGCATGCAGAAAGAGCTTGCTGAAATTTTAATGACTTTGCAGTGTATTGCCATGAAAAAGGCAGTAAATCACCTAATGAACCAACTAATTTATTATCAGAGGGTTGATGCTGGGGTTTTTTCCCTCCCCTGTGCTTGTGGTGCAGCTTCCTCACAGATTCCCCAGAACTGGCCAGACAGAGGGGAGATCCAAATCCAGAACCTCAGTGTCCGATATGACAGCAACTTGAAGCCAGTGCTAAAGCATGTCAATGCCCACATCTCACCAGGACAAAAGGTACAGTGTTCTCAGAAGCCCTTTAGACTAGCACATCACATAAATCAGAGTTAACACATACCACAGAATGCTTTGATGACTGGATTACAGATGGTTTTTTTCTCTCAAAGAATGTAGTGCACTGGAAAGGAGTCTGGGGGATTCTTAGCTTGGTGTGTTGAGGCAGCCCCCCCACTCAGTGTCCCAGTGCCCTCCTGCCAGCACACAGTGCCAAAAGAAGAGACAGTGAGCCCTTACAATGCTAGACCTACTTTTCTACCTTCTCACATGACTCTCCTGTCTTTATTCCCATCATTACCACTCTCCTAATGTTCCTGTTACAGGACTGGCCTTGATTTATCAGGCTCAGACCCCTAAAAGACAAAAAGAGAACACAGCAATTGTGTAATGGTTTGACTGCTCTGTCAGGAGGAGGTTCCTGTGGATCAGAGCAGCTCCTCACCCTCTCATCTGAAGTGTCAAGTACAGATGTTCTCCATTTCCTGTGTTTTCATTGCCTGATGTTCTTCTGCTTTCTGTGTCACAGATTGGGATCTGTGGCCGAACAGGCAGTGGAAAATCCTCCTTCTCTCTTGCCTTTTTCAGAATGGTTGACACCTTTGAGGGTAAGATAACACTTCTGTGTGTCACTCAAGCTTAGCTCCTGAAGGTTCTTTGGTAGTATTTTCCTTAACAGCAGCAGCTCTGAAGTGTGATTTTCAAATCTGCAGGACAGGCTGCCTGGCCCTGTTTAAAGCTGATATCATCTGTCACCTAACAGCTGTGCCATTCACAACCAGATCAATAAAAATCCTGCTTGATAGAAGCAAAAGACCAAGAGTGACAGACGACAGCTTTTTGTGTTGTTAAATCACAGGAGTGGGAACAAAGCATAAAAGGGCAAGGTGTTCAAGTGTAAGGAAGGATCTGTGCTCAAGGCACAGCTGAGATCCACTAAAACCCAGAAAACTCAGCAACTGGGGGTTGCAGCTTGGCCTGGTGCCCTGGAATTTCCTGCCATATTTCCTGCTCTGTGTGCTGTGTCCATATGCCTCATGAGGTGCATCTCCAAAAGATGTCAGCCTGTTTCCCAGCCACGTCACCCACAGAGCCCCTGTGCAGAGACAGTTGTACTCAGACATCAGATTTCATAGTGCTCAACAGTAATCTGGCTTTCTGAAAGGCTTGTTGCCCCTGGTAATTAATCCCTGATTGAAGTAATGTCTGACCTTATTGTTTGGTAGATGTATGCTGGTCAAGCAGTTAAGTAGTGTATCTAATCATTTATAAGATATTTCAGGTACACTTTGTCTGCTTTCCAGCTGAGCTTAGACTCAAGAAGGCTGTGCTTGCTTTTTACACAAAGCATGTTTCTTTAGTGAAGAGGGGGGTGTGTGATACAAGGCCTGCTCCTGCTGAACTGCCTTTCAGCTTGGAACAGAGCCATGCCTTTGCCAGCAGCTGTGTGGCACAATAAACACACTGTCCTCTCTTTTTGGAACAGGGAGGATTATCATTGATGGGATAGATATTGCCAAGCTGCCCTTACAGACACTGAGATCCAGGCTGTCAATCATCCTCCAAGATCCCATTTTATTCAGTGGAACAATCAGGTAAGTGTGAAGCACCAGCAATAAATAAAAAACCATAGGATTGCTTCTATGTCACACAATATGAATTTTGTATTGTAATTGTACTATCTAATGACTTTTATACCAAGCTGTTCAATTCCAGTCTCCTCAGCTGGAACAGGGAGGATCACTGCCTTCTGTCTGTGCTTTTAACTCACCCCTGCCAGGCTGACCTTTGCCCCTGCCTGAGCCTGGACAGGACACTGGTGGCAGAAGACATCCCATGCCTGGGAAGCAGGGGAAGCCAATGTTTATTCCTCTAGGATGCAGTAATCAGTTCAGCTCACTGATCAAAAATACCCATAACCACCCAGCATTTCTTGAAACCTTCTTTCTCCTATATCTGTTTTCATCTGTCTCCCTTAAAATATGAGATGTAAGAACTGCAAACTAAAATATTGCTGTAGACAGAGAGGAAGCAAAAGAACAACATGAGAAGTACTGGGAGCCTGAGCTATTTTGTCCTGGAGCCTCTGTCTTTTTTTCTTCTGAACCATTTCATCTGCAGCATCAAATACCTTAGCTCTTTCTTTTTTTGCATTCTTTTCCTACTTCTCTGATAACATGATGCAGTGGAAACAATGGCCAAAAGTTCCAGTTTCCAACAAAAGTCCTTCCCTGTGTCTGTGCCATTTGCCTTAGGAAGAAACAGTACAATCCTCAGTGCAGTTACATCACCTGCAGTTTTAGTATCTGTAAAAGTGATTAGAGTTCACTGAAAAGGATACAGGCTTCAGGACATGCCTGAATAGACCATGATTCATTCACATCAGATGATGTGATTGTATTCCTTTGTTTTATTAATTAATCTATTAAAAAATGCTTTTAGGCTAACATCAATCCTTCACAACTCATACAGGAGGAGTAAAATATAAAAATAGTATTATGCACCACTGAATCTTTTATTGTCATTCTATATGCTAATGTAATACGATGTGAGGTTCACATTTGTTGCTGTCACTTCTGGGCCACAGCAAGCTAAAATAATGTTCATCTGTTCATAAATCCCAAGGATTTTTGAATTGCAGTGAAGAGACTTGAATTTCACAATGCAGTATGAACCTTGGTTATTCTGTTAACATTTTTGTAGCAGTGAAGAACAAAGAGACATTGTATTTAAAAGGAGGGAGAATTTTGGCCTTTGTTAAAATCGAATGCCAATTTAAACTGAGTATCATCATGGCTTTTTTCTAGTAAAACATGAGATTTCTTTAGTTTATACAGAACAAAATTGATTTCAAAACCATGAAGATTTCTACAAAATAGGAAGCTTTTCCCTTTCTGCTCAACTGAGAGTCAAATTTTCATCTTAATCACATTGGCATAAACATTGATTAAGTCTGGGAAGTTCAGTGGATTTATACCAATGGTAGATCAGAATCAGGCCCAGACCTTCAACATATAATTCTGATGTTCTTGAATTCCCCACGCTGCAGGTTTAACTTGGACCCTGAGAAGAAGTGCACTGACAGCATGCTCTGGGAAGCCCTGGAAATAGCACAGCTCAAGCATGTGGTGAAGGCACTGCCTGGGGGCCTGGGTAATGAGACTTCTGTTTGAGAATGCTGCTTCCAGCATGCACACTTTCACACTTATTTATTAGAAGGGGAGATGGTGAAGAAAAAACTTTTAAAGTTTGTGGAAGGTTACAAAAAGTGCCTGCAGGCAAATGTCCTATATTTGTCCTGTAACTCCTTTACCAACTGTACCCGAGGGGCAGAATCCTCTTTCTTCTCAAGTCAATGGTAAAGTTATTTTATTTCAGTATGTCTTTGTTATGAAGCCTCAATAACCTTTGTTTTTGAGGCTTATGGGTCTCATGAATTCAAATAAGCTGTCAACAAGTCAGGTGTTACCTAGAACACATTCTTTTGTATTTTCCAATAGTCATGTCCAAAGAGGAAGATTGCTAAAGCTTCAAGGTGTGAATCATTTGGCCATGCAGAAAAAAACCTAAAAAACCCCACCAAACACCTAACAAAAAACAAACAAAAAGCCACCAATAAACCCCTTTAAAATGCTGAGTTATACAGCCCTAGGGTAAAGAAATGATGAGTGCTGGTTGCCTGGGGATGCAGTGTCCTAGACTGTGTTTCAGAGGCTCTTGAACATCCTCAGCTACTTTGGTATCTAACATACAGAGAATATAGTGAGACAAAAGTACTGGTTGTTTGGAACACTGGAAATAAGCAGGCAAAAATGTACCACCAGCAGCTGTAGGCCTAAGAAATATTACTTTATGCTGAAGTGAGACATTTTTTTCCCAGCATGTGCTCTGACATTACTGATTTTGCTGTATCATTTCCAGATGCAATAGTCACAGAAGGGGGTGAAAACTTCAGCCAGGGCCAAAGGCAGCTGTTCTGCCTGGCCAGGGCTTTTGTGAGGAAGACCAGCATCTTCATCATGGATGAAGCCACAGCATCTATTGACATGGCAACAGTGAGTTTCTGATTTCTTTTGCTTGAGGGTGAGACAAATGATATGTGAAGAAAAAGTTGGAAAGCCATTCTGTCTATCCTGTAATATGCCTACACCATATTTAGTGCAGACATACTTACAGTCCCAGGTAGTTGGGAGTCACTGCTGACAAATCTAAAGAGCTTTTAAACCATTTTACTAGGGGTTGAATAGTTATTCCAGAACTGATTGCATTATGAAAATGAAGCCTGCTCTTTTAATTGGCAGTGGGTGTTTCTAAATGCTGGGATGGTCAGTGAAGGGTGAATTGGCACGTGACAAGCTTTCCCAGGATGGTTGGCAGGACAAGTCAGGAAGCTAGAAGGCTTGAAAGTAGAGTCAAGGAAATAAATACAGACACTGAAAAGACATACTGGATTATGGCATTAATTGCCTGGAATTTCTAGGCAGATGCTTAAGCACTTAATAGTGCAGTGACTGGGTTTTAGCCAAATAGAATAGTACCTTTTTTCATCTGTTATGTTACAGGAAATATTTCAGTTTTCTTTCCACTGTAAGCAAAGAACATAATTGGAGGGGTTTGTTAGGACAGCTACAATTTTTTAGTTCACTAAAACGTGTTGGAGCTTCAGTATGGGAGCTATAATGCACACAGCCCAGTTAAAACACATTTTGAATTTTGATGCATTGGGGATAGAGTCTCTCCTTTGAAATACTTCTCTAAAGAGCAGCTAATAGCAGAGGCAGGGGTCTGTGCTCTGGCAGGGGCAGGGGTCTGTGCTCTGGCAGGGGCAGGGGTCTGTGCTCTAGCAGAGGAAGGGGTCTGTGCTCTATCAAAGGAAGGGGTCTGTGCTTGTGACACTTCCAGGCAGTTGGGAATGCAATGACACCTCTCCTAAATAGCAAAGGATGAGTACTTGTTGAGTGACAGCTATGGATGTTAAGGCCATCTTAGATATCATCATCTCCACTGTTAAATATGCCAGGTACAGCCCAGTCCCGTGCTTGTCCCTGCCCCCCCTCGGTGCTGGATGTCCCCTTTGTGCTGGAACATTCCTGGGATAGCAGTGGGGTGAAGGACACGCTGCAGAGGCACAGGCAGCCTGGCAGCACCCGGAATTCACCTTGGCTTTCCTCACTAGAACTGAGGCTAGCAGGAGCCTGGGGTCAGAGCACAGCTCTGTGTCTGCTGAGCCCCAGAGGCAGTGGGCATGGCAGGAGCAGCAGTGGGGATGGCAGGAGCAGCAGTGGGGATGGCAGGAGCAGCAGTGGGGATGGCAGGAGCAGCAGTGGGCATGGCAGGAGCAGCAGTGGGGATGGCAGGAGAGACCGGGCTCTGGCTTAGTTCAGACGTGTCTCCAATTTTCACTTCTTCAGTGGATGATAAATAACAGCATGGAAAAATCCGTGGTTACTTAAGCCTTCTTAGTGTCTCTGTCTAAGATGCAAGTTCTGTTTGAAAAGCCCCAAATGTGTTTCCTCCCCAGGAGAACATTCTCCAGAAGGTGGTCATGACTGCGTTTGCTGACCGTACTGTGGTGACCATAGCAGTAAGTACAGTCCCTGCAGACAGGGATCAGAAATGCCCCAGGAGTCTCTTCTTGTCACTGTTAATAAATGTGTTCATTAGGCCATTCATCTTTTTCTTTAAGTGGCATTTGAATGTAAGCTTTCTTTCCCCATTTTTGAATTTCTTACTTAAATTCCTGAGAGTAGCCTCTTAAATGTGTTGCATGATGCTAAGTCAAATTGCCTGGAAAGGCTCATGATCTTAGTATGCTCTCTATCTTCTGTTTCCCATTTTAAACTGATTTAAAATGCCATATACTTTGACTGCTGTGAAATATAGGAATAAGTTTCCTCAAGCTAAAATAATCTTTTAACTAAGGTCAAGTAAATACACATATTTCAGGGGGGTGAAATGAAATCAGTATCCTTCCTTACATTTCAAAATTCAACACAAGAAATCCATGCTCAGCAATCACTGGACATCATTCATTTTCACTTAGCAAATGTGTAATAAAAGACCTTATTTGTCTTACAGTATATCCAGTGTGTTATTCTAAAAAAGCAGAGGAACTATAACCATGACATTTCCTGATTTCTCTGCATGATAAATCAGATTTGCCCTGTATTCTGTATTTATGTATCTTTTTCAGTTTGTTTGAGAACAGGCTGAAACAGCTTTATTATTCTTTTACTCTCTTAGTGAGTTTTAAACTGTACAGTTCAAACAAAAAACATCTTGGAATAAACTTACTTTAAATGTCTTTATTTACTTCCAATTTTAAATATGGTTTACAGCAGGTGGGTTTGTATTCAAAACATTCTGTAGTAGAAATATAAAATAAGGGGTTTGCTGGATGGGTAGTGGTTTGGGGAGTGGAGTTTTTTTGTTTGTGTTGTAGTTTTTGGGGTGTGTTTTTGTTTTGTGTTGATTTTGGTGGGGTTTTTTCCCCAGAAAAAGCAATATATTCCTAATTCCTGTTTAGGAAGATTAAGGATAGTAGGAGTTATAGTACTGTCTCTCTGTTATCTTTTATGTTGCTTACAATGACCAAGGTGGCAGCACTGATTGTTTTACACTGAAAGAGATCAGACAAGGGCAGCAAATTCAACTGCAATGTGATATTTCAGTCCCCTGTGGACTGGATAAATGTCATAGAAAATGCAGAATATATGAGCTTTGTAGATGCCATCAGTGATTATTTTATGGGAAATGTGGCTAGGAAAGCCACAGAAGGAAATACAAGAGTTGTTTTGACACTGGGGATACCCAGGACTTGATTAGGAACTTATCAGCTGAGAGCAACTGTGTAACAGCAACCATAATATTCTGGGATTAAATATCCCTGCAGGAATAATGCAGATCAAAAAAATCCCATGCAGTTACAGATAACTTAATTAAAAAGTGGAATTTTGTCAATATGCAAAAAACTAAACCCAAAAATAAATGGTGGGGGGGAAGAAAGCTAAAAGAAGCAGCAAAAGAGATTGAATCTGACAGGGATTATGGAAATTACTGAAGCATTTTATTTAAAAAGAAGATGGAAATAATGCATGCTATTTGTTTAGGTAATGCTTGAGTTAGGATAGAAAAATGCTGTATGGATAAAGAAATAAAAAAGATGATTAAACTCAAGAAGGCTGAACTCCAAGTGCATGGTTCACACATACCTTGAATATTGTGTGTAGCTTGTCTCCTTATGCCCAGAACAACACATTCCAAATGCAAAAGCACAGGATGATTGTGGGGGTGCTGCATTTGCAGCTGAGCAGGCTGGGGCTCCTGTGCCTGGCAGAAGAGAAGTCACAGGGGCACAAAGTCAGGAGCAAGGGCAGCAGGTGAAGGAAAAAGGAGGGAGTGCTTGAGACAGTGGGGAGGAAGTATGGAAAAGTCTTTTCCAGAGGATATGGATGCAAAATAATTGTGAAAGCTCAAGAGAAGGCATGGCCCAAGTGTTGTAAAAGTGACTAGTGTTCTAACTAGACAATGCCCCCCAGAGCCAGGGGTGTAGTCCAGGGCTGGGAGAATTCCCAGTTTCCCACCCTCCATTGCCCAGGTCCTGCTCTCCCTGGCTGCCTGCTTTTGGCTGCACTGGGTGGCAGGGCCCTGGGCTGGGGACATTCTAAAGGGAACTCATTCTGAAGGACTCCTCATACTCAAGTACCTGGGCTTTTTTTAGGTACTGGAATATCCACCTGGGTCTTGGTCTGTGTGTTCATCTGCAGTATTTATACAGAAATTAGGATGAAAAGGAGGATAAGTAGCCTTAATCAAACTTGGACTTCACAGGAAAATTCATTTGTGGAAGTCTGTCTTATCCTGGAATGTATTGAAGAGAGAGATACACTGACCTGGCATTTTGTTTGTTTGTTTTTCAGCACCGTGTGCACACGATCCTCAATTCAGATTTGGTTATTGTAATGAAGAGAGGGGTTATTTTGGAATATGATAAGCCTGAGGTTCTGCTAGAACAAGAAGACAGTGTCTTTGCTTCTTTTGTACAAGCAGATAAGTAATAAAAATAAATAAAGCATTTTAGAATACAATTTTATTATTTTCTAAAAATGTAAAATACTTGTAAATAAATATTATTTCATAATAAATTGAGCTTTCCCTTTTTTAATAAAATGAGCCATTTTTTCCATCTGAAGCATTAATGAATTATCTGTGTACTTTACTTACTTGTATACTACTACATTTCTTTTTATTTGCTGCCAAAGAATCATGAAATATAATTGAAAAAAACTACATGAGTGAACTACAACAGGATACACATCAAACAAACATAACCAGCATGGAGTTTTTATGTATTTCTCAACCCCTCCCCATCATTTATTAACATGTTATTTTTTTATGTGCCATAGCCCTACTGTAGATAATGTCCATGACTGACTAAATGCAGAAGGAAGAATTACATACCAAAGGAATCTCTCCAAAGCTTGTATCTCTTTAATCAAATGACTCTGTAAAGCTTTAATATCTAAATATAAAATCTATAAAACGTTTTTTATACTGTGGTTTATTGGCAGTGCCTGAGTTGTGCCTTTGATACTGTCTAGAAGTGGATCACAATCTGGTTCCATCTTTCTGCCCATTGGATACTATTACACTCATTCCAAGCAGGATGGAGGCAGGCTGTGATAAAGTATCAGTGTTTAATGTACACTGTTTCCAGACCAGTGCAGATGTACCAATTCATCTGGAAATTATCCCTCCAGGTCTGGTAAATAAACAGTATTAAACCTTTCACTGCAGCTCAGGGCCACGAGAGCTTGACTCATCATCTCCTAGTTTCACATATTTCACCCACTGTCATGCTGGCTCTAGATTTACTGTGACCCTTACCAATAAATTCTGTACACTTAAGATAAATTTTAACCACTGAAATGATCCAAATTTAGCTAGACAGCTACTTCTCCCTGCCCTGTGACAGTAATTCTGGGATTTTTTTTCTTAATATTGGGTAAGAATGTCAGTAACCCAGTGGAAGGCTACATGAGTTTTTCACTTACTCTTTTTACAGCAAGCTTACCTCTACATCCATTTTTTGTTTTGTTACTTCCCCTATTTGAAGGATTTCTAGTGCTTAGGAGAGCTCTTGATCTTTTTGGGTTTTTTCTCTCTGAATTAGTTTGGGACCTGTTTTTAAAAGCTTGATTTTCTAGAAAAAGACACCTCAGTGTTCTCCTGGGCCATGTGGTGTTTTAAGGCATTGCTTCTGTCACTGCAGCAGAGACAATGAGGAGCTGTTGCTGTTTGTTACCAGTTCCAGAGCAGGGTCTTTGCAGCCCATCCCTGCTGTTCTTTGGGCAGTAAAGGACAGGTACATGGCTCCAGAGGAGAGTGTGGAATGAACAGTGGTCAAAGTCTGGGGATGGGATGTGTTCATGCAGATCTGAGCCTGAGCATGAGCTCTGTCATTGCCTACCACCCTGCAAGAGAGAACTGGGACAGTTGGGAGCTTTCTCCTCCTCCAGGGAATTGTTTCTGGGTGGTGTCCAGGGAAGAATGGCTGCAGAACTGTTGGTGTGTTTTCACCCTGGAATACCAGGCTTTCTCTAGGGCTCAGAGAGGAGGAGTGGGAGCAGAAGAGCACAGGTTTCTGCCACAGCTACTGGGCATGCTAGCTCCTGGCTTCCCATTACTGGGCTAAGGCAGGGTCTCATCCTGTAAAGGCTTAGGAAAACACCACTCTGCAGCACACCTCAAACTCGCTGCAGGGGCTCTGTGGAATCTGTGGAAGCTCTTAGGGATTCTAATCTCTAAGATTAAGAGGAGAGATGCAGAGAAGTGAGGATTCATGAGCTTTTAATGAAGTGCCTGGGCTTTGACGCTGCAATTTAGACCCGCTCCTATTCCACAAACTTCTGCCACCCTTGCCCAGAAGGGAATGCAGGGGTGGGAAGGACACAGCACATTGCTGGGGAGGCTGTGCTTTATCTTGCAGTATTAAGAAATTAGAACTCAAGAGTGCAAGTGTCCTACATTTCCATTTTAAATGGGGCTTGTATTTCCCAAAGTAGCATTGCAGGAGAGTAGGGTGAGTTCATTCATAGCCAACAATTGCTCATCTTTTTAATGGCACCACTCTGCTGCATCAATACGTGTGAGCAGGGAGCTGCACTGGCACACAACATCTCCTCAGCACATTTCATCTGGCCTTCTTTCTGTGGGGCATGGGAGTTCCTGCCCCTGACTCCACAGGATTCAGTCTCACCAGTGACCAGAAGCAGTACCCAAGAGCATTATTCTGTGGTGTGAGGCTTGCTGACATTATCCAAGCCAATAAAACTTGTTGCCACGAGACAGGCAGCCCAGGAGTCACTGCTGAACCAGACTCACAAACGTGTTTGTGTGGCAGTGAGGCATCACTGAGCAAAGGGCTGTACTGAAATGGCTGCAGGACAGTGCAAGCCAAGGCCATACTCTCAGTTTTCCTCAGAGACAGGACTTGCCTCAGTCCCAAAGGTGTCAGGGCATAGGCTGCCCGTGGAGGTGCAACCAGAAGGATTTTTGTTGCTTTGTATAAATGCTTCCACTATACAAAACAACTTTATAGGGTTTATTTCCTTGTCTTAGTGTGGCCAGGAAACACAGCATGGCTGCTTCATCAGCCCTCTTCCCAGCTCTGCTCAGGCCTCCCCTTGTGGCTTTGCATAACCAACTCTGATCTCTTTTCTTCTCCCTACCTGCTCCTACTACAAGGTGATTTACAGGGCTTAATTTCTGTCAGACTAAGACTGTGTAACCTCAGAAGCTTTACTTGACTTCTAAAGGCAGAGTAATAACATGGCAACAACTAAATTTTAATTTGACAGTTATCATATTGTTTGATGGCCATTAAAATTAGAATAAATGGGGGGGGGGGGGGGTTTTGAAATGTAAAATCTATTTTGTGGGTGGAAGAACTTACCCCTCATGATTCAATACTACAAAGTGGGATTGTTCATTCCTATGAGCTCATTTTTATTCAGCAGCTCTTAACACAAATATGTTGGCTCACTCAGAAGATCTGTCACTTTTTGCTTTTAAGTATCTGACACTTGATCCATAAAGACAGCTCTAGAAATTCTTCAGCAGAAGCCACTCACTTTGCTATCCCATCTCAGCCCCCAAATGCTCAGAGATGAAGAAAAAGAAGTGGCAAATGACAAGGAAGGACTGTTCTAGAGAGCTCGGGACTCCTACGAGCAGCCTGCTGGTGTTAAAGCTCCCTCCCGGATGGTTCCTAGCGCCAGGAGATGCAGCCATTCACTCCCAAACCCTCTCCCCAGACACAGGTTTTTATCCTTTCCACATTTATGGAGGTACCGCCCTCTGGAGGAAAAGGTGCAGAATAAAGACCACGGTTAGAGGAGAGCAAGGAAAAGCGGCACAAAAGTCAGGACTGCCTCTCGAATCGCTGTGTCCGTGCCTGCAAGGCTGTCAAATGCTGCCCACGAGTTGCCTGGTGTTGTACAGCCTGTTTATGCTCACTACAGAATGCTGGAAGTAGGACCTGCTATCAGCTGCAGAACTACACATCTGACAAGTAAAACTTCAGCTTCCTTCATCCTTTTGGGTTATGGGTTTTCTTCTTTTTTTAATGTTTAGAAATAATTTTAAAAAAACAAAAACTTTTTTAAAAATTACATTGTCATATAAATCATGTAGATACCAAACTAAAAGTGTAGGTGCAGGTGACATTCACACCCAGGACACAAAAAGAGTCAAGGAGACCAAGAGAAAGTGGGAACACTTTGGCTAAGCTCAGTGGCCTGGCAGCCACATGCCAGGGCACTTTGTTGCTATTCTAGCTTTATTTATCAAAGCAGCAAGAAAGATGAACCAGATTGGGAAACTGACCCCTCCAAAAGGAATTGATGTGTGCAATGACATGCCACTGTTCATACACAAAGAGCAGAAATAGTCTAAAGTAATAGTAAACATTTAATTACAAGACCTTGGAGAGCTCAGAGTTCTTGAAACTCCTGTTCCAAAATCCCTCGGTGGGCTGCTTTAAGCAGCTGTAGGTGGTGAAAGTTAATTTGAACCCCAACTGGCTGATTCCCAGCCATCAACTGGACAATTGCCTTGCCCAGGGAATCAGTGCCAAGAGCTGTTTACAGCGTGTACCAAAGCACTTCGTGCCAAAACTAAAGGGAAAGTCCATGGACACACGTCGTGCAATTAGAAAATAAATAATCACAAATCCATTGGTACTAAAGGGAAAAACTCTAATCCAGAATATCTTGGGGTGCTGTAGAAACTCCACAATGTCGGTGTCTAAACTGAAATAGAAACAAAATATTGAAACCAGAGGAAGCAAACACATCAATGAGAATACTGCTGTTTACACAGCAGCAAAGCCACATCAGACTGTTTTTAAATAATGCATCTTGTCAGGAGGATGCATCCTTATAGGCATGCCCATGGATGTATTTATACCCACAGAGACATCCCAGTGTCCCAAACAGGTTCTAGCTTCCTGCCTCCCTCTGTTGCATTTTCCAAGGATTTTGATGCCTGTCTGGAAGTTCATGTCACTGGGGGTTAACCCTCTGCAGACAGATTTTGGGGTTTTTTGCAACTTTTGCTTCTGTTTGGACTGTAGACACTTTCCTGAGCAGCCAGAGCTCACATCATTTCACAGTCTTCTCTCTGCAGGAAAAAAAATAAATTCCTTGTTTACTCTAAATAATTCTGGTGAAATTTTAAGTGGGATTGAGCCCCTATAGTTCCAGGTCTCTGTTTAGCCATTACATTGTCGGATTCAGTTTCTTCAGGCAAACTTCCTACCTGATTTATCCTGCCTGCCTGATTTATCTGATGAATGCTTTCCTCCTAGTTACTGAAAGACATGCAGGTGAATTTCAGTAAATATTATTGTTATTGTTATTATTTTACTGTGATATTACTGTTGTTATTGTTATTTTACTGTTATATTACTGTTAATGTTGTTGTTATTGTTATTTTACTGTTATATTACTGTTGTTGTTATTATTTTACTGTTATATTACTGTTGTTGTTATTATTTTACTGTTATATTACTGTTATTGTTGTTGTTATTATTTTACTGTTATATTACTGTTATTGTTGTTGTTATTATTTTACTGTTATATTACTGTTATCGCTGTTGTTTTGTTGTCACTATTATTATCGATTTCACCATCATCATTATTATTATTATTATTACAAGTTCCTTTTTCAAATTTGGCCAGTACCTTTTCTTT
>VXBS01004687.1:63293-97876 GCA_013400255.1 Sitta europaea | reverse complement strand
GCGGCGGCCGGCTTCGTGCCCTGCGTGACCAGCATCCACTCCTTCACCTCCGCCTTCCTCTTCTCCATCGAGGTGCAGGTGACCATCGGCTTCGGCGGGCGCATGGTGACGGAGGAGTGCCCGGCCGCCATCCTGGTGCTGATCGTGCAGAACATCGTGGGGCTGGTGATCAACGCCATCATGCTGGGCTGCATCTTCATGAAGACGTCGCAGGCGCACCGCCGCGCCGAGACGCTCATCTTCAGCAAGCACGCCGTGATCGCCCTGCGGGAGGGCCGGCTCTGCTTCATGCTGCGGGTGGGCGACCTCCGCAAGAGCATGATCATCAGTGCCACCATCCGCATGCAGGTGGTGAAGAAGACCGCCAGCCTGGAGGGCGAGGTGGTGCCCCTCAACCAGATCGACATCCAGATGGAGAACCCCGTGGGGGGCAACAGCATCTTCCTCGTCTCGCCGCTCATCATCTACCACGTGATAGACAAGAACAGCCCCCTCTACGACATCTCCCCCATGAACCTGCACCACCACGAGGACCTGGAGATCATCGTCATCTTGGAAGGGGTGGTGGAGACCACCGGCATCACCACCCAGGCCAGAACCTCCTACCTGGCCGACGAAATCCTCTGGGGCCAAAGGTTTGTGCCCATCGTGGCGGAGGAGGACGGGCGGTACTCGGTGGACTACTCTAAATTTGGCAACACGGTGAAGGTGCCCACCCCGGCGTGCACGGCCCGGCAGCTGGAGGAGGACAAGAGCATTATGGACACCATGCCCCTGTCCCCTAAGGGCACCATGAGGAGAAGGTCTGTCAAGCTAAAGCCCAAGTTCACCATCAGTGAAGAGCCTTCCTGATGCCTTCTGACTGGGGAACTCTGTTAGGGCTTGGTGTCTGAAAGATCTCATGAACTCAAAACACTGAGGTGGCCTCTTACTTTTTTTTTTTGGTTTTTTTTTTTTTGAAATTCAGGTTGGTAGCACAAGGTATGTTCTGGTGTTATTTATTGTGGGGAAATCTAAAGCTAATTATATTTTTTTAAAGGTGTGAGAGATTTCAAGCAGGGAATAGGGAAAATCATGGTCTGCAGCTTTAAATTTCAATACAGACTAGTTAATTGCACGATCATTCTGCGTTGATTCAACGGCAGGTAATGACACATTTTCTCAAAAAAATAAATGCATATTTATCCTCAGAGATTGCAGTTTTTAGGGTCTTGCAGTGTTCGCAAGTCGGTAGTTTTTAACTGGTGGGGTTTTTTCCTAACTTGAACAATCAATATAGCAAAATAAAATATTAATAATTAATAAAGTAGGCTGGATTCAAACGATAAAAAAAGGGTCAGGCAATGGCACAAGACCAGATCTCTATATTATACCGTATGTCTCAAAGAAATTAACTGCTGGATTTGCATCATCCATATTGTGTTGTATGGAGCCACTCCTACCGCAGGCACTATGAAATGTATTCGAATATTTACTTTTGCTTATTTTACAAGCCTTTACACTTCCAAAATAAAACATTCAGGAGTACCTTTTTGTACTGTACATTTCTGAGAGTAAGCTGTGCTCTGCCTTTAAAAGGGGTAGCAGATAATACACAGTGGAAATTAATTATAAATAGGAAAAAATCTGCATTTTAATTTCAAAATGAAGCGATGCAGCATTCCCTCTCTGCAAGCCGCATGGCAATAAGACATCCAGTGCAAAAATTAACCTCTCCCTTGGGTCACGGTGAATTCTGCTAGGTAATCAGGGAATAAAAATAGAGTTACATATTTTGAATGAAGGGACAGCGCTGAATGCTGAAAATATATCTGCCTGCAGTAGGGAAAACCTTTTACTCCTTCCCCTTTTGTAAAAGAAACCAAGGGGAAGGAGGGGTGTGTGGGAAAACGCGGTCCCTTCTGGGATGCTGTGTCAAAAACGTTACTGCTGATGGGGAAAAAATTCCCTTTGCAATCTCTCCCTGAGCTCCCGGTGCAGCTGGAGCCTGCCTCGGTTTTCAGCTGGATCCCAGATCTGTCATTTGCCAGCGAACATGAAGGAGCCATGTTCACTCCCTCGGCCCCACAGTGGCAGCAGGAACAATTCCCTTTCTGCTGCAAATCCACTCTCTGGAGATCCTGGCAACGGCAGCAAGTTTATTTCTACACGGGGTTGTTAGGAGGTGGCAGCAGTATTAGCTACAGGGCAAACTGGTGAAAAAAATATATAATGTCCATATAAAACCTAAAGAAGCATCACAGAACTGATCCCACACAGGCTGTGCAGAGAGACACCAACTTATTTTAAACATAATTATTCAAGAAGGATCTGGTGTTAAGTCTTGTGTGTTCTGTAGTTCACAACAGGCACCTAAAATTGTTTGTGTTGGCAATAATATGGCAAATTTCTAATGCCCTGTCAATGTAGCTATGTGACAAACTCATTCAAAAGGGTAAGAAAACTTCCATAATCACTATGGAATATTTTCAGGCATCTATAATAAAATAATCAATGTTTGGGTGAAATCAAGTATTGCGTTAAAATGAAAAAGTATTTGTTATGTTTTTGCTGTTTATGTATTTTGGTTTTATGCCAGTTACAGGAATAAATGCCTGCTCAGCTTCCAAATTCCCCATACACCTATATTATTCTGTGAACAGCTCTGAAAATGTGAAATGAGTTTCACAACAAAATGACAGTAAAACCAGCATTAGCAAGTAGTAAGCAAAGAGAATTTGGAAAGGCACATTTTAGATTTGTAATCATAACACCCCCCCCATTTTTAAAATAGGGCATGACTAAATGCCTTACATGATTAAATTTCTTCTGTAAGACTGAGTTGATTTATCACGTTATTTTCTGGCTTTCCCTTCTTTACTTCCCCTGTTCCATCTCCCATTGGCAGTCAGAGGGCACTTACAGTAGAGCTCCCCGAATTTCCCAGGCACTTTTGTTCCTTTGAAAGTTTCTTCTTCTTTATCACTTACCACAAAATCACTGCTCTGCTCTCACAAGAGTCACACACAAAATATTAGTCGGCTTTAAATCCAGTGACTTGAAATCTTTCACCTCTCCATAAGTCTCCTTAGTGCCTTATTTCAACGTGTAAGATGCACCTTAAGGTTCTCTCACAAAAACCCTTCAGCTCTGGCTGCATTTTAAAGCTCTTCTTGAGATTTGACCTAAATGTGAAGCAGTTTCAGCAGCAATACCATGCAACTATTTTCAGGAACTGATGCAAGCTTCTTTTTGCCTCGGGGAAATCTGTGAAGCTGAGAGGTGGAAAATTTTCTTTGTTCCCTGTGAGATGGGAGGGGAAACCTGGGAAGAAACAGCTTCTGTTCACTGGGCTGCTGTCAGGACCTTCTTTTGTGTCACACGTTTTTCAAAAATCTGCCTGATTTTTCTGAAGTCTTGCAAAAAAGAGGCATCATAATATTATGAGGAAGGCAGGATTCGTGCTGTTAAAATCACCGTAGTGAATTATTTGAATCAAAGAGCTGGTGATTTTGAATCTTGGGATTGTTGTGATATAAAATCCTTCTGTTCTTTCACCATTTAAAATAATCAGAAGCGTTTTGGGGGCAGAGCAAGGAAGGATGAGAATGTTTATTTTGCACTAGGGACATTACTTCTCTTTGGGAATCCTTTCCTTTTGTCATTTATGAAGTATTTGGGAGCACAGGTGTCTGAAATTGTCCTTAGAGCTGTCCTGCTGAGCAGCCCCATTCTCCAGGGAAGGCTCTGAAGAAGGCGTCGGTGCTATTGCTTGACACAGAAAAGCCCTCATCCTTAGCAGTGAGCAAACGCTGTGTTTTCCACAGTTGAGGCAGAAGTGAGTGGGCTTTTGAACTTTCTTTCTGAGCCCACATCTGCTTTTGAGTCAGTGGTGTTGCAGTCTGGGTGCTGCTGGGAGAGCTGTGGCTGCCCCGTGTCCTGGGCACTGAGGGAAGCTGGAGGCTGCATCTCCTGGCTGAGGTGTGGGCATGGATACAAGTAGGAAGCCCAGTGATTTCTGCCTGTGGCAGAACCGAAGAATCCATGGAATTGCCTTTTGTGTGCTTCAGGAGCCACTGTCAGTTTGTACCCACGCTGTTCAGTGCTTTCGAGTTGGAGTTTGTGGAGCTGCTTGGATGGAGAGAAGGATCACAGATATGCCAGGGTTTTGAAATACTTGTAGTGACTGCTGGTGAGCCACTGGGCATCTCAGTTCATGTTGCATTTCCTAATGAAACCAAAACATATGTATACAAAATTAGATTATAACCACGTCTGAGTTTCTCTATCCCTCAAGGCACTTCATAAGGACAGAGTTATAGCAGGGTACTTCTGTCTGTGTACTTCTTCTATGTCCCTATAAAATAGACACAAGCCAGAAGTGGACTTAAGAGATGGCATTATAAGGGAAAAGAGAGTCAGGGATACAAAATAAACACATTTAAAATCCAAAAGTTACACAGTGTGAAGACATTGTCAAACAGTGATAAGCTATCTTATTTTGAAGAACCAACAAAGGTGTGACGATGCTTGGATGAGAGATCAGAGCCCTAAAAAACAGATAGGAGAGGCTGGAATGAGAGTCTTTAACAAGGCCAAGGTCTGCATGCTAGCATAGATTAGCAACAGGGTCAGTGTCAAAATCCAGGCTGCCCTGTGGAGTGAGCCTGCAGGCTGGGCATGGTCAGCATTGCCCAATCCAGTGGGTAAATATTGCTGCCTGTTGAGCAAGGCACAACAGAGCCCTGCTGGGAGCACTGCTAGGAGGACTTGTTGGGGTCTGACCCTTGTGGTAGTTATGTATTAATAGATAATAATATCAAACTAACGAGTAATTAACAGCTCTTGGAAAACTGAATTGGTTTCTCCATGTTTTCCTTCCTTTTCCACTCTTTGTACCTCAGTCACCCGTGGAGGTAATTATTGTAGGTGTGCTAGCACAGATTGTTTTGATTTGGGACAAAGCACAAGCATGTTTTAGGGAGTAAAATACAAACTTAAAATAGATACTAGAAACCCAAAATCTTCTGTGAAGTTGCCAAGCTTGTAACTGTGACAGTGATTACTTGTACAAAGTGTGGAAATACTCGTTCTTAGGAACAGGATATTGACAAACCAACGTGGAATTATGCACCCTGTTCATTTTGCAGGTCTGAGTGGAAGGGGAAATGTTCCAGCTCTTCAGAATAGGGTTAAGGAGAAGAGGTTAAAGTTCAAAATTCCTGCATTTAAGGCTCCCTGGTTACACGTTTTCCCTCTCCCTGTGCTCAGTGTCATACTGGCATTCCCAGGAAAAATGGGCAGGATAAATGCTCTTTGCAGGGCATGCTCCCATGTGGAACTCCCTTCACCCAGGGCCAGCTGCCCCATCCCCAGATGAAATCTCCAGCCCCACAGCCCTGATCCAAGCACCCTGCAAGGCAGCAGCAGAATTCCCACCCTTTCAGTGTATTTTTGGAGCCACGAACATTCTGTGCCAGCCTGCTGGAGGCACGTGCTGCAGCAGAGAGAGGGATTTTCTCCTCCCTGCAGCTTTTCCTGGGGCAGAGGTGCTGCTGGAGGTGAGGAGCTGGACCCCAGCAGGCGCAGGGATGCGTGCTCAGCGTGGCTGGGGGCTGCCTCCAACCACTGACTCAGTGCACTATTTTTGATCCAGCAAGGGGAGAAAGATACATGATACAAGCCTCCACACCCCACTAAGGAGAACTATTAAAAGAGCAGAAGACATTCTTGAGAGGCTGCAGATGCTGCTCTGTCCTGCTCTGAGCGCTGCGGGGTGCCTGCAGAATATGCTGCATGTTCTTCTGGCTTATGCTCCTGTTTTAATTTATAGCATGACTTCAACGAGTTATCACAGGGCAGTGACTCAGTTTAAACAGAATTTTCAAAACTCAGAAACTGCAGCCCCTCTCTGCTGCTTGCCCACTCGCCTCTGTTGACCTTTGTGCCTGAGTTGAAGTGCAGATGACACCACCCCGTGAGGTTTCCTGACCAGCCCCTCTCTGCAGGGCTGAGCAGCATTAAATGGCTCATTTAATAGATTAATATTAATAGAAATTAATAAATCCCTCAGAACTGGAGGGGACCTAGGGGTACCTCGTGGCAGTGGCCCCACAGAGAAACTTGTCCCCTCTTCCCTCACTGGGAGTAGGGCTACCACCCTTTTCCTCCTCTAGCTGTTCCTTATTCATTCACTGTTTTAAGTGGCCAATACTTGCTTATAAGTTTTGCCTTTGCTCTCTGCCCAAGGGAGGGGAGGCACAGGATATAAATACCATTATTGTTATATTCACAATAATATTATTCCTGAGTGGAGTCAAAGCACTTAAATTGACAGTGAGCATCAATCAGCATCAGGAACCCTTAACTTCAATGAACTTCAACTGCAGCTCCCATTTTAAATTCTGGGGGCCTTCAAATCCAAGAGAGATTGCCAGAGAGTTAATTAACACCAGGATTTCCCCCTTAGGGCTAGACACTATCAGCTAATGGGGTGGGCAGCTGACTCAAACAGCCTCTGCTGGGCCTTTGCTGCAGGAGTGATGTTGTTTCTCAGCTTCAGCATCTCCTGGGAACTTTTTCCTCTGCTTTGTGAGTAGAAATCTCCCTTTGTTTCCTTAACTCAAGTTTGAGAAAATATGTCCCTCGTGTATATTGTATAATTGTATTTGCTAAGGCATTTGACTTTGTTGAGTGTTTATGTTGTGGTGTTGCCATGTGCATGAAAGGTGGTGGTGGGAGTGAGGGCAATCTTGGTCTTTTCCCAAGTAGCAAGAGGCAGGACAAGAGCAAATGGGCTCAAGTTATGCCAGGGGCAGTTTAGGTTTGATATTAGGGAAAGTTTCTTCACTGAAAGGGTGCTCAGGCATTTGAACAGGCTGCCCAGGGAGGTATTTAAGAGCTGACTGACCTGGTTTAGTGTCAGAGTTGGCATTGCTGGGCTAACAGTTGCCTTGTGGATTTTGAGGTTCTTTTCCAGCCTCTTTATTCATAAGTTCTCACTATCTGCTGGTGGGTGTATGCTTATAGCAATGGGGACAATGAAGTTGTTGGTTCTACTTTAGCCTTACAACTTGTGGAATAAAGATTAGCAAGGTGATGTTTCTTTTCTGGGATATGTGGAGAAAAGAAGCAGTGAGAGGAGAGGGAAGATCAGAGTGATGT
The DNA here is from genome assembly GCA_013400255.1 of Sitta europaea. NCBI lineage: Eukaryota > Metazoa > Chordata > Aves > Passeriformes > Sittidae > Sitta > Sitta europaea. Next base: position 90,733 of record VXBS01004687.1, on the reverse strand, counting down.
TCTTACAAATTGTATGGATTTTGGAGGAGCAGAGTGCCCAGAGAATTGCTTCTTTGTGTCAAATGATGGCAAATCCCTAACTAAATTATAAGCAGTAAACAAATATTTTTCCAAAGTCAGTATCTGTCTTTAGAAGTGACTTTGTAGGAAGTAGCTGTTACTTTCTCACAAGTTTGTTACACCTTCCTGGCCCAAATGACTGTACAATTGAAATAAAATTATTGTCCCCCACAAATTGCATCAAGTAGTGCTCTGTACTGCCCTTCCAGTGAGAGAACAACAGATTTATTTTACATGCCTGAGAACCTTTGAAATGTCTCTTTTTAAAATAGGTTTCTCCAGGCTTTGTATATTACTTTGAAAACAACTTTATTTTTTGGCAAATATGAAAGCTGTAGTGTCATCTGAAGCACAGGATGAAGGTAGAAGCAGCTGCCTGAGTGGCCCAATAGCTGTTGTCTGACATTGATTATATCCTCCTCCAATAACCACTGAATTTTAACCTCTTTAGGTCAGAAACCACTTAGTCTCTGCAAACAGTGAATTTGTTCATGAAAGGGTGATTAAGATGCCTAAGTTTGTCAGAGTTTAATAATAAAGAAGCCATGTCATCAAGCAGCTGACAGTATCACTTCGAAGTTCTGCTGATGACACCTGTGCATCAGGCAGGAGCAGGAGGATGTGCATGAGCTGTTCTTTTGTTTTTTGGGTCAAACTCCATCTATTCAGCCAGTCGTTTATGGCAGGATGTGAATGCACTGCCTCTAGCCCCAGCACTATCTTTTCCATGTCTCATAACTATTTTGTTGCAATCTGTTCTTTTGAGGGGCTTTTATTTGTTTGGGGTTGGAGTTTTGTTTTTAAATTTTAAAAAACTGCTCTGTGCACACTCGCTTTTGTCCTGAGGAGCCCAAGAGACATCTGAAACATTTCGGACACGTCTAGACTGAAAGCTGAGCTGTGATTAAACATGCACGAGCTGGCAGGGCCCAGGTCTGCAGTGCCACGTCAGGCACAGATGGCTTAGCAATCTCCAACTGCAGCTGCCAAGGAACTAAAGGAAAACTTTTTGCTTTTAAGCAATTTTGCTTTTAAGCAAACGGGAGCAAAGGCATGTGTGAGTGTTGCTTTTGAGAGCTGGGGTAAAAATCACAGTAATGGTAAGGAGTATTCCAGTGCTGGCTGAAGTCGTTCATCCTTCCCATTAGCCTCAGAATAAAATCATCTGCAGGAGCAGTTTTCAGTGTAGAAATTGTAATACCATCAGAATTGAAATTTAGACACTGGAAACCACTAATGTGGTTGATAGTGCTTAATATACAGGAAAGCTCAGCCCAAGAGGAAGACAAGCAGCTGTTAATCCAGACTGAGCCAACTGAAGTGCAACTTGGGACCTGTAAATAATTAATAGATAAATTAATAAAGACTATTATGGAGATACTGTCATTACCTGTAGATTGAACTAAATCTACTCATCAGGATGGATAACTGGCTTGTTATTTTTCTCATCTGAAAACAAAGTAGAAACTTAAGATACAGATAGTTAGACTATGAATAGTGTTTGTGATTTCTTAAGTTCCTTCATAGAATATAATAGTGAACACAAATAAATTAATACTTACAGCACTTAACTTTCCTCTTGTTAAAAAGTAAAATGCACGGAAAGATGAGTTTTAGGCTAAGAATTATAAAGCTATTGGAGCTGAAATTGAGTTGTGGCTTTAGATGCAGTGAGCAACATGACACTGAACACAGACAATTGAACTAAGGATAAAGAAAATCTGCTCATAAATTTAAGGTGTGCCTGGATGGCAACTCCTTATTCTTTGCTCTGAGTTCAAGATGATTTTTATGAGTTTTCTTGGCTGTCTATTGGTGATCACACTTCCCATGGAGGTTCAGAGACCAAGTGAAGCAGCATCCCAAAGCTGTCTTTAAAATATGCAATTTTTACCTTCAGAACTGCTGAGGGAAAAAATAACAACTTGCATCTGCCTCCAAAGAAGCTGTTTCTTGAGCAGCCTCAGGAGTGACCGTGAGCTGGTGTCTGTATAATCTTGTTTCCTCCAGTAAAAGTACAGGTGTTGCCTTTTTTTGTTCCACTAGTGTGTAGGATCTGTGGTTTCAAGCTGTAAATGTAAACTGTAGCTTTTCACGGTCAGTATCTTGGGGTTTTAAATACTAACTAACCCTCACGCTGTGCCCTGGTCGTGGTGTACTGCACCCGGGGGTGAGCCTGGTACAGAGGTGTCTGTTCAGCACGAGCATCATTAGCTTAGTGCTCGTTTGCACTTTAGGGGTCTCCTTCAAAAGCAAACAATGTAAGAAATGTGTTCTCTAGAAGAAAAACAAAAGCCCTTTGGAAACACGGCAGCTGCCGTTGTTTGGTTTTTGAGGGATCGTTCAGTTTTCAATGTCTTATTTTGTTATGCCACCACTCTGCTTCTCACCCAGCCGCGGAGAGGGCTCGGCACTGCTTGTCCTGAGACTCCCTCTAGTGAGAGCTGGGGGTGCTCGCTGGGGAGGGACCCCCGTGTGCTGCAGCCGAGCCTGAGTCCCTGCTCGCATCCCGGGGTTCCGACAGCCCTGGAGAGCGCGGGGCTGCGGGGCTCGGGACCCCGCTCGGGAACAGCACTCGGACCCCGCTCGGGAACCACACCCAGGGACCCTGGCTCGGGGACCCTGCTCAGTAACCTGGCTCGGGGACCCCGCTTGGGAACAGCACTCGGGACCCCGCTTGGGAACTCTGCTCAGGGACCCCGCTCGGGGACCCCGCTTAGGAACTCTGCTCAGTACCCCACTCTCGAACGGTGCTCAGGAACAGCACTCGGGACCCCGCCCNGTGCTCAGGAACAGCACTCGGGATCCCGCTCGGGAACCCCGCTAACTCTGCTCAGCAGGAACCACACTCAGGGACCCTGCTCGGGGACCCTGCTCAGTAACCTGGCTCGGGGACCCCGCTTGGGAACAGCACTCGGGACCCCGCTTGGGAACTCTGCTCAGGAACCCCGCTTAGGGACCGCACTCGGGGACCCCCCCCGGAGACCCCGCTTAGGAACCCTGTTAGGGAACTCTGCTCAGTACCCCACTCTCGAACCCTGCTCAGGAACAGCACTCGGGAACCCTGCTCAGGAACCCACTTAGGGACCCCGCTAGGGAACCCCGCTTAGGGATCCCGCTCTGGAAGCCCCCCAGGGACCCAGCTCGGGGACCCCGCTTGGGAACTGTGCTCAGGAACCCCCCCAGGGACCCCGCTCAGGAACCACACTCAGGGACCCTGCTCAGTAACCTGGCTCAGGGACCCCCCCAGGGACCCCGCTCGGGGACCCCGCTCGGGAACCCTGCCCAGGGACCCCCCCAGGGACCCCGCTCGGGGACCGCAGCCGGGAGCCCCGCTCAGGGCTCTGCAGGGCACAGAGCCTTCCTGGCAATGGGAATTCCTCCACGGCTGAGCAGCTCATCCCCTCCTCCCAGGTGAGCGGGGATAGCCTGGAATGAGCACCTCGGGGGGTTAGGAGGGCTGCCTGTGCCTCCATCCCTCTTTCTGCCACGTCCCCGGTGACAGGGAGCACAAAAATGGAAGCTCTCTTCTCGGTGTATTATTAACAGCACTGATAAGATAGAGAGAGGGTGTGAAATGAGATAGTGGAGGGGAAACTGTGCATTGTATGCACTGGCACCTTCTTTAACTCAGAAATGGCTCTGTGGGCAGTTTCTGGGGAGATCCCAGCTGCGAGCTATTATGTGTTTAAGGATACACACGTTTGAGTAAACACAAATTGTTTGCACGGGGACTGAGCAGCAACTGCTGTGCAGTCACTCAGACTAACAGCTGCTTGAACTGATGGAAAATGGACAAAGAATGGAGGGGTCAGTTCTGGTGTGCTGCTCTATCCCTACCTTGGCCACTGAAAAATACACCAGGTTTAGAAACCAAGGCATCTCTGAAAAACTGTTTTCCCTCACTGATACTGTACTTTACCACACAAGCAAGTAGGTGTTATTTAGCAGGGTTTTTTTGATAGTATAATTACAAATTGGGTATAACCTGATTCTGGCAAGTGTAGCTTTTAAAGGCATTAGGTAATATTAGCATGGCTGTATATGGTTTTGATATTTGCTGTCTGGGGATGCATAAATAATAGGACTCAAACTCATTCCTTCCTTTCTCATTATGTAAAAATAATTCATTTTTAGAAATGTAACTAAACTATAGTCAGTGTTGCTGTTTTCAGATGGAATTCAAATTTCACAGCCTTGGTACATCTGGGACCAACCTTAGGGACAGCTCTTGGCATCTGCTACCTACTTTTGCATAAATCACCAAAGGACAAGTCCTAGTTCAAAGCTTCATTTCTTTACAAAACCCTACATCATTATTTTTCCTAATCCAGATACATTTACACGATGGAAAACTTTAATGTGGCTGGATATGGTACCACATCCTGAGCCCCAGCCATTCTCACACCCTGAAGTGGCAAACACCTGATTGCAAATGCAAAATCTAGGCACAGAATGCAACCTATAGAAAAATGTTTTACTAAGCCCACAGGTGCTTAGCCTTCCTTGGGATTTCTGTTTTGAATGTGAACAAACCAGGGAAGTGTGAGGTGGTGTTATGAGTTTGTAATGCTGTGGCACAGTAGGATTTTAATTAGTTTGGTTTGTATTTTTATGAATATAGAAAATTAAGCATTCGAGTACCTAATGAGTGAACAGCTACTGCAGTGAGGCAGCTGGTGCCAGGGAAGAACACAAGATCTCTTACATCTTATTTTAAATTCACATCTTTCCAGACAGTGAGAAGTGGAGGGCAAACAGGAAGGACTCCTAAGGAGGCTTCAGGGTGACCTAATTGTGGCTTTTCACTACCTGAAGGGAGCCTATGAGAAAGATGGAGAGAGACTTTTTTACAAGGACATGTAGTGACAGGACAAGGGCGAGTGGCTTCAGAATAAAGAGGGCAGGATTCAATTAGATATTAGGAAGGAATTCTTTACAGTCAGGGTGGTGGGGCACTGGCACAGGTTGCCCAGAGCTGTGCATGCCCCATCCCTGGCAGTGTGCAAGGCCAGGCTGGATGGGGCTCTGAGCAGCCTGGTCTTGGGAAGGTGTCCTAGCCCATAGCAGGGGGCTTGGAACAAGGTGATCTTTACAGTCCCTCCCAACCCAGGCCACTCTATGAATACAAACCCACTTCCTGCCCACCCACTAAAAATAAAACACTAAACCTCTGTCACTGTGCTGAGTTTCAGTTTAATCCAGTTAAAAACTAATCTATACAAAGTACAGAGTGGGGCTTTTTTTTTTTAAACACATATTGCACCAGAGATATGAATTTGTACAACATCAACCAAATTTTACCCCTTCATCCTCCTACCCAAATCCCAGCCAAGTACAAAACCGAATCTCTGCATCTTTGTGGTGGAACTGGTGTCTGTATAAAGTTAGATAGTTTTGTTGTAATCACCTCCTAAATGAAAAGCAGAATACAGGCATTAGCACTTGTGCCCATGATATTCCAGTCCCTTATTTCTCTGTGATTATAGCTCTCTACTTCCCAAGTTACAACAATTCTTTACAAAACTCGGCTGTTTCCAAGTAAATGAGATAAGGGGGACAATTGCCAACAGCAGAGTTGGGACCTTACAGTCAACTGTAAGAGGCTGCACTGAAACTGAGCATTACATTACAAAGCCATCATGACATTCAATGGCATTTGTCAGGAGGCAGAAGTAGCCTGAAGGAATGATTTGTATGGTAGAAATGCTTTCACACCGAAGGTTTCAGTCCTTGAATCTCTACAAATATCTGTGCCTGGATCACTTGTCCTCTGTGAACTTTCATGGGGGATGGGGAAAACACAAGATTTCCCCTCACCTTTACCATGACATTTGAATAATTCCCTCTTTGTTTCCCTCCTCACCCTGCTACAACCCCAAAGCCAGGGCTGTGCCCAGAGAAAGTTCATGTAGCTGTAACTTTGTCTGGGCCTCTTTGCAAACAGATGAGGCTGTTGAGAGATATTCTCCAGACAGACAAAATCAAACTATTGTTAGAATTGCACAGAAATGACAAACAGTGGAGACATCGGTTTTGCAAACTGCAAATGTCATCTACTTGCATAAAGAACAGAAAGAAAAGGTAAAATAAGTCAAATTGAATAGTATAAATGAAGGAAATGCAACATGACAACTTATGGGATAAAATAGGTAAGGAAACCTAATCTGTCCTGGCACTGAGTTCTGCTGCATTATGTGGAGAACATGAATGTGCCCAGGTCTGATGAAAGAAGCCTTGAGCACAGGAATGTGCCTGGCTTCCATCAATCAAAGTTCTTCAGAGTGAGAAATTTCCCAAATGTCAATACAGAATGTTAGCAATTGCCCTCTGTTTTTTTGGGTTTACCTAAAATATTCAAGTCTTATTCTGAAGGGAACATCTTCCTCTAACAGAAAGTGCTTCTGTTTCTTTGCTGGAGCCCCAAAATATCTCTGTTAATGCCACTGTCAGCAGTTAGCCACAGAACAGGAAGGAAATGTGAAGGATGCTAGCAGAGGTGTATCCGTTCAAAGCCAGCATTATACAATCAGAACAATCCCTGTTGAAAAAACAAACAAAACAACCACAAAAACCCAAGCAAACAAGCAGATCCACACAGGGTTTATACTTTAGGATAGCTTCAATTTGAAATGAATGAGAAGCAGGGGCACTGGCACAACTTTTCAGCATTGTAATAAAACTGACATGAAAATCAACTTACTCTTGTAAAATCTTGGCTTGCAATACTAGGGACCTATCCTGGTTCAATACCAAAATAATACAATCAAGTAGCACCCCTGCCTTAGGACACTTCATAACCTTAGACCAACTGCTGAAAGACTCATCAGAGTCTACAGTGAGACCCTTAACAAAGCCCAGATTCATGTCTGAGAGCTCTCTGAAGCACATGGTGGTGGTGCACTTTGAAAAATCTGGTTTTATTGTAGGAGGTAGGATAATCTGCACAGAAAAAGACAGTGAGTCTTGTTCTGTTTTGCACAATATTTCCATCGACATAAAAAGCTTACTTAATAACATGCAAAATTTTGAGATCAGCTGGCATCTGGTGAAAGAAATGAGGACAAAAGCACTGTCCCAAGGGCCAGTTGAGCTTTCAACTGCTACACAGAATTAATCTCAACAAGGAGGACGGTTCAGATCAATACACAACAAGTACAGTATTCCTTTTGAAGGCGTTCAGTGAAATTCTTAGGTTTCTGTAAACATGAAAAATATTCACTGTTCCACATAATTCTTTGCTGTGTTTAAATTTTAGAAAGTGCACATTTTCTGTGATTAAGAAATGTCATTTTTATTTGGTCTCAAAGAAGAAAGGGTTTGGTAGTGCTGGAAAGAGGCCTTTATCTGTGGTCTTCATTTCCCCATCTTTTGCTTTTCAGCATTTCTGAAAAGAGTTTCTTCATCAAACTAGACCTAACTTAACATCCAGGCCTGTTCCCTGTTTCCTCTCTGAGAAGATCCTGATTCATGCCTCAACACAGAATGGCAGACATCTCCTCCCTCTTTGTCAGAGGAGAGTTCAACAGCTTAGTCCCCTAGCCTTAAACACCTTTAGTATTAATTGTTTCTTTAATTTCCTCCTCCATTATACCCTCTACATGATCCCCTTGTGTTTCTCACTGATGCACTGGAGAGAAAATTAATTTAACTTATAAATCAAATCTGACCAATACTTTATCTCTAACATTCCCAATGATTTTACAGTCTGAGGGAGAAAGTTCATGTTTCACTCTGATTTCCTGTCCCCCCCACCCCTCCCACCACTTCCCCACCCCAAATAATAAAGATGCTATAAAGTTGAGGCACAAGTGGTCAAGGGTGAACTTGATCAGTTCTGACAGCTGGTTCTTGGACATGTCCTGGTGGTAAAGGCTGATTCCCTCCCACTGGGTGTGGTGCTGCATCTCCAGCTTTGTGTTCACCAGCTGCAAAACAAGAAGAGAACCATTTGTAACTTCTCAGTAAACTGGCCCCAAATGGGAAAACTCTCAAAATCAAAGTTTCTAGCATAGGGACACTCAAACAAAACCTTCTATTTTCTGGTTTGTAAGTGGTGTCCCTGTTCTTCCCTGGATGCTCTAGATCTCAGTATTTTAGATTAATACAATCCTCCTTCTCTGCCATTGGATGCCTTGTCTTAGGACTCTGGTTTCTTACTATGGACTTAAAAGCAATGAGATTTCAGGAGTACTCAGAAGAGCTACACATTTCCCTCTGAAAGACAGGTTAGTGAACATCTCTCCAGAGGTCATTAAAGCTGCATTAAGTTAATAGTTTTAACAGAAAATATGGAGGTAATGATTTTAATATCACAGATCTTAAAAGTTTGTGTATCTACACAGAAAGACACATACGGGGTTGGATTTTCAGTTCTCCACCTGGCCCTGCAGGAGGATTTCCTTGCTGTAGTTTCTTTTGTTCCATCTGTTTTACAACCTGGTGAAAAATAAAATACAACAGTTGAAAAACTTGCATTTCTCAGCTTTCTCTGATGTGACATATATGAATACACCTAAACCAAATTTTGCAGTTCTGTAAGGTCTTTCTTAGTGGGTATAATGCTGAGTTGCTTTAATTTGGAACACCAGACTCAGTTTGGCTGTGGTACCATTAGTTTAGAATTCAGCTGGGACTCATAAGAGAAATTGAGGTAAATCTCCAGAGCTGGGAATTGTGAAGAGCCATTACACATACAAGGACAGAGAAAAGATGAAAACAAATATCTGCTGTCCTCACACATGTACCTGCTGAAACTCTTGTTTCTGAGCCTGAAGCTGATCATGCTGCCTCTGTAGCTCTTCCTTCTGTTTCTGAAGTTCCTCTGCCTTCTTTCTAAGTTCATCTTCCTGCTGGGAAATGTGATTTTCAAATTCCTTCAGCTCTTCCTCAGTGAAGAGTTGCTGTTGATCTAATGTCTGCAAGAAAAGTACATACAAGTATGAATACTTAGCCAGGAAAGCACGGGTCTTTAGTTAATATTTTCTTACTGAAATTCTTGCACAGTTCACTAAAAAAACCCTCAGAACAAAACAGTGAGACATGACACTGGGTATACTCAATGAAAACAGCAAAACAGTAATTTCTCAGCTATTTTCTCAACGAAGCTCTACTAGGGATTTAGATGTAGGAGAAAAACATCCTCTTTCTTCCAGCTGAGCTCTTCTCTTCCCTTTGAAGTGATTCATAAACAAAACGTCCATTTCCATTTGAAAAGCACGTGTGAAAAGCTCTTCCCGAATCCCCGCGGTGGCGCCAGACCTTCTCCCTTTGTGCAGTTCACATCTGCATTACATTTCGGCTGCCGTTCAGCTGAGGGGCTTAGCAAACACACATACCAGGGCAGAGCTGGAAAACCCAAAGGTCACAGACATGCCGTTTGGTTTCCTGCTCCAAGTGCTGGTAATGGTGCTGCATGTTGTACTTGGAACACATTTTCATTACCTCCCAGCTATCTGGCTCCAGAAATTCCTTTTTCTCCGTAGCTCGCAGGAACTCTTCCAAAGTCACTAGCCGGTCCTTGTTGATGTCAACCTATTTGAAGAAAAAAATTAAGCTCAATCTAAAGGACAGGTTTTGGAAGAGCTAATGTTTTAATTTCATCAATCAAATATAACCATTTTCAATTTTTTAAATGTCCCATTTCCAAGGGAGTGCCCACAACTTTTTCTGAAAACTTCTCTCACAAGCTTATGTAGCTCAACAAAAATAGAACTACAAAGTAAATCCTGACGTTTTACTTCAAAATTCACTGGCTTTATTGGAAACACTTGTGCTCACAGTCCAACCAGTAATGGTGGAATGTGTGATTTTTTATTTTTTTTTGAGAAAAATGTTTTGTAGCTTTCTGGTAACTACTCTGACTCACAGTTACAAAATTATCTCCACTGTTGGAGGGGGAGGTTTTGAAAAACAAAAATCCCACCCAACTGAATTGTGCTGGAATCCTTTAAGGGGAAGGGAGGAAATGCTTCCCTTTATGACTAATAGATGACCAGGCTTGCTCTGTTCCTCAAGTTTAAGGAATACAGCTGAATACAGAAATATTAGGGGTGAAAAACACAGTAGTTCAAAACATTCCCTTTCCATTCCCATGTCTCCTGAGCTGAAAAACCATCAGACTCAGTGAAGGTTTTCACTGCCACAGATGATAGCTTGAGCTCTGAGCCCCCTTTTAAAGGGACAAAGCTGAGCTATATGAAAGAAGACATTGCTCTACTCCCTCTTCTCACACCTAAATCTTACCCATTTGCCAAGTGCCAAAGCACATTTAGAGTCTTCCTTTGTTTGACAACTCACAAGGAATTTCTGTTGAATCTCAGTATCTGCAAACAACCGAGGCTATAGAACAACTCCTTCTCTGGAACTCCTTAAATCCAAACTAGTCAGCAGGCATTACATCAGAATGCAGGGACAGGGCTTGAGAATTGTAACTTGGCAGCAATCTCAGCACAAGCAGCACCCGGTGTGACAGGCCATCCCTTTCTGCTGCACTTGGACAGCACTGCATGTTAGGAGAACTGTATTTTTTGAACACAGAAGGGAATCAGCCCTCACCTCATTCATTACATGTTCTCTCATTCTCAGCCTTTCTTCTTCCATCTCAACCATGTCATCCTCTTCATTCTTGGGATCATAAACTTTTTCTAACTGAAATTTAAAATTAGTACATGTTAGTTTGAAGAAAAGGCTGCTCAATCAAATGGCAGAGCATATCTGAAAAGTAGTGTGAGATGTTCTCTGTGTGTGCAATTTTCCTCTCTCAGAATAGTATTTAAGCAACAAGTGAGCCTTTCTTTCCTAAGAATGAAGTTTTCAGTTAATTCACGTGGTCTGCTACAATTCAGTGCTGTGGATGTCACTGTCAAGTTGACCTCAGTGTGCACAGTCTGGTCCTACATTTGATTCAAAACAGGCAGAGGTTCCACGTGGTTTCTGGAAAGGGAGAGAGTGGCTTTTTCACCAGGGCATGCAGCTGACCCCATAAGCATTCAGGGTATCACAAGACAAATTCAGTGCCAAATTTAATGGTTCACTTCTCTTCTTGCACAATGTCTTTCTGGAGAGTTCATGTTTTGTGCTTCAACTTAGCTTTCTCAGGCATTTTGAGCTTCACTTGCCCAGCCACAGGTAATTTTTAGGCCCCAGGCTGTTTGTTTTTACACTACAAAACTACAAAATAGTGAGACATCTATCTGAAAAGACAGCACTGTATTGTCATGAAGGAGATGATGGCAAATCACTGTACCAGAGTTAAATTTTCAAGGCTTAAAGAAACTTAGAGCCTGTCTACTTTATCAGCTGTCCATCTGTGCTTCAAACTAGGCAGACATAAAATGTATGAAATTTCTGTAGCCACTTGTACAGTGCTGTCCCTGAGCCAAGCCACACAAGTGTGACCCTTTCTCTCATCAGACTTGTTGATGAACACTGAATGAGCACAGATGCCCAGCTTCAGAACCTCTATCAGGCTGCACCAAGGGATAGCAGGAGGGCAGCTCACCACATTGCAATTTGCACAGTCCTGCAGACTAGTTACAGAACTTCCAGCAAGCCTGGGGCAGAGAAATACATGAGCTCTAGTTTTCTGATGTCTGACTCCTATGCTTCAACTACATTATTTTGCCTGGTGATAGGTTTTACACTTTTGTAGAAATATTAAGGATGCATGAAACTCAATGTGAATACTCTGTTTTGTAGTCCAAAGCCCCTGCATATACTTGGGAAAACCAGACATCCCTGTAACCCTTTACTGAAAGAAGTAAAGCTTCTGAATATTTTTTTTACCTCTTTAGTAAATAGAGCTTCTAATTCTTGCTCGTCCAGGAAGCCATCATTATTGACATCTACAAAAAGAAGTTTTAAAAATACAAGTTGAGTACCTATAGAAAGTCATACACATAATAGATATCCAAGAGTTAAGTAAGAAAAGATCAGTGTGCACATGTAACAAGAAGCTGGTTACATAGGCTGTTTCTTCTGTTTAGGTTTTTATCAGGCATTGGCTGGAGTGTATTGTCATTTTAGGTTGGTTGGACAAGTCTGGAGCAATCTCTCTACTTCTTACATTAGCAAACTGAAATAGGTCACCACAGGATTGCACAGACTGCAACTGCCAAAAAATATTGCTGAGAACAAGTTATCCCCTTTTAACCACTAAATTTGTAATTAGACTCAGGAGCAACAAGATTCTGCAAAAAAGCTAACTGACAATATGACTCCCCCAGAAATTAAAGAATTACAGGAAAATCTATATAAACATGCAGCACTTGAGATAAGTGTAAGATGACTTTTCATGACAAATGCAGAGAGGAGAATAATTGATAATTAATGATCCATCTTTTATCCTACATTGTGCTCTGCATACTGTTACACTGCCTCTGAAATGGAAAGAAAATATCCACTTCAAATTACTACCCAGTATTTTTGTGTAATTGCTTAAAAGTTTTCTACATACTAAGATCTAAGGCAACAGGTGATTTCAGCTATTTCTGTCCTGGTAGGTGTTGCACAAACTAGCTACCAAACTATCTTTCAAAATCTCTTTCTAGAAAGAAGTAAGATTTAGTAACTATAATTAGATGATCATTAAGGTCCCTTTGGACCCAAACCATTCTATGATTCTGTAATACATGCTTAATATATATGCTATAAACTGAGATAGAAGTTTAGACTCAAACTAGAACGTTTTATCTAAATCATCATCTTTGAGATTAGGCCAATTCTGTGTACTGTTCAACCCTTGGCAGCCCAGTGCCAGGCAGGATCTACTTAGGGGTACTTCATGATGAAGATTGAACACAATCAGAACACAAGGTTACATGGTGACATCATCCGAGGTAAAGCCAGGTGTTCACTGAGATGCATCCTCATCTCAGCTCCTGCTCATGGTTTCTAGCTGCCCATTCCCCAGAAATCTACAGGCAGGATGGGATTGGAGGGGTTTTGTTTCATCAAGGGAATATTGCAACTTCTGAAGAGGCTTGGCCCTTCTATGACCACTCCAAAGATTAGGGGCATCTGGTACTTATCTGCAGAGATGATGAGAAAGCAGGTTTTGCTCCTACACAAATCTCTGAGGATTCATTCCCAGCACATACTGTGCAAGCAAAGTTATAGATATGGACAGCCCTCTAAGTACCCATAGTTCCCTAAGGAATCACTACTGGGTTTTGCCTAAATGATTTTAGGAGTGGTTAAACAAAACTCTGAATCAGTTTTTAAATTTTAAATTCCATTTAAAACATTGCATGGAATTTACAAACAGTAACAAATATTTTCTCCTCTGTACTGCTCAGATTCATCCAAGTTGCTTGAGGTGTAGGACTTCATCCTAACATATGACAAACTTGTCCTCAGCAGAATATAACAAAGTCACTTCACTTGTTCATTAGATTAAAACTAAACCACTTACCATGCAATTTGAAAAATGTTTTGGGGTCAAACTCATTAGGATCTAGTCCATCTGCTTCTTCCCACACCTCCTTCAGTTGATCTTTGCTTCCCTATAGATTGGTTACAAAGAAAAACTGTTCAAAAGACAATTTAGTGTCATTTCCCTGCATTACCTTTGCATTATGGCTTCTCTGAAAGGCTTGCTCTATTTGCTGATTAGCCATGGGGCAAATGGAATCAGTGGCATTTTCTTTCACTCCCTTTTGGTCAAGTCTAATACTTTCCTTAGACAGAAAGGCCCAGGGAAAGAGGGAGTGTAAAGGAAATGCATATTCTGTGGAAAGGAGCACCTGTAATAATCAGTCATGGCCACACAGCCCTGTCCAGAAACAACAGCTAAAGGGAGATGAATTATTTTGCCTTTCCTAGAGCAAATGGAACTGTGGTACAGTTCCCTGCAGGCCAGGCATACCATGCAGGCAACACTACAGTTTTGAATACTGTTCTGGCTTCTTCCTTATGAATTTCAGTCTTTGAAAGAATTCTGGCAGCAAATAACACATCTGGACAGAAAGAAGGGGAGTTTATACACTCTCAGCAGTGTGCCCACTCTCTGCTCCCATGGCAGTAAGAGGAGGCAAATGATGACAACACACACACACCCTCCTGGGTATGAGCTTTTTCTCTCTGGAGAGGAAAGCACACACTCAGTCATGTAAGAACAGGTTGTGGCCTTACAGGATGGTGAACTTTAGGGTGATCTCCATGTTTTTTCTTCATCTCCTCAAATTTGGATTCTTCTCTCTTCCTCTTTTCTTCATCCAGTGTTTTTAAATACTCTCTCCTCTCGTGTTCTTTCATCATCTCGTATTTCTTAAACTCCTCATGACGAGTCTTATCATAGTTTTCCAGGTCACTTGTAGCCTAAAAATACAGATACAAGCAGACTGATGATTATATAATATAATCTGACATTAAAATCACTGTATTGTTCAGCTCTGTGGGCAAGGCTGGCCGTTTTGCCATTCAGGGCAGACTGGCTGGGGGTTCCTTTCACACGACAGTGATGCAGAAACATCTCTCCTCCCTTTGCCATTTTCACAGAAGTTAATTTGTAATGGATCATCTGTTGGACAATTTTTGCAATTACATGGTGCTGTAAGAAGGCTTCAGAAGTCCTTTCTCATCAGTGAGTAATAAATGAACTCAAGTTAATCAAGTCCTGTACTAACAATACCATTAACTCCTTGATCATTTCAGAATAAGAACATTTGTAGCTTATCCTACAGTTTAATGACAACAGTGCCTTCATTAATAATGGGACTTAGTTTGCAGCAGCTTAATATAGATTAAATAAAAAAACCCCAAACAATTAAATGGAGAGAAAGGGTATGAGAGGAGAATTTCTGACAAGTTCTTGTGTACAGATTAAAGTGGTGTCATTTTCACACAGGCCAAAGTATTAAGGAATATTTTGGTAGTGCTTTTCAAAGTAAAATGGATACACCTGACACTGTCTCTTTATTACTTACATTTTACATTTCAGACTCACTGTATGTTTTAAAAAACAATTCCAAAGCTAAGACCCCTCAGGTATCCATGACACCCTGTCAGTATCTTGGTTGAGAAATGAGAAGACAAAACAATAAAATATGTAATAAAAAAGAACTACCTTGTTAAAGGATATGCTTCTCCAAGCCAACCAGAGTTTTCCCAGATCTGAAACATCTGAACATTTCTAAACATTTCTGAACATCCCAAGCGATGTTCAGGAATGTTTAGAAAAATTATAGTATCTCTATAAGAAATAATTCTACAGAAAATGGAGATCAAGTCTTCCAAGGGTAAAAAAAATTACACAGAAATTAAAGGATATGCTTCTCCAAGCCAACCAGAGTTTTCCCAGATCTGAAACATCTGAACATTTCTAAACATTTCTGAACATCCCAAGCGATGTTCAGGAATGTTTAGAAAAATTATAGTATCTCTATAAGAAATAATTCTACAGAAAATGGAGATCAAGTCTTCCAAGGGTAAAAAAAATTACACAGAAATTATCTTTCAATTTATTTTAAAAGTATAAAAAACTGTTCAAATTCTTATGTCAGAGATGCTGTGCACTCTAAAGTATATCTGAGACATTTTTCCCACTGGGAAGTCTATTTTTCTCTAGCAGCTGAAAAAAGCCATGCCATGATTAGCTTAACTGCATCTCCTGAATAAACCCCACACCCCTGTGACTGATACTGAATCTCCTGAACACACACTGAATGTGTGCCCAGGATAATCAATTTCTAATATTGCTATCACAAATTCTACTCTGCTGTGGTTTTGCAGCTTGATGTATATATAACAGATCCCAAAAATTATATGGCTAGGTTGGAGATGATTATTTACATCACTCTGTGAGACTCCTATATCATTTAGAAACAGAAATCAGAAAAAAAACTGTACCTCTATCTCACTTGTATTTAATTTAAAGGTTCTCAGAAAGGTGTGGTTTATTCCCATAGCTGCTTGTACTGGCACATGAATGTTAAGTCCTGTTAGGTGACATCCCAAAATCTATGGATTCTTTTGCATCATGCACACTGGCAACAGTTTTCAAGTGTGCATGAAGACAACTGACTTTTCTCTGAAAATGGAAACTGTCATTTATAAAATGTGGTAAACAGGAGAGGCCTTCCCTTTACCAGAGGTAAAAAGCAGAATAATTAAAACCCCAACCCCCCCAGCAGTTCCTGTCTGGCACTCACTGCTTTGATCAGCATATCCAAGTCTTTAGGTTCAAAGGTGTCAGGATTCTGGTGGTTCAGGTGCTCAAACTGCTTAAGGAGAGCCTGATGATCTATACCAGTGTCTGGAAGAAAAAGGTATACATGCAAAACATTAAAATAAAATTGAAATTGAGCAAAAATCAACAAGTCCTTCATATGGGAGCTTATGCCTTGTAAGTACCTGAGGTTCCATGAGGACTGAATAATTTTTTTCATTGTTGGAGGAAACTACAGTAACATTTCTTAAGGTGTTTTTCCTGAAGGAGGTTGACAAACTTGCACTACATTCCTTCTGATGGGTCAGTGCTGCATTGCACACAATCATTTTACATGCACAAATTACAGCTTCTGTTTCAGCAAGGGAAAGTATGATCAATTTGAGCTTTACAAACTAAAAAAAAAATAAATACTTTATTCTCTTTTATATAAATGAGATAGCTGAGATTGTGCTCTACCAAAGCTAACAACTGGCATATTTTTCCTGCACTGGGAGAAGCCCAACTCTTCTACTGCCCTGAACATTTTGTAAATGACATGCATCTGGCCAAAGACTTATGTAAATATGGCATAAAATTGGATCAAATCAAATAAGCAGATACTTTAACTTCATTTGTGCAAAAAAGAAAAGTGCAAGACAGTGGAGATACAGGTCTTGTATCTAAAAGCTGGAACCATTTTCTCTTCCTTGTGACAGGAGTGATACCCACCAATATCAACACACAAAGCACTCACAAGTAATCACTAGCTGTTACCATGGTCTCTGAAAACTAATGATATATAATAACATTCTCTTAAGAAGTGTATGCTTTGAGATGTTAAGTACAATAATTGTAACAAGCTTTTACTAGATGGCTTAGCAAAGAATATTTTGTTTTTTAAAAAAATTGGAAAACACATTTTTGAGCATACTGTTCTGTCTCAAACTGTCTGCTTTACAATCAACACTGTGTTTGTATTAACACAAAACAGCAAACACTGGCCAGGGCAGATTTCAACCATCATTCCTCCCTAGTGAGATCATAATTTCTGTTTAAATATATATGTCTTTGTCTGTGTTTGAAACATTTTTAGAAGTGTAATAATAGACTTAAGAAAAACCAATGAATAACAAAAACCCCATTTTTCTCCATTTCTTACATTTAGGGGAAAAGATTCATTCCATTTGACACTATTTACTTGCCACATAACTGTATGATCTGAGACCAGCTCCTAACATTCTTCTGGCCTGTAACAATCAGCCTAGTAGGATACTGGTAATATTGTCTAAAAACACATCTGGATGAGGACTGAAAATATGCTGAATATAATCTCAGATCTAGCTGTCTGGGGTTTTTAAACCTGATCCAGCTGAGAGGAAAGAAAACAGGAGGGGTTTGTGTGCTTTTTTTATTTTTGTAGATCAGACAGAAGATTCTAAGTGGTGTTATAGAGAAAAGATTACAAGAGCAAATATAAGGAAATCAAACCACTCTGCCTGCTGCTATTTTAATGCTCTTTGTGCATATTCCAAGATGTTGTCTAGGTGTGTAAAGGCAGTTGTATTTTATAGGTAATCTGGCTGTACTTGTATATGATGTGAAGCACTCATGGGCAATTTTGCAAAATGTTTTTACATCTTAGTACTCATCTGAATGCTCTGAACTGCAATAATCTGTTCCCAAATGTAAGATCTCACATGGTAAGATGGGAGATGTTGGGAGGAATTATTTTCTTAAAGCACACTCTGTTACTATTGATTTATGAAAGTAGAGAGGGGTAGAAGTGATCAGTCCATTAAACTTCACAATACCTAAAACAACTATGTACACATCCAGGCATCATTAGCTGCTGTCACCTAGCTGTGAATGTCACCAGGATGTCACTGGACTGCTTGTCTGCAACAGGAACAACATCCCCATAAACATTTATTTGCATGTGCACACTTCTTCAGTCTATTTGTCACATATAAATTAGCTTAGCCTGCAAAACAGATCCTTATTCTAGGAGTATTTTTTTGATGCATTATGTATTCCATTCCTTGAGATCCCCCATGAAAACTTGCAAACATCTTTATAACAATAAAATACTGTCCAAAAATCCATTTTCTACCCCCTAAGAATATGAAATACTGTGTCATGTTTTTTTTTTTTTAAACACAGTCCTACTGTGTTACTGGTTCTCTCTGAGTAATCTATGAACTGATGCATTACAAAAATAACAGGCAGAAGTATCTGAAAAATCCACTGACAGAAACCAGTTCAGTTATGTATAAAACAGAGATGGCTTTTCTCTTCTCCCCAGTTTCCTATAACCACAGGTCTTTAATGGCTCCAGGCCAGGATACTCATTCTCAGTTTAGTCATTATCTGTGACAACAAAGGATGCACAGCTGCTGGACTTTGACATATCTCTAACACCATTCCACCTGTTGACTCACCTAGAAAAATTCTGTATTCTTACCTTGAACAGAATCCATTTTAGCTTTAATTAACATTCTTAATCTTGCTACCTCTTGTCTTTTTAGTTCATCCAGCCGTGTTCTCACATGGTGGCTTACTAAATCAAGCTCTCTGCTCAGCTTTCCACTCTGTCAAAAAACAAAACAGTCATGCATAAACCCTGGAAGAAGGAAGCCTTTAGATTCCCATTAGACATAAGCTGCAAGACAGCAGACTAATGGGAGTCTCTGGCAATACTTTAGCCCACACTGTAAGAATCTCAACATTTTTCAAAGAGCAGATTCAAAATTTTTATGCCTATGGTTACAGACACAGAGAGGAATCCTAAAAGCTTTCAAAAAAGAGAATTTCTAAGTATCTTGCTCCTCCAAAGAGCAAGACCATAACCTTGAAGGAGCAATGCCTAATACTGAGTTCAAAAGAACTGTGAGAAGCACACAAAGTGCCTCATCCACTCAAGGAGGGCTGTTAGGCTTCAGGGCAGGTACAAGGCAGCAGCAGCCACTGATGTGTATTGCAAGAACCTGGGAATGGAGAGGAATCTCCAGGGGGGACACTAGACACAACACAGAAGGGAAAGATGCCACAAGCTGCCAACAGCAACATGAGGGATTAAAGGAAACACAAAAGGCAGGATCTCCTCCTTAAGTCTGTCACTTCAGACTGTTTCCTGCTTGTGCCCTCCTAAACTTCTACCTCCTGAAGGGAGCCATCACCTAGAGCCAGGAACTAAAGGAAGAAAGAATACAACACAAATGGCTCATCATTATGGATTTAATTAATCTCAATTTAACTCTTTTTTTCCAAACCTACCTTTATTTCTTCTATGTCAGCAGTCTGGAGTTTCTCCCTGAAATGCTTATCAGTTTCCAAGACATCTATTACTTGCCTGAGATATTCATCATAATAAAGTCCTGTATCCTTAAAAAAAAACCAAAAAAAAAAAGAAAAAAAAAGGGAAAATTGAGGAAAGCTTATACTAAAAATTAGTTAATTAGTTTTGCTTAAATACAGCTATTGAACTGACACTAATTTTAGCAACACAGGCACTCTGCTGTCTTACATCTCTGTTTTCAGATTTGCATCATTGCCCTATAGCAATTTATGATCCATTAGTTTCAGCAACTGACAAGGAAGGGGAGAAAAGTGATTAGGATTCCTTGTAATACACAAGCATCTGTCATGTTAATACAGTGTGTGGCTTTTTTAAAACAGTGCAATTCATTTGTTACTGTTCTATTTGAAACACTGAACTGGAATCAGTGAGTGGAATTTCCTAGGGCACCACCCAGTCACCTGAAGTAAGTCTCTGTATGCTCCTCTTGTTGCAAGGGGGGAATTCCTTCCATGTGCCACCTCACCTTTAGCAGCTCATTACAAAAAAAATAAAGAGCAAACTTAAACAGAACCTCCCCACAGTAGATGGCACACACACTGACAATACTGGGAAATGTTAGTTTCCTTCTAAATGAGTTTGCTATATCCAGATCACTAACAATTAGGCTAAACACTTAATGAGAACAGTTTCTTTATACTTACTGGATTTTCTACCTTCTCCCCTTCCACCTGGCCTTCTGCTTTGACTTTTGTCTTATCTATATCTATAGGTACAGCTTCCAAGGCCATTAGGAGACATGTCATCAGCAAAAGACACTGTTGGGGCAGGACAGATAAACTCTTCATCTGAAATGAGACCAGGTCACAAAAATTAACATACATCACGTTGTCCTGCTGTACTGAGGAAAATTTTTTTACATTCTTACATAGATACCTGTAATAATCCACTTTTCTCACAATGTCCTGCTCTCAAGGAATATCAGGAACACTGATAGATAAAATTCACACTGAGCTGGAACAACTGAGACACAAGTAACCATGCTGGTCTGCCAAACCCCAGATGAGGGAACACTAATAACTCCAGATTTGGGATGGACAACTGGATCCTTTATCATCCTGCAGCAGTCAGCAGAGCTGGTCTATCAAAAGGCCAAATCCAACTCAGTGCCACTGGCCCTGCTGACATTCTGTGGAATTGGGGCTCATAGGCAATGGGGGATTTAACATTTGTGATTACATGCTATCATACATAACTGGAAATACTGGATGATATCACAGTATGTTCTTCACATCTATTTGATGCAATAGGCTGCTCAGAAGACTTCATCAGGCAGTTTTGCTTCAGGTTGTGCAGTGGGTGTTTTTATTGTAGCTTTTTTGATAAAACAAGTTAAAAACTTTCACACATACTGGGAAGAATTAAAAGCAGAGGAGTCCAAAATGGGTAAGTAAACAATCTTTCTGTCATCACAGCTAACACAGCATTTCCCACAGTATTTTGAGGAATCCAACTGTGATGTAACAGGTAAATTGGAAATACATTTATTAGAATAAAAAACAATTACCTAGTGAAGACAGAGGTATTTAAGTACCTACTAGTCCAAGACTATACTCACCAAAATTTCCTTAACAAAAGCAGGTGACTAAGACATGAGTCAACCTTTAGAGAGTGCCAGTCACACCAGAGTCACTGAGCACCTTCTACTCTGACGTGGATTAGAAGAGAGAAACCAGGCCCATTGCAAAATCTAACATTAATCACCTGCCAGGAACACTCAGCACAATTCTCGAATTCAGCAGCTGTAGGGAAGTGTGAGAAAAGGCCGGATGAGGAGAAAAGTGGGGGTTCCCCTTATCCCACCAAGCGAGATCACCCCACTCTCAGCCAGCTGCCAGCTGCTTTTAAGAGTTCTGGAGCCATTCCTGGATGCCCATCCCTTCCCAGGCATTTCGAGGGCATCCATGTGTCTGACCCAGGAATGTGATTTCTTCTGTACTAGAGCCACCAAGGCAGCAGTCACAGGGGGTGCTGCACAAGAGCAGCAGTGTCAGCTTGCTCACTGCCATCAGCATGGAATGCACACCATACACCCTCCTGCCCTGCACCATATTATTATTATTACTACTTTTCTTCCTCCTTCTGTAACCTTTAATAGAAATATAAACTGTTCTGGATCTGCCCAGCTGACTACCTTCTTAAAGGCAGACAGAGAGAGCTCATGTTAAAATTGTCATCTGGAAATTATGTGATTTTAGTCAGACAGGTAGCCCACCTAGGTGTAAAGGTAGCACAACTGTAATCTGCTGGTATCAGAAATCAATCTTATCTTTACAAGATGGATAAACAAACATTCCCATTTGTAGTACATAGAGAGAACTAATCATAAAAGTAGTGCTTTGGAACTGACAAATACTGTAGTTTATAAACAAAGCCAATATCCTAAGATTTCAGACAAAAGGAAAAATAACTTCTCCAAGTATTTCAAAAAACAGAGTGAGAGCCAAAAGAAGGAAACAGTCATCAGAAAACAGAGGCACCAATGTACTTGCATGAACAGAAAAATACAACTGGAAAAGAAAAGCCACAGGCTGCCTGCCAGCAGTCTTGATTATTTGTTAATCAGAAATTCCTATAAACATCAGTGAAACAGGATTGAACATTTGAATTATAAAGAGCTAAGGCTTTGAGAGGTAACTACGAAATGCTACTTCTAAAGTTTGTTCTAGTAACACAAGCTGCTAAACACCCACTTTGTACAGCTGCCAGGTGTTATAATACAAACCCCAAAATTACTTTTCATTAACGTAGCACCCATTGCCCAGAAAACAGCATCATGCAGGTACTGACATCTCCATCACCTTCCCTGCAAAGCACAAGTGGTTTTAAAGCAACACCCACCATCACAGTTTCTAAAACTGAGACAGGCAAAACCATACAGTGACATCAGGATGCAGTGTCTGCATATGTAGAAGCTCAGTGGATGGTTATGAAGCAAGACAGCACAACACTGAAAATGTCACAGTGTACATTTGCACTTGCCAAACCCATGTGTACCATGATGGGCAATGAAAACATAAATCTGGACTCACATAATACACAATAAACCCACCTATTCACAAATTGCACATATGCCTGCTCTATCTGACATGGAAGTAATTAAACCTGTGTGAGACAGTGCAGGATAACAGCAGTGCTCTCTACAGTCATGAGTGTAATGTGCCTTCCTATTTTTATGTTGTACACTGGAGAAATGAACAATCTTCACAGGCTGTGCTGAATTTAAAAAAAAAAAGCCAAGATATAGATAAAATATATCTATTGATTTTTGTTTTTCTAAGAATATTCCACCCTCAGTACTCAAATGAGATGTAAAGTATTCCCTCATCAGTCTGCTCCAGTCACTTAGCATCTTCAAGCTGTCTTCACCTCTGAAACAGCAATATACCTGTCCACATGTCACAGTTTGAACAGGAAATGTTTCATTCCATGGGCTTCTTTGATTTAAAATTTATTTGCAAATTTATAAATTGATCCACTTACAGCACCCTAAAAAAAAACTACATTAAATGTTTGCAATTAAGCAGAAACAGATTATTGTTCTGCCATATTCTGTTTGGAAACACCAGTGTTAGTTCCCCCCAGTTTTTTCAGGAGCACTTGCTGCACAGACACCCTGAGCTACCATACCTTAAGCAAGGTATGAAAGTCCATGAATCAATAGTTAATGCATCTTCTCCACACTGTTTGTCCAATTAGTTAATCTGGCATGAGCAGAGCTGACATGTGGCAGCAATTTTGAGAAGCAAGTGGAAAAACCTGTTTGCACTCACTGTTAAGCTATAAGGCTCTGGTTGTGGGGAGGGTGTCTCCTCCCCTGGTCACCAGAGCCTGCACTGGCTTTGCTCCTTGAAGACACCAGCAGGAAATGACATGCAAAGGGAAGTGGCTACAAGTTAACATCCAAAACACAGAAACACCTGCACCCTTCCCTTCCCAAATGAAAACTGAGCCTTTTAGAAGTTAAAGTGCAAGCTATTAACTATTATAAGCCAGCTATTATTGCTATATAATTATATATATAAAGTTTCATTATCCTTCAAGTATTTTTCTTTTCTGTCAATGCTGCTCACCAACCACGAACCCCATGATTCAGATGTTGCTTTTCTTTCCATGTCCAACAGGTTTCACTTTGGTCATGATGTCCTAATCTTTTGTTAGAGCACATCCCACTCAGTTCTCTTCACCAGGAAACCTTCCTTATTTTTTCAAAAAGCATTTTAATCTTGCATGTAAATAGTTCTTTATTAAACAGTATTATTTAAGTACATAAAGACAGCAGAATCCATTTTCCCCATCATGTTTACTTGACTTAAATTCTTTTGAGTTGCATTTGTTACATTTTCACTGCACTCAAGCTGCTTAACTCTCTCTACAACTAAAAGCTGGCTGATGTAACAGCTGCTTTTTTCAGCTTCCCAGAAAACACAGCATGCCTCGACTGTGCCTAGTACAACATTTGCTGAAAGAACCTCTTTTTAAAAAATGCACTTCAGCTGTTTTATTAAATGAGTCATCCAGTAGTAACACAAACTGTGAATGCTCGAGTGGGAAAGAGCAATTTTATGTTTAAACCACATACAGTACAGGATAATGTCACAAAACAACACAACTACATCCAGAAAGAAAGATGGCACAGAAACAAATTCTATGGCTGATGCTACACATGCTTAGCTCTGTCCTAAGTGAAGTCTGAAAACTTTCCTCTTATTGCAATGTTAATGGTTCATCATTTAAAAACCCATGTCCACACAGACAAATACATATACATATTTATAATATTACCTACCTCCAAGGAATTTCCCTGTCCTTGCTTTGAAAAAATAAATACCTCAGTCTGCAAAGCTACCTTACTAACTGAAGAATGTTGAAAAAGCTTTGTTTTTCAAAGCAACTTGCCTGGTTTTATTAATTCTTTCTAACAAGGCTGTCTCTGAAAAAGATTTATGAAGCCAAAAGTCAAGTGAAAACTTGTACTGAATTCAATGTACACTTGATAAAACTCGTATCAACTTCAAAAGGAAATTCAAAAAAAAAAAAGTGCTACAACTGTAGCTTCCTGCACTCTAATTTCAGCTCCCACACAGAACATAATGCAACAGTACACTTGGAGCCTCATAAATTCATTTTTCATAAATGTGAACAGCAATTTTGCCAGTGCTGATGTAAAAAGCAACCTCTAATGTGCTACTCCATGAGAACAATGAATTACCTCAAACTCTAACTCAAATCAAAAAGCATTTCAACTATTCTAAAAATGTGCATTTTGCTCCAGTCAACAAGTGAGGATATTAAAGTAAAACTTGACTGCTCCAGGAGTCCAAGGTACCTTTTTCCCCCTCTGAAGAAAATACAAAATAGTTCTCCAAAATAAATCTAGATCTAACGATGTGAAGCCAGATTTAAAAATATTTAGGCACTTAATGACAACTGCCTAAAGAGATTTATGTTCACAATTTTCTAATTCCCATTGATTTCTACTTGCTTAGAAACAAAAACACACATCAACATCCCATTCTAGTTTCATAAAGACTGGCAGGAGAAATGCAGTCGTGAAAAGGGTCTACACTTCTCTTGAATCACCTATGATGAAGAACAATATTAGCAACTGAATATGATTTAAATGCTTCTAAAAAATGCAGTTTCTTTTGCTCTTCCAACTGTCAACTCACACACATATGGAAGAGCAGAAAGTATTGAAAGTAACATGACTTTAGACTGATTTCATTTGGTTTGGCATTAGCACCTGGTCATGACTTTCTCTACATGAAAGCACACCCTGATATAAAAGGCTCGTGTCTGCTCCACATCTGACAGGAACTTCAGAGAGATCTTTACTGCTTACTGAGCAATCAGTTCTGAGAGCACAATACCTCACTAGATCAAGTTCCTCCACACAGGAGTTCAAACCATAGGAAGCCCTGATAGCGGCTTCAGACTTCACAGTAAATGATTTTATCTTTCTTATGTAAAGCACATTTGTTTAGTCAGCACAGCTCTAAAACTGTTGCGTCAATATTTCCACACCTCTGACACTTAAGTCAATATATTTTACATTATTATTACTACTGCTCTCCACTTTCATGACTGCAAAAAAAAGGTATGTATAATAAATGGGGTGGGGATGGGGCAATTTTTGACAGAAAATCTTTAATTTGGCTTATATGAACAGAAAATTTATGTCAGCAGCACTACCAGTACTGCACAGCCAAGGTATGAAAACTTTGCCTTAGTATTATTAAAAAATAATTATTGTTGTTGTTGCTCAGTTTTATTTGCCCAGTGGGGTTTTCTGAATATAATTTCAGACACCAAATAACTGTACAGGCAGTGTTACAACAAACTTACATCAGATGCTTTTGCATCCAATTGCTAATATAAGTTTTAAGCACATCCAACAAGCAACATTAATTTATAATTGTATTCCCTCCTTTTCTTTGTTTATATTAAATGCCTTGGTTAAAAGTGAATGAGATTTATGTTGCTCTACATCAACACAATTTGTTTAAACCTATGCCATTTTTTTTAATATAATTATCTTTCTTATTCTGAAACAAAATACTGCTACCATCCTAGAGATTACAGAAGTAAGTAAAAGGGGAAATAGATGATGACAGTCAGGAGTTACTGCATGTCACCATGTCAGTAATCTGTGGCCCATGGTGGACGTACAAAAATCCCCCAGACAAAACAAACCTCCACACTGAACTTGATACCATGGGTGCACAGGCACTTCACTGTTGATGCTGTGATGGTCTCATGGTGAAACTACTGCAGGTTATCTTTCCATAGCAAATACTTGCAAGTCAAACAACAAAGGCTTTTTTATCCTACAGGCTTACTAAACAGTGTTGCCAAATGCAAGCTCTTTTGAAAGGCTTAGCCATGTACATTTCAGCAAAAAACGTTACCTCCCTAGAGCTGTACCTCAGCCTTTTCACTTTTGGAATTACCTCTGAGTGCAGTGGCAAGCCTAGAGTACTTCCCAGAGCTCCTCCAGGGGAACCAGAGTAACAGCACAGCAAGATGTGGTCAGCTCTGGGGACCCCAGCACAGGAAGGACAGCGACCTGCTGGAGTCACTCCAGAGGAGCCACCAAGTTGGTCAGAGGATGGAGCACCTCTCCTACAAGGAAAGGCTAAAAGATTTGGGATTGTTCAGCTTGGAAAAGAAAAAGCTTCAGGGTTACCTAATGGCAGCTTTTCACTCACAACCTGAAGGCAACCTCCAGGGAAGATGAAGTGAGATTATTTAAAAGTGCACGTAGTGACAGAACAAGGGGGAATTGCTTCAAACAGAAAGAGAGCAGGCTTAGGTTAGATATTAGGGAAAAATTCTTTCCTGTGAGGGTGGGGGGCACTGGCCCAGGGTGCCCAGGGAAGCTGTGCATGCCCCATCCCTGGCAGTGTGCAAGGCCAGGCTGGACGGGACTCTGAGCAACCTGGGATAGTGGAAGCTGTCCCTGCCCATGGCACGGGGTTGGAATAAGATGATCTTTAAGGTCCCTTCCCACCCAAACCGTTCTCCGACTCTACGACAGCAATGACGAAGAGCTGTGCCCTTTCTAGTGAAACCCGTCGAGTCTCCTGCCCAAGTTTTCCCTGCGGTTGTGCAATTACGAGCCGCTCAACATTTCTGCCGCTGCAGCTGCCGCCGCTGCCAGCTCTGCCTTGGTTTCTGCTGGCGCTGCCGCTCGCCGTCAGCTCCCGCACAGCCTCGGCCGGCCGAAGGGAGGGGACACACGGAGGGGACGCAGGGACACACACACCGCACACCGGGAGCCGCCTTCCCGGCGGGAAAACTTCAGCGGCGCCCCGCTGCCGCTGCCGCTGCCTGTCCCGCCCCGCACGCCCCGCGGTTCCACCGCCGCCCCCC
>VXBS01004687.1:0-62929 GCA_013400255.1 Sitta europaea | reverse complement strand
GGCACCGGGACCCGGGCTGAGGGAGGCACCGGGACCCGGGCTGAGGGAGGCACCGGGACCCGGGCTGAGGGAAGCACCGGCGGGAGCGCCGGGCTGCCCTGTGCCTTGGAAATTGAAAACAAAACACCCAAAATATATCCTTGTGCTCATTGCAACAATGAGTTATAGACTGGATGTGTTGGGTTTTTTTTCCTCACACTGCTGAAAAAAAGAGCAGTATTTAGTAAAAAGTGTTGTTGGTGTCCCTGTTTTACCCTAACATTATCTTACTCCTGAAAAACTTGCTGAGGAAATCTGAATGTTACAAGAATGGGAGGATACGGTTGCAAGCTCTGCTCCATCCTGTGTTGTTTTGGACCCTGGCCATCAGGAAACATTTTGTCTATCTCAGAGATGAAACACTTTCTCTTCAGAAGTAGTATTATGAGCAAAATGTCTAAATAATCTGTGGCAAGCAGTGACTTTGTTACAGAAAGGGGCATCGTCCCAGCTTTTCCCTTCTCTGATGAAATTTTAAAGAGAGATTTCTACAAACGTTGTGCCCGAGGGGAATTTGCAAGCTTTGCATTGACCTACATAAACCCTACTTGAACATAAAAGCAGATTAAAAGTTGTTCCACTCTGCTTCTGTCACCCTTTGTACTTTATCAACCACTGATCTTTATTCTCTGTTAATTCGTATATGTTTAATGCAGCATTGCAAATATTTTTCTCCTGTCCTAAGGTGTCCATAAAAATAAGGCTGGGTGAGAATATTTGAAAGAGCATTATTTGTAATTTTCTTGCCTCTGCACAGCTGTGTGTCTTGAAACTGGAAACAGGCTTCTCCATGCTGCAGAGGAATGGAAATAAATGGTAGTGCAAGCCCTTTCAAAAGAAATTACAAATCCTGGAGTACCTCAGATCGGGATAACATTTTCTTGCATAGCTTGAGTTTAATTTCAAAAGATTGACTCGATATCTCTATAAAGAAACTCACTTTTGTATCTTAACTAGTTATTTTACTGAATGTATCTATTATGGATAAAAAGTTATGTGGTTGACCTGATCAACTCGTGCCGTGGGTCAGTGGAGGGGAAGCAGGGGAAGAACAGTTTGAAGCAAAGGGAACAGAAAACCTTGTGGATGAAAAAATCTTAAGATTACCACATTAAACTGCAAGTAATACTCTCAAGAATACATTTTTTGCAGGAATGAAATACTATATGAAATGAAAAGTAATACCTTTGAAATAATTTTGGAAGCCCAGCATCAAATCAACTGTGTAACTAAATGATGCCCACATTATAATTATTCAGACACTCTTTCTTAAAGACTGTTTTAATATGAAATATTTTATGGTGGTTAGTGTTTATACTTATTCTGTGAAACAGGGAAATATTAAGCCAAGCATTCCAGATATTGGGAAGCAGAGAAGTTCTTCCAGATTGTGGAGCAGCAGCCACAGTGGAAATAAAAAGCCAGTAAAATTTCAAACGTGTTGGTACAACTTAGAAGTGGAAAAACTGCCCTGTGAACCAAGACCTAAGAACTTCCTAGAACTGGCTAGCTCCTTGCTGCCTACTCCTCTGGTGTTGACATTGGATTAAAGGCAGCTAATGCTGCCTTTCTTTATGGTATTTGCTGCAATTGCTGCAGTGTTTCCAGTCGTGGAATGTGGCAGAGATGGAAATGTCTGAGGGACAGACTGAGTTATAAAATAGATTAGGACAACAGCAGTTCTCCTGGACCTTATTTTGTTTGCTGATGTTATCTCCTGGCCTCAATCCCACAGCCTTCCATATTTTATATCCTCCTCCAATAAAAGTGTAATATCTGAAGTAAAAGCTTTTATCAGGCTATCTGGAAGTGTTCTGCAATTGTTCCTTGTTGTAAAAGTGTTATCAGACTCTTTCTATGAGCCTCAGGCTGCAGGTGTATGATTGCATTCTAGAAACAGGGCAGGCTCAGCTGCTCATTAGGAGGGAACTGGAAGGCCTGTCTCACAACAGCCCCTTTCCTTCTCTCCATCCGAGCCTCTTCCCAAAACTTCCTGACCAAAGGAACACAGGGACAGCCTGCAAGTCCTCCTGAAGAGTCATCCTTCCCCAGCCTACCCAACAAATCATGTGGTCTCCGTGTTGAGTGCATTCCTTTACTTGCACAGATGGAAACAAATACTGCTTCACGTGTTATTTTTCAATTGATACCATTTTCTGAGATTTTAAGGAACTTTGCCCACTGAAATGACTGCACAAATTTGTCTTAGATACTCACATTCCTATCCTAAGGTTTTATCATCTGGTCAAGGCAAAACTCCCTTCACATTAACAACTGCAGGCACTGGGTCCCTCAGAGGACTCAAATTTGGGGTGAGAACTGATGTCTTGCATCAAAATATTCTGATCTGTGTACCACTATGGGAGAGGAGCAGACATCAGTCAAATTATTTAATGATTGCAGAGGATTCAAAGAAGTGAAGATATCAGTGTCAGATTCTTTTAAATCCTCCTTTACCACAGTCCAAAACATTCATTTCCAGTGCTTAATGATCACAGAGGGATATCCAGTTTAAATATGAGATAAAAAAAGCTTTCA
Organism: Sitta europaea; assembly: GCA_013400255.1. Classification (NCBI taxonomy): domain Eukaryota; kingdom Metazoa; phylum Chordata; class Aves; order Passeriformes; family Sittidae; genus Sitta; species Sitta europaea. Next base: position 60,352 of record VXBS01004687.1, on the reverse strand, counting down.
ATACAAGCTTTACCTCTGTCATCACACGTCTGCCTTTTGCCATTAGGCAGGCAGTTATTTATCTTTGAAGTCCTGTGTTTGCAAAGGTGCTGGTCATGCTCTATTAGTCCTCTCTAATCTCCATGTGTGCACTTAGCTGGGACTGTAACACAATATTTGTTCTTTAATTTTAAATTTGTGGTTTCTAATGAGTTCCAGGCTCTTACTCTGTTTTCACCCTAAACACCTTGGGCTGGGTCACTGAAACTGTAGATGGTCACATAATCTACCAGGCTTATTTGAGTTTCCTTTACCTATATGCTTATTTAAGAAAGGGAAAAAAGTGGAAAAATGTTCCAAGAACATTCCAAGAAACAACTCCAAAAAGTTAGTGAATTCTCTGAATTTTTATATCTGAAAAGAAATTAAAACATTATTAATATTTCTAGAGTAACTTAGTGTTTAAAGGGCCTGCCTTCTTTCTTTCTTTCTTTCTCCTTTCCTTTCCCTTTCCCTTTCCCTTTCCCTTTCCCTTTCCCTTTCCCTTTCCCTTTCCCTTTTCCTTTTCCTTTTCCTTCCCTTCCCTTCCCTCCCATCCACAGATTCCAAGCTCCCAGGGATGTTACAGTCATCCTTGAGATCAACCCCGTTAATTTCAGTGCAAATAGAACATGAGTAAAGCTTAATTTCCACCAAAATCAGATTAAAGAAGGATTCTTTAAATGCTTTCAGTGTAAGCCCTCCACAGCTGTCAGGCTATCTGTCCTTTTGCTTAGAAAACTGTGCAGTGGCTGCAGAGCTCATGAAACTGTGATGTGAGAAAAAATAAGGATGTAGAATAAGGATATAGAAGTGGTATAACTGAGAACAGGATTTTTAGCCTGATTATGCCAAATTGTAGGATTTGTGATAGCAATCATTTTATTTAAAAAGAAAAAAAAAAAGAACCCCATCTGTTTCCAGTCTGTTCTTTCCCCCTTTAGTGAAAGCTGTGTGCATACTCAAAAATATCCAGGGAATTCTCTAAAAGGTGGGAAGGTTTTTTATCTTTTCAGGGTTGAAAAAACTATACTTCTGTCTGTCCTTAGAATAAGCTGTTAAAGTATCTCTCAACCTAAGAGAGAGGTCAGGGATGATCCGTATATTCTCTGCTGCTTCAGGAAAATGTAGTTAATCTTTATTCAGGCTTTAAATCTCACAAAGACTACCAGGTTTTAGAAAAAAATCTGTCTTTTCTGACTTAAACCTTGTGAATTTTTAAAGGTTATTAATATTACATGGGAGGTTGGTATTTTATATCATAACCTAATGACCAGGAGTTGGACTTGTTTTTAATAATGTAAGACTAAGGAGGACAGGATGCCCTTGCTAACAGAGAATGAATAAATAGCTGGAGGATGTAACTTTTCATTAGTGTGGTATTTTAACATGTAGCTTCATGGCTTAAGAATGCAGCCATGGAAGCTATGTTTGCAGATGTCAAAACATTGCAAGTGGATCCATCCACTGGGTTTAGTGGAATAAGGCAAAGATAGTTTTGTTCTTTATATTCTATTCTTTCAGTGAAAAAGAGCATAGCTTCCAATGATTTAAACACAAAACCAAGATCATGCTTGATGATGTGATTCCTGACTTGATAATGAATTTCTGCTCTCCCAAAAGACTATGCAGTATTCTAGCAGAAGTAACATTTGCAGGTGACATATATACAATTTCTTTTTTTTTTTTTCTGAAAGGCGTGGGATTTAGTTAAAACGAGGTAGCTAAAACTGATTTGATTTAGAGGTTTCTAACAGTTGTTAGACCACTTTATACTTTTACCCCACACACACACATAATCTTAAATTCTTGCTTCACTGTGGCAAACTAGGTATCATAGAATCATGGAATGGTTTGGGTGGGAATGGACCTTAAAGATCATCTAATTCCAACCCCTTGCCATGGGCAGGCACACCTTCCAGGCACACCTTCCATTAGACCAGGCTGCTCAGAGCTCTACCCCACCTGGCCTTAAATATTTCCAGGAATCAGGCATCCACAGCTTCTCTGGGCAGCTGTGCCAGTGCCCCACCACCCTCACAGTAAAGAATTTTTTCCTAATACCTGATCTAAACCTACTCTCTTTCAGTTTGAAGGTTTTAGTTTGAAGGCATGGTATCATAGGCAGAATTAGCCAGTTCAAGGCTGTCATTCCCCTATCCATATCCTCTTCCACATCCTTCAGCTACTCTTCAGTACATATCTCAAGCAAAGGACCTTTACTATTTAAGGCTCAACACTGCATTTATGTTTAGAAAATCAGTCATTTTCTTAACATTAATATTTCCAAATGCTTCAGTTCTGCCTGTGTTCTCAGGACAAGGGCTGCATTTCTCCACAGCCTGATGTGTCACTGCTTCATTGCAGGAGGATGACTGTGGAGCCCAAGAAGGTGATCTGAGGGGTGATTTCTCTGGCACCCTAGAAGATCAGAAGGAACATTCCCAATGTGCTCTTCACACCCACACTTGGGTGTAGCAGCTCAATCCAGATGGAGTTCCTGCTACATTTGGTGGAATTGTTCTGTTGGACACCATATCCCCAAAGATGGGGTTTGTAACAAGGCCAGAACTGTGTGCTGACTCCATCAGCTGTCCCCCTGCCTTGAAGTTTCTCAGTGAGCTGTGCACACATGACCACACAGTGCTTGTTTGCCCTCCCACGCACACAGACTCTGTGGTAAGTTGTTCAGTGAGTTGTGACACATGTTAATGTATTAATGTTGCTGGCCTCTGATGTTGTTGGGTTCTTTTTTCTGGGGCTTACCACAGCAATCCTATCTGAAAAGTTTTCCAACAAACTCAGAGATAATTTTCATTAAAGCTGTCTCCAGCTTAGTCCCTCAAGCATGGGTGTCTTTCTTCTCATGAATGCAAGCAGCAAAGGAAAGCAATAAACCCCTTTGAATAATGTGCCAGTGCTCTACTGTTACAGAACTGGCATCCCTAAGTAGAAGATGCCTGTTTACCAACTAAAGAATATTGGCGAAGATTTAAGGCATTCAGAAATAATTCTGCTGCTTCCAGAATTTGGATCATTGACCCTTAACCTGAAAACTCATTTTACAAATGTCCTCCAGGGAACACATCATGTACTCAGCTTCCCCTGTGAAAACGACAAAAGATTGTATACCAAAATACAAGAATTAAACACCAGAGCCAATGACAGAGTTAGACTTAGATAGGGATATGAAAACACCTCAGTGAATGTACTTGATAGGATAATTTCTTTTTACCAATATACACTATGTGACTACAAGTAAAAGCATGACATAAGGAATTGTTCAGTACTTTTTTAATAGTAGATTATTTCCATGGGCTTGCAATGCTTAAAGAACTTTGTTACTGAGGAACATAGGGCAGCTACAAGAAGCTTCATGCAATTAGCTTGTACCAGAAAGGAAAAACCAGGTTTTCTTGGGAAGAGCTTGGATCTTTCATGGAATATGGGCAGGTGGGAGAAGACCTTATAACCTCCTTCTTAGCCTGTGAAAGTCTCTCCCCTATGTAGGAATCCTACTGGTAGTGCTGGTTGGATTGTTTGAACTTCTTGATATGGGATAATTCAAATGAGTACTCAATATGCAGTTTTATCATCCTCTGCCTTAGGATGTCTGATTAAGCATGACTGGTTGTGATTGGGATTTTAAATACTAGCAGGCTTCCCAATTACCTCAATTATCTTGCCCCAGGAATGATTGCTATTTCCAGACACGCATCCTGTTGCCCACAGTTTCTCACACAGGTCTTTCTGGCACCATTCTTACAGCACAGCACACTACAGACTAAAAACTATCCCATGTACCTCCTGAGTACACTGCAGCACTCACACACTTTCTGCATTTCTAACTCTTCTGCTCCCATGCTATTTTAGGAATATTCAGAAACTTCATTTTTTTTAAGATTTAAAATTATAGCAGTCGTGTATTTTGCTTAGAATACATTTTATCCAGAAAGTGTTTCTTATAGTTTCTTCTCTGAGTAGATAAACCATCTGCAAAACCATCTTTTTTTTTAACACATGAAAAAAAAAAATACTATCACAAACTATTTATGGTAAAACAAGTAGTGTCATGTGTAAAATTATTTCTGTTCCTGTTCTGTTCCTAGGTCCCTGTTCTAGTAGCTCTTCTGGACATAACTTATCTGCAAGACTATAGGTAAATATGAAAAATATTTTATTATTTTCAAATGTATGCCCTGTTATGTCATTTTGTAGAGAATGTTGCCTAAACCATATGAGACATACCTAAGTTTTTCTGCCAAGATCTGTAGTAATATTTTGGCTTGTAATGCCTAAATTCCCATTTCCTGAAGCAAGACCTGAGTCCCAAGAAATTAACCCAAGAGAACATTTGACTTGCACTTGAAACACACCAGGAGTTGGGTTTGTGGTTTTTACTTTCGAACAGGACTTTCTTCTTATATTTATTCCTTAAATATGTAACTCATATGTAAAGCCAGCTGAAATTATTGTTTAGATTGTGAGAGCCATCTGCAGGCTTTAGACATGCTGCAAACACATGCAAGCTGTTGCATGACAGTGAAACAACAAAAACAAAAACACAGCCTAATTTTTCTTTCAGTCATTACTAACACTGATATCTCTTTTGTCCCAGAGAGAAATCCACAGTGAAGTATTAATAGGAACCTGCTGTCGACCAAACATCTTCAGATGTAGGCAATAGCCTTTTATGCTTGGATAAGCACTAAAAAAAAAACCCAAAGCAGTGATTATTAATAATAGAGTTCAAAACTACCAAGAAAAGGCATTGCAAGCCTAAGCTAGGAAATTATAGTGAATTTTCAGATGGTGTCGTTTTTGAAGTAATACAATCTTCTGTTTTCTTTCAGAGTAAAACAGAACGTGTCTCCCTCTGCTGGTGTTCAGAGAAAAAAAAAAGTTTTTAGTCTCTATAAAGCCCTGGCTGCAATTTTTATATAAATTACCAGTTGTTCCAAATTTAGCTCTTAAAACTTGTTGCCTTTAAAGATATACAGGTCACCTTGAGGCTATCAGTGTCTTGATTAGCTGAGGATTGGTAGATTTTTTTAGAGTTTACTCTGTTTAGGCTTAGTTTCTCAGTATATTAAACACGATTCCTTTAAGAAAATATAACAAGATAAATATAACAATATACAAGCTGTTTTGTCTTTAATTCCAAAATCACTGCATCTAGCTGCTATGCTAAGAGGAACCTCATACTGGAGTTGTTGATGTAGTTACATGATTTTCATTTCCTGCATAGTCTGAGTTGGTCTACATTCAAATCCAAACTTTGTGTTGCAGTCCACACCCCAGTGAATGAAATCCCGGGGATTTCCACGCTGCACAAAGTGGGTGTGGGTTTTTTACCATGTTCTGGTACGTGGCATGGATTCTGTGAAGAGGTTTTTGTCCTTGGTAGGATATGCTCTGTCTTCCTTTTGTCACAGGAAGCACATTTGTCCTTTAATAATCCCTGTGCTCCTACTAACAATTTGTCATTTACGAAAAGGATACCCTAACAATAGACATCGAGTTTATTCCTTCCAGTTAGTTAAAGGAAAGCAGCAATTCCAGTAGCTCAAGGCATTCACCTGTTAAATTTGGGGGCACATAAATGCATTTTATGCTGAGAAGAAAATCAAGGAAATTTTGGCTTTAAAGTGATTGGTTTTAGTTACTCTCTTTTTGTTGTTGTTGTTGTTTTCATGGTGGGTGTTTGTTTTTTTGGGTTTTGTTTTGTTTTTTATTTCCCATGTGTTATAGTCACCACAACTCATTTGTTAAGCTTTGTTATGTGTAGTTGTCCTTTTGATCTAGTTACACTTCAGGCTTCTTTGTATCCTTGATCTTGTTTAATAAAGCATATACCAGTGACAATTTGTCATATTTCCAGTTGATTCAAGTGTCAATATTGTTAGTTACACAAGCTGATTTGGTCTTTGCACATGCTGTGTGTCAGTTCTTTTGGGATGTTTGACTGTCAGCATAGTGAGCACAGCACTTACTCTCTCCAAATATTTGACCAAATTCTCTTGCTTATTCTGTCTGTGGTATGCAATTTAAATTTTCATTGACATGTTATTTAATAAATCGTGGGGTTTTTTTACAAGACATAGTTTTATCAAGTGAAAATACCATAGTTTTTATTATAGTTTTATCTCCTGAAAACTCTCAGGGCAACTGTGAACACAGGAACAAGTCAGTGAGGCTGCTGAGACACACACCTGTGCATTGCTTTTACAAGGGCACACTGATGACTTCCTGTAGGAGAAATACTTTGAAGCTGGTGTCATTTCTGCATGTGGGAATGGGTAACTTGTAATCATCCATTCCTAAGCAAGTCTGCAGGCTATGCCATTGCTCAGCTCTCTAGGGAATGGTGTCACTTTGCCTGGAAGCTGAGCTTCCAAGGACAAGCAGTTGTCTTTCTCGAAGGAGAACTGCTGTGGCTGCTATGGAGAGGTTACGTGGTATCTGACATATAAATGTTATTTCTAAATAGCATTTGTGGCTGGTACCACTTCCAGAGTGCACCTGATAATTGGTGCTTGGGTACAGCAGCTGAGAAACAATGAAAGCAGAGGCAAAAGTACTTGTGTTGGATTTGTCTTCAGTGCAAAGTGCTGGCCTGTACCAAAAACAGCGTGGCCAGCAGGACTAGGGCAGTGATGGTCCCCCTGGAGCCCGCACTGGTGAGATGGCACCTTGAATCCTGTGTCCAGGTCTGAGCCCCTCAATTCTGGAAAGACACTGAGGTGCTGCAGCTGGTCCAGAGAAGAGCAAGGAAGCTGGTGAAGGGTCTGAGGAACAGCTGAGGGAGTGGGGTTGTTTAACCTGGAGAAAAGGAGGCTCAGGGGAGACCTCATTGCTCTCTACAATGCTGAAGAGGTTGTAGCCAGATGAGGGTGGGTCTCTTCTCTCAGCAACAGGACAAGAGGAAATGGCCTCGAGTTGTGCCAGGGGAGGTTCAGCCTGGACATCAGGAATAATTTCTTCACTGAAAGTGTTGTCAAGCACTGGAACAGAGTGCTCAGGGAGGTGGTGGAATCACCATCCCTGGAGGTATGAAATGAATGACTGAGCATGGCACTGAGTGCCATGGTCTGGTTGACAGCGTGGTGTTTGGTCAAAGGTCGGGCTCAGTGATTGTGGAAGTATTTTCAGCTTTAATGATTCTGTGACTCTGTGAAAGCAAAGGAAGGAATAGCACACTCAGTTTGTATTCAGTGTGATAATATGAAATCAGTGCCTATTTAACATGAAGTACCTTCAGAATACCTTTCAAAAATAAGATAGTGCTAAAAAGGATGGGCTTTAATTATTTTTTAAAATGTGTAATAGCAAGAAAAAAAATTTTACAAGAAGGAAATAATTCCCAAGTCAAGGCACAGACAGTTCTTACAGTTATAGTGACACTGATAGGCAGGCTTGATAATAGTCTAAAATGCTTCACTAATCCACAGAATGAAGCAAATCATCTTTCCTATCTCAACTAGTAAGATTCATATTTGACCCACTGTCACATATTATGTAATAACATGTTGGAGGTTGGGCAATCAAATAGCCTTGATCATGGAATCCTAGAACGGCTTGGGTTGGAAGGGACCTTAAAGATATCTCCTTCCAACGTGATCTCGTTGAAACCGTCGGGTGTGGCAACTGCCTTTTGTTCAGACTAAGCAGGTTAATGCTCCTTTACTTTGCAATGGATGAAACATCGACAAATTATTATCCCGGGACTAAACTCTACGGCCGGTGAGTCATAAGTGCAGCTGGGAGCAGTTTAATGTGACCTGTGCGTGAAGGGGAAAGCAGCACGAACACCTCGGCACAGGTTTGCAGCAGGATGCCAGCCACAAAGGCGCTGTGCCTCTAAAGCATCATTTCCGTGGGGCACGGACTGCTCCGAGCCCAGCGCTCTCCTGGCCAGGCTCACACAGGAGCCCGGCAGAGGAGGCGGCAGGAGACACGCCTGCCAGGAGAAAAATTCTAAAATGCAGTCTGAAAAGAAGGTGTACTTGGACAGACCGCCTGGAAAGGAACCTCGAGCTTTCCCCCTTTGAGTAGACTTCTTCTACCGATGCTCCACTCTGTGTTTAAAATTGGAGCAGAATTTGCTTATTGATTGTCAAAACTTGCATTTGAAAGGAATGATTTCTACCCTTAATTACTGTCGGTCTGAAAAATTCCTGATGACTTAGATCACAAGGGTAATAAGAACTCTGGTAATTTTTTAATCTATGTAATTAAAGTCACGTCTGTGATGATTCTTCAGGAACACATTTTGTGTCAGTCTTCCAAGCCCCCATGTTGAAGTCACCTGCAAGGGCTTTCATTGACCTTAGTGGTTATCAAGTCAAGATCTATCCAATAGAAATTACTTAGATGCTAAAATGATGAAGGTTATATATAGTCACAGCAATGCATTCCTGACTAATTTTTGATAATTCATTTATATTGTAGCTTCTAAACTACGTGTCTTCTTTTCATAAGTCTTCTATGCTTCATTAAGTGTTTTGTATTTTTCAGAATTTCAGTGTGCTAAAAGTGCAGAATAAAGTACCAATAGGCATAAACTGAATTCTTCGCTTATTTTAAGTAATCTATGAGTGGATGGAATAGAAAGTTATTCTCTCCTGAATTCTTTTACATCTACATCAAAAATAATACTGCTAAGTTTAAATATCCATGAGAACTTTTAATTTGATCTTGTGAAAGGCCCATTGTCTAAACTTTGTATGAAATCCCACATGCAATACTTTCGGCCGTACCCAAAGCATTTCGTTCCTTTGAAGCTATTGTTAAGGTCAAACCAAAATATTTGGTCTTTCTGAAACATGTTGGTACGTCAGGAAGGTCGGAGTTGACAACAGGGATCTGCCAAGTAGTTTTTGAAGTTGCTCAGGCACAGTTCTGCGCAGTGGAAGCCGTTGTTCCAGCCGCCGGCCGTCCCCCGGCACACCGCTGTCCCTCGGGCCCGCAGCCGGCCCCGGAGCCCGGCCCTTCCCCCGCTGAAGTCCATTGTGTCCGCGGGCGCTCCAGCCCCCCCGACGGACGCTTCTGGTGCCTTGGGCAAGTTCCCGCTCATGCCGAGCATTCTTGGGAAGATCGGGCGATAAGGGGAGGAAATGACGGAGAGTCACCCCAGCGCCNGGAGCCGCGCAGCGCTCCGCGGGCGCTCGGGAGGTGCCCGGCGCTCGGGACACCTTGGCGGCCGCGGCACGGACACACCAGGTTTACGTTTCCTTTCTGTTCGCTTGCTGGCTTTGGAGTGGGTTCGCTATCCCCGGGTTGCTGCGGTTCCAGAGAAGTTGGATGTTTACAAAGCTCTGCTCTTTCCTCCGGGGGCTTTGCCGATATTTCTAGTGATACATGGAAGCTTGTGGCTGCCGTGCTGTTCTTGGCGCGATTCAGTTTATTATTCTGTATCAACACAGTAATAAAAATATTCCTGCACCTTTGTTAGCACAAGTAACCCCCCACTCCAGCTATGCTGTTGTTGGGGGCTGGATGTAATAGCAAAATACTAAAAGAAAAGCGTTTGGAAGAAAAGGTGATTCTGGTGGTTTTTCTACTCATTGTATTACTTATTCCAAGCCTGATACTGGAGCATAGCACAGTTAAGCTGATTTGGGGTAGAGGAGAGATACAGAGATTTTTACTGATGACATTGCGTGTTAAATGCAGATTTCATCCCAGAGGAACTGAAAATGTAAGAAAAAATGTCTGGTGTTTGTACAAGATGTTGTGCAATACTTGCTTTGAATTTAAGCTGTGTTCAGGAGTAGTAGTGATGGATGATTTATGAAGAATCCAAAGGGGAAGCAGAAATGGGGCAGGGGAAATGAAATCAGACAGACAAAAGTATTTTTTTATATGGCTTTGTTGACTTTGAAAGCAGTTGTGTGCTTCATTCCCCCAACACTGAGAAAAGCCTGTAAAAAACTTTATGCATCTGGGAGAAAGAGAAGTTGGTTAAATTGGCCTCACTTAGCACATTTATGGGAGGGGGAGAAAGGGACGATAATTGCACCGAGTTCAGTTTGTTTTCTGGGGCTGTGTTTGTTCTTTTGTAAAAACAAAACTGGTAAGAAGAAGGGGACAGTGATAGTAAGTTGCATAGAAGATAAAGGCAGAGGGAGAGAACACGGGCAGAAATGACAAATACTTGAAATTAAGTGACCTTTTTGAGGAGGAGACCACAAAGCAGACAAGTAATAGGTTATTTAGAGTCTCATCTTCTTAAATGGTGTGCTGTATTTGAATATTCTTTTACATTCTTTTGCATCTTAGAGATGCTCGTTTATGAAAAATGCAAAGGAGATCTCAGGGACTATTTAAAGCTTTGATTGATTTAATAAAATAGATTTGTCTTGATTACAGCGCAATAGCAATCCTGATTTATATTCTTGAGGTTGCTCTTTCCTGTGGGTTATTGCTGTCATCCCTGAGAACTCAAACATAAAGGTTCATCAGGACATATAATCATTGTATTGAAATTGATGATTTAGTTATTTTTATCCAATTTGAGTAGCTCTCTGTGTACTAACAGAGAAAATTGAATGCCTTAAATGGAAAATGATGCATTTCAAAATGTCAAGTAAAACCAAAATACTTTCTGATTTTGTGTTCCCTTGTTTCTTACTTCTCAAACTAAATTAAAACTGGTGATTTTTCTTACTAAGTGTTGCTGCTGTATTTGCTGCCTAGCTGGAGACACTTGGATTACAATGTTGTTTAAGAAATAAAAATGCTGAGGTGATGTTTTGGAGGGCTTTTTTTTTGTTGTTGTCTTAGGCTTTGATGTGTGACCAAAACCAGACGGTATGGGGTTACTCAGAAAAATGAATGCTAGATTTGAATTTTATTAGAGCAGGATTGAAGGTTGTTTGGCTTTTAAACTCTTGAACAATCTTAAAGCTGCCTTATAGGAACTTCAAAAATTGCAGTGAAGTAGCACTGGTGGGTAGGCCTGTGTAACACTGACAGGACTAAAATTCATAAAATATAATGTCAGCCCTAAAGACATTCAGATAAAAATCTTCTATTTTTTTTTTGTTTTACAAGTATTGCCTTTTAGTGTCTGCAGTCAGTACAGAAATTATTTGATGTTTGTTTGTTTTTAGGATGATACTACAAGCTTAAAAACAAGAGAGTGTTACTCAAATGTAAGTTGTTTGCTTTATGGATGTGTAACTGTGTAAACATATTATTCTATTTTAAGCAGAAGACGTGGAGGTGTAATTAATTACCAGAACCAGGGTTCAGTCTTTATCAATGGTGGTCAATAAAATCAGTCATCTAATACAGCATCATCCAGTCCCTTTGTAGGTGAGGAGGTTGGTGTGATGTAAGTTTGTGAGAAGAATGATGAAGTTGATTCCAGACTGAACAGGGAAAGGAAGGAGGAAATGTTTTAAAGCATTCTATTAATGATAAACCTCTCTGTAAGCTATAAAAATTTTAGAATGAAATGCTTTCGTCAAAGCTCACATATAAAAAAAAAAAAAAAGTTATGAGAAATATTACTTTAATCTATAATGTTGTAGAAATGCAGCCTGAAAGTATTTCCTTAGATTAAGCTGTCCAAGTGATGGTCACGTCAGAGGGAAGAAATGGAAGTAAGAGGGAGAAGGTATGTCTGCATGTTCCATGTAACTTGTCATTAGAACTTACAAACAAAACATCACTTACAGAAACCCAACCACAGCTTGCAGTGTGTGAGGACCTCGTGGTGTCTGTGCTAAGGGAATGTCACTGGTTCAGGTCTGGAGGTTGTTTAGTGCATCGTGACCCAGAGGAAATAATTGAGGTTATAGGCTTCAGTGTTGCAGTTGATGTTTGCAGGCAGTGATTAAGAACTGTCATCAATAACTGATCCCATCTTCTGCTGAGGTTCTGGGGTTGTAGTCACAGCAGAGGAGCTGTGGTGACAGTGCTGTTACAAGGTGAGAGCTGGAAGTTTACCTGAGTTCAGCATGCATCCGAACAAATTCCTGATGAAAAAGGTCCATCAAAACTCTTAAACTTAGAGAAGTTACCTCAGGACTCAGGAAGTACTTCAGTGCCAAATTAGTGGAGGCTAGAAGTGTATTTTGAGGAAGTGTTTGTGTTGGTTTAGCTTTTTCCTATTTGCATTTCCAAAGCCACCTTTAGAGACAAGATAAGGATGAGGTGAACCTTTGGTCTGAGTGTAGCCACCCTGTTCAGTTCTCTACCTGTGCATTGTAAAAAAACCTAACCCAAACAAACCCCCCATCATTGTTGAATCAGTACATGGAATAAGCATTTAGTATTTTCTAATGGGTAAGGCATGGAGGTGCAGGTGAGTGGTGCATTTGTCTGTCAATTAGTAATAAGCAATTCTGCTCCATCTCCTGTGAATCTGAGGTGTGTGAGTAAGAAGCATCTGCTGGTTATAACTGAAACTGTGCAAGTTTCCTGCCTGAGGGGAAACTCAGCTGCTGAAGCAAATGGTGGAAATAATTTGGCTACTCCAGCAGAATTGCATTAGGTTAGACTGGCAGGGTGATACCAATGCAGTGATACAGAGTTAAGTCAGGGCCAGAGCTGAGGTGTCAGTGTTTCCTCTCATGCATGTTTTTGGTGATGTTTTGTTGAAGGTGTATGTTGTGCACTGCTGCACAGGGAGTAAAATAGGATCTCTGTGGGGGAGGGTTGTTTTCATCTCCCTGTGTTAACAGCCTCTGTACCTTGCATCATGAGCCTCCTGTATTTTGCTGTGTTATCAATGTTTTGCAACATTGGGAGGATGTCTGCAGGGCTTAGTTCAGGCACATAATTTGGGGAAAATTGGGATTTTAACATGGTCCTCTGTCTATACTGCAGAATATTATAGAACTATATGGAAGGTGTTTGGGCATTTCTCTTGTGATAATTAAAGCAGACAGCACAGATGTTTCTTTTCCTCTTTCTCTGTTCTACCTACACTAGGCACTTTCTATGGTTTTGATAAAATTGGATATGTAGTTTAAAATGTTGTCTGTCTTCTGTTTAGTACCACTGGGATCAGGATTAATGGAAGTAGAAGTTTAGCTACATGCTCCAGGTCATTTGTCATGCTCTACTGGGGTCAGGCCCTACAGTGATGAATAACTAAGGTCCCTTCCAGTCTTAATTGTTCCATGAAAGTGATATTCCAGAATAAGATTACTTTGCAAGTCAGGAATTACCGCATCCATTATTCAGCTGGGGAATCAAAATATTTGGGACAATGACCTCACTTAAAGAATAGGAAAAAGCCTCCCCTTAAGCCAGCAGCTAATGTTGATTCTGTGTGAAAGTTTGTATTGCACGAGTGTTTTCAAGTAGCCTTTGAAAAGTGGGATTGGTGGAGGGATTGTGTACGTCAGGGTGACGTGGAAAAAAGCACAACTTAAGAGGTGTCTGTAGAGCAAGGGAAGCAGAACAGCTTTTGAAACTAGAGGAGTGGAATTGAAAGCAATATTCTGTAAGGAGAAACATTGCAACAGAACTAGAATTCCTAGCCTTTGTCAAACAATGTGGGTAATAAGCTTGGCTGTAAGGCATGGAAAAAACTATCTTGGCCAAGTGCATCAGAATGAAACAGCCTGGGATGCCATCAGGTTCATTCTTGCTCTTTCTGGTACCTGCATCCAGAAAATACTGGGCAGGAACAGAATAGGAGGATGCTGAGAGCAGGATGGGGAGAAATGCATGGATGCAGAGTTTGGTGAGTAGTTCTACAGCTGATGACACTGATGCCAAGCTTCCTGTCAATTTGTGTCTTCTGCTGACTGGCTTTAAGGACTTCTTGGCATGGTTCAATCATTTATAAAGTTTATCCTGGTGATAAATCTGCAGTGTCCAGTTGTATGAGCTCATGCTACAGTTGTTTTCTAGCTGTGTCACCCACTGCTCTTGGCAGGGTCAGGGTTTTTGTTTTTTATGGAACTTACATGGAATTCAGTTGTCTTTATGACCCCTATCTTTTAACAGACCTAAATGAGTGGTGGTTAGGTTCAGAATTTGAGGGGAGAAGTGTAATATCAGAAATGTGCTGAGTAGGCTTGCAAATCTGCTCTACCAAATCCACATGCATCCACATCTACTGCTGGCAGTGGCCAGTGGTGCAAACCATTGCAGGGGCAGAGTGTGGCCATGGGAAACATGATCTGTAGGTGTCTGTGGCTGCCCTCACTGAGGGCTGGCTGGAGCATCCTCACAGATGCATCCATGCTTTGTGTCTCTTGAAACATTGATCAAAACCCAAAGATTCAAATTTAACAGCAGCTATGAAGTGTGCCATATCTACTAATGATCCTCTGCACAGTGTCCTAGGTGAAAATTGATTTTGAGAGTTCATAAATTTTTATAAGCACTGAAACAGCTGAGGTTGGATTTTTCAAGGGATTTGTTGCTGATGTTGAAAGACCTTAAAGGCTGAGACTTCCTGTTCTAGTGCTAGAAACATCCTAATCTTGCCTAGCCCTCCAGATCAAAGGTTTTGTGATGAAATTTTACTTTATAGATGTAAATGAAATTCTAAAAACAAACTGAAGAGATGCAGCTCCTTAGGTATTTATGATCTGAATGATTTGAGCGAAACAAATGGAAGGAGAGTTGGTTCAGGGTTTGTGCCCAATTAAAATTTCCACCTGTATTTGAGCTAGTGAAATTGTCTTTGAAAGTTCTGTATATATGAGGTGAAACAAAACGGATTAAATTTTCTTGTTAACTGTGTTAATCTTATTTGTAAGGAGGCACTTGCTAATTTTGCTAAAATGACTGGATTAAAGAAGTTTTTAGTGGAATGATAGTGTGGCAGAACTGTATAGCTTTAACACCAACCTTTCAGAACTGTTATTAAGAAAACCTCCAGTTTAAACCTAACATTATTTAAAAAGAATAACAACCTTACTTGAAGAAGTCATGTCATGAGTATGTGCTCAGTTTTTTCTCAGTTTGTAGCAATCTGAATACATCTGGCAGAGAGGGCTTCTGAACATCAAAGTTCTTGTGACTTTTTTTCTTTTTTTTTTTTTTTTTTTTTTTTTTTTTTTTTTTTTTGCTAAGGAGTTTTCCTGCTGTGGCAAATGTCTGGCTATGAATTCCTTTGCAGATGATTACTATTTTCCACAGTATATTAACTGCTGTCATACTTTGCTAAGTTTTCCCTGGTTTCCCATAAAACTGCTACTGTCTCTGGTATGCAGGCAAGATTTGTTGATTTGTAAGTTAGCTATGCTTCAATGTGAGGCAAATGCTTCAAGTATTTTTATTTTTTTTCCTTAATGGCAAAAGAAACTCAAAGTTACTTTGAAAATTGCACTTGTTTTGAGGAAGCAGTGGCTACTGTATGCCAGGTCCTTACTTTATAAGGAATGCAGGAAATGGCCTGACTTGTTATCATTGCTTCTGTATTTAGTGCTTGGACTCCAGGGAATTCATGTGCACTGATTTCTGAGAGCTGCAAAGTACTTCTTGTGAAGAAATTACCAAATAATATGTTCTGTGCTTGTGTAGAACAAATGATAAATGGGGTATTACAAGCCTTGGGTGTTTTTGAAAAGAAAGCTGTGCAACTCATCTGAAATAGAGAAGAATGTTAACATGAGCAGATGGTGAGGTTACCTCTGCTTAAGGTAAAACGATTTATGTCTGATGAAGTCATCCCTTGCTCATTGAGATAGGAAGCTAATTTTGATTTTGGGAGTCTTTTTCCTGGTAGAGATGTAATGTCCTGTATTGGTTCCCCAGAGCTTCTAGGCAGAAAACTATAACTTTGTTATTGGAAAGAAAATTGTTCCTGGTTCCATTTCATGTATTTGCTAGACTAGTGCATATCTAATTTTTCTGTTTTTTAAGAGTATTTTACTCCTCTGAAATAACAAACGATGTGCAATATTCAGAATTATATAACAATTCGCAGGTACTTGAGTGGTCAAATTAGCTTCAGGTTCTGAACATTTTTATGTAAAATTGTTACCAAGGAAGTGTTGCTCTTGCAGAAACTACTAGACCTGAGCTAAAGAGGTCTGCAGACTCCTAGAGAAAGAAAATACTGCTCCAAGTTAGTGAAATCTGACTGCAAGAGACATTACCCCTGGTCAGGGCTGTAGGCAGATGGTGAGTGAGGTTTTAGACCCACTTTTAAAGGAAGCAGGTGAGGTTCTGCTAGAGCAGTGGAAATGTGGTGACTTCACCCAAATATGAGTGTGTCTGTTTAATTTCAGAATTAGGGGGACGAGTAAGTGGTGTAGGGGGTAGTTCTATCACTTCTGAATTTCTGTTATAATCTCTTCAATTGCTTCTGGCATTTCTTTAAAATAAATGAAGTGTTCCTCATGTTCTTTGAGTGCCTGGCAAGAGGAGTGTTCTTGAAGGTGAACAGATTGACAGCTGAAAACTGATTATTACTGTTACCTAAAATAGTGTGCAGCAGTTCAGATGAGAGCAGTCCTAGCTCTGTAAGGATCACTTCTGGGTCTTCAATGACCTCCAGTTGTTGCAAACTTCTGGTGAGTTCCTATAACTTGGTCAGTAATAGCTCAGGATTCCAGGATTTGAATTGAAACTTATTTTTCTGAGTGTTTGAGGAGTTTCCTGCTGATAGATGATCCTAATGGAATTTGCCCTTCTCTTTGTAAGTGTTGGAGAAGTTTAAATTCTGCTCACTCTCTGCCTTTGAACCTAGATGGCTGCAAAGTGAGGGGTTCAAAGTGAAGCTAAACTTCTGTGAAAAAGTTAACTGATGCTGCATGGTTAGCATTTAAAAGAAGGTCTGTCAGTATTTTAATCATGCCTATTCCCAGGGAGCTTTTCTTCTGGTGTATTGTATGAATTTACTGCTTAGAACTGGCATGCAGGATAAAGTTTCTCCAAAAGTATTGCAATTTTATCAGTTTTTTGTATCAGTTTTTTTAATGTCAAACTGTTGGGAAAAAACCTGCAGTCTGCTTATAAAATTTGGCAGAAATTTATACACTGACCAATTGATAGCCAAGGACAGGACTTAAATAGAGCAATCATATTATGTGTATGTATGCTGTTGAGTCTGTCTTGCAAAGAATAAGGCTAAAATTCAGTTTTTCACATGACCACTAACAATAACCTTCTGTCTTGAATGCTGGAAGTCACTGGATTTGTCAGTGCAAGTGTGCTGTGATAAACTGCCCGAAATACAGCACTGTAAGGTGAAATTGTGAAGTAAACAAGCAATTACTGAGTGACTGGGGTTCTCTAATGTTGTGAATGAAGGTGCTGTGGTAGCTGTGTCCGTGTTTCTGAGAGCTGAGGAATGTCTCTCTCTGCAGTTGTGACTCCCTGTGAACAGGAGACTGCTTGGTGACATGGAGATCAAGGCCGTTGATTTCAGCAGAGAAATAAGACTTTTTATTTTTTTTAAGAGCTGGCTGTTATATATAAATACTTTGAAGACCATATAATTTTTTTTCTTCATCTCCTTAAGAAAAATCTCTTGTAAATATCAAGCAGCACTCGAATGGATTGATAATCTTGTAAGTTGTAGCCCAAGCAGTTCTGAATAGTCTCAGAAAGTATGATTCTATTCTATTTTTTTGAATTAAGTTCAGGAAAAAGCCCTGCTGCTTTTTAGAGTCCTTAGGCAACAGCAGGACTCTGAAAACTGCTCTTAGCTCAGGCTGCTGCTTCTTGGAAAAGCCAAGTAAGAATTCTTGAGGGGACTTCATAAGTCAGGGTGTTCTTGCATCTAAAAATCTGGCATAGCAGTTTTAACCAGCTGTAAGTTAATGAAGAGATTAAAGGCAGCTTAGCTTGCTAGACAGTCTGAGAAGGTGGTGTCAAGGCTATGAGACTTCTCATTAGGATATTACCTGTGGCTGGTAGGCTTAGAGCATCTATAAAACACTCAGTACATCTTCAGGAGAGGTTTTAATATGATTGTCCCATAACAGGAGCATAGTAAATAATTGAAGGCCTCATTTGTGCCATTAATGGGACCAGAGACCTGCATTGTCTATAAAGGAGCCCAGCAAAATAGCTTTGGGGTTTTAAAATTTATTTCCTGATTGTGTTTTACGCTGAGCTCTAGGGATAGGCAGCAGACAGGACAAGACTTCTTCCTAATGGCAATATTTATGGCTTTAATGGTGTCAAACTCTGCAGCTTCATATACTGTACAGAAGGGGATCTGGTGTCTGGGTTTTTTTTCTGTAGACTTTGTCTGTGTTGAATATTTACATCATTATCCTGTGGGTTGATTCACACCTGTAACTTCTAAAGCTCCTCCTTAGGACTCTATACCTCAGCAGTTGAGTTGTGTGGTTTTTGGGGTTTTATAATTCTGTTAGTCTGTCATTGTTTCAGTCTTTCTGAAGACACCTTCTTCTGTTTCAGTCTTGTCTGGGTAACTGTAACATCATTTCTGATTTAGTTTTGCTTGGTGAAGGGTTTCATTTGGATTTGTCTGCAGACTGAGCTGAAATGTATAGAACCTCTTATAAAGATGTCTGTCCTTCACACTATAAGCCATTGAAATGAAGTAGATAAAACAAAAGCTTGTCTAGACTTAAAGAATTTAAAGAATCTGTTATAAATCTGTTAAGAATCTTGCTGTCTGTGTGGGGAGTCCAGAGAAATACAATCACTTTGTTTGAAGCACATCTCGCTGGTTAGATTCAAGGAGGGCAAAAAATAACCCCAGTCTAAAATCCAAACCCTTCTAATGGGTGCAAATTGAAAGAGAACATAAAGAATTCTGAGTTATTTGCCTTATTTTGCTGCACAGAATTCTCAATTTGCGGATTGTTGCATGACTTAGGAGGATTTGCATCTATAAGGCTCATCTAGTTCAGTGAAACTGTGTTTTAATGAGGATTGCTGATTATGTAACCCTCCTAGCAGAAACTCATTATTCCTGATTTTTATCTTGCTACTTGATATGCATACTGGCTGTTGCTGGAAGACATCTCCTGGGCTTGGCTCTGACCTGGCTGTGTGCAAAAAGCTGGAGAATAAAGTAGAAGTAATGCTGAAAAATAACACAGTTCTTGTCGTAGTTTCTTGCTAGATTATTTTAATTAAGAGTCTGCATAGATACTGTGGTGAATATGGGAAGTTGTATCATAGTCCTAAACTCAAGACTGGAATTGGAGAAATGTAAAATACCATTTTCTTGGCGGTGCCCTTAAGCAAAAGTGACCTTTTGGAGTTTCTTCCCTTACCTAGTAGTGAATGACACTTCCTATAAAGGGCTGTTAAAGAGATTACTCAATGAGCAGCTGTACTTAAATAACTTATTTTGCTTGTCCAAGAAATATCATTTCATAAGCATTCTTTTTCTTGTTAAGAGGGTAAAGTACAATATTTTCCAAAGGAAGAGAGGTCCTTTAGTGTCATTATGACCGTTATAATCATGGTACAGCAGTTTGAAGATCTGGTTTTGTAATGTAGTGAAGTAAGGTGGAAGTCCTCTTGATAATGTGCTTTATCAATGCTGTATTTGTATAGTCTTTAGAACAACTTCTACTCCCAAGATTGCACCTGTGTAATTGCTCAAGTCTGAAAACTGCTACATACCTGGAGGTGGCTTTTGTGGGTCTTGGGTCTAGTGGTGCAAAAAGAAACCAAGTGCTTACTAGCACCAGTAGGCAGAGGAATAAGAGTAAATGGGTCTTGCATAATTCAAAGATTGAATTTATTTGTATGGCTTCTTTTTAAGTTTGGCACTCCCTCCCCCTCCAAAAAAAAAAAAAAAACCAACCCAAAATTGGCCTCTTCAAAATTTTATGTCCTGTGTTTCTGAAGGACATGTGAAACTTTGTAGCTGGTGGTGTGGGACCTAATCCTTGTCCATGTGTGATTTGTTATATGTGTTTCATTTCCTTTCCAGGTCTGCTGAGTCCACTCTGAAGCCGAGGGTAGAGAAGCAGTGCAAGGGAAGTGTTGCTGCTTTTCCTGGACATTGCTCTTGCGGCATGGCCCAGATATCCAGCAGCAATGGCTTCAGGCAGCGCTCCTCACCTTCCCTGTCAGCCTCGAGGTCAAAAGATGTGGACAAAGAGGAGGCACTGCAGATGGAAGCTGAGGCGTTAGCCAAGATGCAGAAAGAGAGAGGTGTAGCTGGTAATAAACAAACCTTTCATTCTTTAAGCAGCCCCAGACAAAAAGCACAGACTCATAGCAAACAGGACCATGATCTCATGGTGTTTCCAGAGTCTGATGCCAAGAGCATGGAAGATAAACTAAGTACCATTGACATAGAGAAGCTTACTCATGCTGAACTCGAGAAACTGCTGCTGGATGACAATTTTGAATCTAGTAAAGCACCCACGTTACCAGCAAGTCCTATTTTGAGCCCATCTCTGTCTTCACAGTTTTATCTTGGGCCCGTGGGTCAGAGGAGACAGTGGACACCTGGGATACCAGCACCTGTGACATGCACTTTACCTCCTATTTACACCTCAGCTTCTTACACAAAACAGACTGGTGTGTTTCAGAATGGACTCCATCCAAGTATGTCATCCTATCCCTCTAGAGAGCCTATTTATCTTGGTCTTCCAAGGCAGTCCCAATACATTTCATACCCCCTGGCAGCTACCACACCTTTCCATCCACACGGAGGCCTACCTTTGTACACTCCAGTACTCACACCAGAAATGGCAAAAGTATTTGACAAAATTGCAAGCACTTCAGAATTCCTGAGAAATGGGAAGTCGAGCACAGACCTGGAAATGACTTCCATAAAGTCTGCAGTGTCCAACCTGCCAGCCTCAGAGAGCTGTGGGGATGTCAGCAAATTCGACTGGTTGGATTTGGATCCTCTGAGTAAACCAAAAGTGGACACTGTGGAGACTGTAAACAAGGCAGAGGATGATGGAGACAGGGCTTCAAGTATGACTGCTGAAGATCCATGGGATGCTGTTCTGTTAGAAGAAAAGCTGTTACTAACTTGTCATCTGGAAAGAAAGGTTAATGGGAAATCATCTGGAGCAACAGTCACGAGGAGTCAGTCCTTAAACATGAGAACAACTCAGCTGGCAAAGTTACAGGGCCAAACTTCACAGGTATGTAATCTGTATCTGTAAATTGCAGTATAACAGTAAAGATTAATGACAGTATTTAAAGACACTTTAAGGTCTGTTATTTATTTTATGTGTATTACTTGGCTTGAGCAGCGTGTCCAAATAATGTGACGTTATGGCATATGTATTAGTGCTATTCAGAAAATTGGGCATTACTACTGAATTATCTCCCAAAATACCTCTGCCCTTGTGTAATCTTTCCACATTTACTGAGGAAATTGCTGGTTTTCCAACTCAACACTCCAGTAAGAAATAGAAATAATACTCAATGCTGTTAAGTGTCTAAATAATATTGGTAAATATTTCAATTTTATGAGCAATTCACATGATACTGTGAAATGAAAAGGTGGTGAGCTAAGCACTGAAAATTTTATCTTGCCTTTTACAAAACCACAGTAATTCTCTTTTGTAGGTAGAAAGCTTTCCTTCTCTGTAGCAATGTTAGACAGAACTTCTGGTTATACTTTGCTGGGTGGTGGAGTGGCTGTTGGGTCAGAAACACTGTGCTGCTCTAGAAGAAGGCAAAACATCTTTGTGTGATGTTACTTTTATCAAGCAGGGCAGGAAGATATTTGAGAGATTCTTCTCTAGGATCACTTTAACAAAACATTCAAGGCCAAACTCTCACCAGGACTTTAGTTACAGCACTTGTATCTTTGAACATGGAGCACATGCAGTTTGTGTCAAAACCAAACTGCAGCAGCTGATCAATACTGCCACAGTCTCAGCTGCTTAATTGCCCCCCATTAGGGCATCCTAATTTTTCCCAAGTCCAGTAAAAGATTGTAGGTTATTTCACTTTTCCTATATTTTTAATTCTTTCTGTGATAATTCCACTTAAAAAAAAAAAAAGACATGTTTTGAAATATTAGCCAGCTCACTGGAAAGTGGATGTGAATACTTCTGGGTTTTGGGGTTCTTTTTTGGTGGGGTACAAAGACTAAAACAGAAGTGGAGAAGTTTTCAGTGGAAAAGCCAGTACCCTGGCAAGGGTGATAGTGGCCAAAAAAACTGTATTTGTAGAAACTGGTTAGAGAATGGGAAGTAAATGATTTGTTTGCTTTGGAGACTTTGTTTTACAGATGTTTTAAATCTTAGGTGTTGTCTTTCTAGGTGTTTTTAATAGGCTAGGGACATGCCATAAAAAACCAACTGTTATCACTCAAGGATATTTTCCAAATAATTCCTTAATTCTTCCCTCTCCACCCCCAAACTGGAGGAGTTTTTTTTTTTCTCAGAAATAAAAATATTCCTAGACTGTGGCCTAAAAGGCTGTCTAAATTTCCACTGAAGTGAAATTTTTGGCCCCTCATTTGAAGGATTTCCTGTTTTTTCTGGGCTAGGTGTCAGTATTCTGGCAAAAATTCAACAGAAGGCCAGTGGAGAAGGAATAAAAACCACCCTGAAACCCAAAAAATCCATTTATCTCTGGGTTTGTGCCATGTGTACAGATTTTGGGTCTGATTTAATTTTATTTTTTTTCCCCACTTGCTGTTGAGCTGTGATACATTAGCTCTGTTATTTCCTAGTATTTGCAGAGGCATGTAAATTTGGGCTCTCCATCAGTTTGCTATGTCATCTGGTGATGTGTTTGTCAGTTTTTGAGTGGCTCTAATTAACTCCTGACTAATAACTGGGCTGCACTGGATCAGTGCTTCTCAGGTGGTGTCTGTAGGAAGTAATATTTAACTGCTGCTGAGTGAAATCTGGCTTTATGCATTCCAGGCTTTTTTCAAGAATGTAGGATTTCAAAGGCTTTTTCCTGTTCCTAAGGTCCAGTCTCCTGCTATTTGCATGTCATGTGTTGACTGCTGATTCATAAATGAAGTTCAAGCTCTGCCTTCACATTCTTTTCTTCCTGCCATTTTTGATTTAAAGGCTGTCCCAGCTCCTCCTCATCAGTCATTTATTTTCAGCAGAACACATTTGTAACTAACTCTTAGCAAATGTTCTTTCAGGATGGAACAGCAGGCACTTAAGATGAAAGAATCATTTTGATATTTACCTCAAAATGTTACAAGAGATGGTGACTTTCTTTCAGTTTTCACTGCAAGCTCTCTGTGAGAGCTTCTCTTTTTTATTTTTCTGAAGATGACTTAGGAGAATTTTATCTCTGTGTGAGAGCAGAGTGTGCCTTGTGCATCAGCATGGGTAAACCAAACCCTCATTACAGGCAGGGGCATCCTGCTTGGTACTCTCTTAGTTGTGATCACAACATCAATTCTGTAATCAATTAATTTTTATTAAGTCACCATCTTTTTCAAACAAGTTCTTAATTTATAGCAGACTTCTGCAGTGAATGCCCAGTGGAAGGTTTGTGATTTACTTTCCACTTGTACTCCTCCAGACTTGTTTTGGCATCACACTCCAGTTCTAGCCTGTATTAGGAAGGTGGGTGATGATACAAGACTGTAAATTAGCAGAGTTGTTTCTGCTGAGTTATTAAAGAAGAAAATAAATAGATTTAAAGAGGAGTCTCTCAATGGGATATCCTTGAAATATAACCTGGGTAGTCTCTCTTTTGCCTATCCTGTGCTTCTACTTTAAATGATTTTCTACTCAGGATAATAGGAAGCTGAGTTATGTAGCCTCTATTTTTGGCAGTTCTCTTGTATTTTACCCAATTTACCCCAGGTTTATATGTTCTTCAAAGTATATTTTTTTAAGTCTTGTGTCTTAATAAGTCTGGATCGTTCCCCTCAAACCCTTCCTGAAAAACTCAGTCTTGCTGCCCCTTTAAACAAAAATATTACTACTTTGAGTCAATCAAAAATATATTTTGATTTTGTCAAAAGTTATGACTATCTGTTTAATCCCTAAATCAAGAGATTGCCTTGTTTTGATGAAGTATCTATTTGTATTTATTCTTATTTTTGCCTATTTAGTATATATATGCATATTTAAAGTAGCTATACATTTAGTACTCCCTTTAAATACTTCAGTGTTTGTCACTCATTTCTGAAAGCAGAGGCAAAAAGCATCATTTTGTCCTCCTTTATATGTTGTTTTCTCTTGCTTTCCACAGAGCTGCTGGGTCTTGTGACTTTGTATACTCATGGAATTTTATTTAACTTGACTTTTGTTAATTTATTGGGGTTTAGGTTTGTTTGTCATTGTTCAGATTAATTGTATTTACAGATCACTTCTATTTTTGCAGCCTATGCTGACATGAACTATTTATCTCATTTGGCCTGAAGTCCTTTCTTTCAAGTTATTTCCTGCTTGACTGATAGCTTTTGCACCTCCTAGACTGGCCCAAGTGGAAGTTAAAGAAATTAAAATTCTACTTGTTGCTCAAAACCCATCTCAGTCCAGGGGGTTTAAATAGAATACTTAGTTTTTCAGAGCTTGTCATCCTGAAATTATTTTCCCAAAAGTGATCAAAAATTAATATTGAAGTTCAGCTAAAAATTAAGGAGGTGTTTGATGTTCTTAATTTTCCACCAGAAGGGCTTTTCCATCATTACATATTTGTGAGAACATGAGGTTTCTCTCCCTAGCCAAAGGTGTCCTCGAGGTGTACCATGGATAACCAAATCTCTTTCTTCTTTGCTCATTAGATTAGAATTTATTATTTACCCTGGCTAAGCTTGCATGTGTTGACAGGCCTTGTTAGTTCCCTAAACTTTGAATTTGACAGTAGAATAGCCTGCACATTTTTCTGTGAGGAATTCAGAAGTGTCACATAGTGGCATAAAGTGGTGTTTCATCACTGGTGTGACTTCATTTGAAGCAAGCCCCTTGTTCAGTGCTTTTATCCTATGGTTGCATACCTCTTTGTAATATTCCTTAAAGACTTTTTAAATAGAATTTAACATTTGTAGAGGCAGCTTTTTGATTTGCAGTGGCTGAGTTTTGTGTTGAGTGCCAACCAGCAGGTGATTTAACCTTCATCAGAGGTGTTTGCCTTTCCCTGGGATTGTTCCCTGCCTGTTGCCTTGTGATTTTTGGTGGTGTTGTTGTGCAATTGCTTAGAGAGTGTGTTTACTAGATAAAGTTGCACAGGTCTTGTGAGGTTGCCCAGTATTTTTATGTGCTAGAACTTGTCTGAGATGTTACAATGGAAGAATCTATTTAAATATAAAGTATTCTGCATGCTCCTGCAGCTTATTTCAAGGTTTGTGGCTTTACAACTTCCTGCTGTAATTGTCTCCTGTGGTATGGCTAATCCCCAATTACACAGAATTTGTCCTTTTGACTGATCAGTGTTCATGCAACCAATATTTTAGCTGCAATAATTGGGTTTAAATGCAATTCAAGTAGCAATTATAGGTTGTACCTCTTCCGAGTTTATGCTGTACTGCTTAAAGAAGTTAATTTGATGGGAAAAAAGTGCTTAAAGGAAAAGACCTGACAGTATGTGGCTCTCTGATTGACCCCTTTTCTGAGAGTCTAATTCAACTGTATTGTCTGATACACTAATGAAATTAGCTGTCTACTTGGGTTAATAATAAACAACCCACATACTAGTTAAGTAGTTAATCACTACTTCAAATACGAATAAATTGTGGTGATTTTCAGAAAAACTGTAGTGCAGTCTGCTTTGTTCCTGGTCTTGTGGTGGGATTAAAGGTTTCTATAAGCATTGTAACATCTTTGCATGAAAAATGGCACTGCTCATGTAACTTACTCCAGGGAGGATCTGGCAGGAGCTTCACAAATCCTTCAGGCTAGTGGTGTCTGTTAGAGTATGGACAACTGATTTCCACTGGTTATTCCAACTTTCCTCTGTTTTTTGCTCTCTCCAGCATTTGTATGGATGTACTGTGAACTGGATCAGAAAACAGAAATGGATTTGAACCCTGCTACAGTTCTGTGCTTGTTGTTTTGGTTTTGTTGGGTTTTTAAGTTTATTAGATTTTGCTGTTTGAAACTGCAGCTCTCTTCTAGCAGTTATTTTTTCGGATTGGATACTTTAAAGGTTGTGGTTTACAGATGTGGGAGGTGACGGGAGCATTTGGCATAAGGGATTAAAGCAGTGGTAAATTGATCCCATGGGGTTAGTTGTAACTTTCATGTTGTGAATGCTATTTCCTTTCAGTGTCCAACTTGTATTTTCCTGCTTTGTAGGGAGAGGTAATCATGGGCACCAGTGGAACGTGGTGGTTCTTTGTGGAACTGCACTGAATTTCAATTGCAGAACTGGAGGGAAATTATTTTCTTCCATCTGTGGTTCAGCTGAATTTAGACAAATCTGAATGCAACAGGTCACAGCTGAGAGCTCAGGAACTGCTTTAACTTAATATTAACAGATTATGATGCTGGCAAATAAACATCATGCTGTCAAGGAGTCACTGCTCCAAAGCATCTGTACTTCTCAAGTTAGTAGTGATATATGGTTTTCTCCATATTAAAAACTAATATTAAAACTTAGACTCATGAAAATCTGCCCCCTGCATGTGGCTTTGCTGGCTTTAGGAGTATGTTTGCAGCTATTTAAATCCTGTATTATCTTTGAGTTGCAGAAAGACAATGGGACCACTGGCACGCTGACAGAAAACGTGCTTCTCCAAGCAGCTGAAGGGCAGAATCAAGAGCTGTCAGCTTTTTCTGAAGCAGTTATGAAGTAAGAAATTACTGAATATGAATTAACTTTCAGAAGAAAAAAAAAAAAAAAAGCTAAATGATTCATTTTCAGTTAGCTTGACGGGAACAGTCCTATAATTTTTTTGCTTGACGGGACAAATTTCAGTATGTATCCTTTTTCCTTTTCTTATCTCAGTTTTTCCTGGTTTTGTCCTGGTTTGTTTACTTTTTTTCAAGAATGTAACAATTGTTAAGATGTTAAGTACTAAGATTATTGTATTATCATGTGTTCTCTTTCTTATTTTGGTCCTGTGGCTTTCACTTTTCCTTGTTTTTGTAATACTTTTTTATCCTCAAAGTATTTTTCTGTATCTCGTTGGTTTTTTATTACAATTTCTGTTGAAAGAATTTAAAGTCTTTTTTTTCTGGTTAGCTGATACATCTCACAAAATCCTATCACTCAGTGGATTTCCAGCCTTTAAATGCTTTTATTTTTGTTGCTTCCACAATTGTAATTGTAACATAAGGCCTTTACATTTGTCTCTGCTTTGTTCAGATAGTGAAGTTCCTTAAAGACTGTGTGGGTTTTTTTTTCTTACTGCCACAATTTAATGAGAGATTATTTTTCTCTTTTTTTCATAGAGAAGACAAACTACTCTTGCCTTTTTTCCTTTTAAGATTAAAATTCAAGAAATAATGGAGGAAATAGAGATCTTTGAATTTTANTTTTATTTATTTGTCCTAAATAAAAACCTATGCCTCATTTAAGGCCTCTTTCTCATCTTCCATATCTTGGAATAGCTACCTTCTCCATGGTATCTAAATTCAGATTAGACTTCTAAAAATTGGAACATGTGAAGAATTTTGTTGGGTGTTTTTTGTTTGGTTGGTTTTTTTTAACTAACTTTNGCAGAAAGACAATGGGACCACTGGCACGCTGACAGAAAACGTGCTTCTCCAAGCAGCTGAAGGGCAGAATCAAGAGCTGTCAGCTTTTTCTGAAGCAGTTATGAAGTAAGAAATTACTGAATATGAATTAACTTTCAGAAGAAAAAAAAAAAAAAAGCTAAATGATTCATTTTCAGTTAGCTTGACGGGAACAGTCCTATAATTTTTTTGCTTGACGGGACAAATTTCAGTATGTATCCTTTTTCCTTTTCTTATCTCAGTTTTTCCTGGTTTTGTCCTGGTTTGTTTACTTTTTTTCAAGAATGTAACAATTGTTAAGATGTTAAGTACTAAGATTATTGTATTATCATGTGTTCTCTTTCTTATTTTGGTCCTGTGGCTTTCACTTTTCCTTGTTTTTGTAATACTTTTTTATCCTCAAAGTATTTTTCTGTATCTCGTTGGTTTTTTATTACAATTTCTGTTGAAAGAATTTAAAGTCTTTTTTTTCTGGTTAGCTGATACATCTCACAAAATCCTATCACTCAGTGGATTTCCAGCCTTTAAATGCTTTTATTTTTGTTGCTTCCACAATTGTAATTGTAACATAAGGCCTTTACATTTGTCTCTGCTTTGTTCAGATAGTGAAGTTCCTTAAAGACTGTGTGGGTTTTTTTTTCTTACTGCCACAATTTAATGAGAGATTATTTTTCTCTTTTTTTCATAGAGAAGACAAACTACTCTTGCCTTTTTTCCTTTTAAGATTAAAATTCAAGAAATAATGGAGGAAATAGAGATCTTTGAATTTTAATGATAACATCTTTTTTTTTTTTTAATATTTATTTTTTAAAGCAGGAGTGTTTATGAAATGAAAAGGAAACTCCACAAAAACAATGAAAATTCATATATATGGGAAACTTACTGATGAACAGCATAAAGACAAAACTCACATAGGATAGGCTTGTTGCAACATTTTCTGGTTAAATCTAATTGTTACTCTTTCTTTCAAGAACCAATGTTTAAAATACTGATGGACTTTAGACTGGACATCTCTTGCTAGAGGATCTTGCTATTGTCCAGAATCAAGATGATGGAATAAATGATCCTTATAGTGGAGTTCTGTTCTTATCTCCATAGCATTACTTTAGTATTGGCAGAAGTTTAAGGTTAAATTATTTTATTTATGTTAAATAGCAGAAAATAAGTTGCTNTTTGTTTGGTTGGTTTTTTTTAACTAACTTTCAGAAAATACTGTGGATTACCTTTTTAAGAACTGTTTTAGAGCTTACCTTCTGCAGGAGCTGGGTATGTCCTGTAAGAATTGACCTATTAAATATTTTAAGCTATGTGGAGAACCTGCCTAATTATATGCTAGGATTTTTTTCCTGTCTAACTATTACTTTTATAATAATTGTGGGCAATGTTCTGTTGAGAGTAGAAAAATTAGATGATACTTTGCACATGCAATTTAGGTAGGGAGCCAAAGGTATTCTTTGCTGTTCTGCCTTGTGGTTATTACCATGTTATTTTGCTTTAGTCTTGAACTTCTCCATTGCAATGTCTCATAAACCTTCTCTTCTTCCAGACTGAGGACCAAGTTTCCTTATACTGATCAGCAAACAAACCCAGGTTTTGTGCTGAGTCCAATCATGCTGCAAAGAAACATAAGTGGGGAGAGTGCCAGCATCAAGGTTTCAATAGAAATTGAA
Source organism: Sitta europaea (assembly GCA_013400255.1). NCBI lineage: Eukaryota > Metazoa > Chordata > Aves > Passeriformes > Sittidae > Sitta > Sitta europaea. The sequence goes on along the minus strand of VXBS01004687.1, from coordinate 31,176 downwards.
GAATTCCAGCAGCCAGTGACTTTCACATGTGATGGTATGTTCCTGCTCCCTGCTTGTTAGAGACTGAGCACTCAGCCTAGGACAGTGCCTCTCACTTTTTGTGATCCCTGGGTCTCAGGGGCATGGCTTGGTTGTGGGAAATGTGGAAGAGGTAGCTGAGGAGAGGCCTAGTTCTGGGTCAGTGCCTCCATCAGAAAATATTTAAGGTTCAGCAAACCAGAAGCACTACAGCTCCATAGATTAAAACAGTTTTTCAAGACTTTTTACTTTGTAGTATTGAGGAGATAATGACACCAGGACAGAGATTTTTAATGTTTAGTTTTTCATTTCAACACTCAAACATATTTTAAAATAAATTTTTGTAGGCTAACCAAAAATTCAGGCAAACTGCTGCTGGAAAATAGGAATAAATACTAAAACTATCTATTACTTGCCTTCATTACATGCTTATGAACACAAACACTAAAATAACACTGGTGTATGTGCCACAAGTGGCTGTCCTAGTTTTGTGGGTAACCACAAAATTTCATTAAATAACTACAATTTGTGAGTGAGCAATAGTTTGTATCACTCACAGTAGATTTGTATTTAACTTTTAAGTGTCATTTCTTTAAACAGTGAGTTCCCCTGTTGAGCTTATAATAATGCAGGCACTTTGCTGGGTGCATGATGACTTGAATGAAGTGGACATTGGCAGCTATATCCTGAAAGTCTGTGGCCAAGAAGAAGTTTTACAGAAGTAAGCAAACTCTTTTTCATTAATGCTTAATTTTGTGCTTTTTCATGACACAGTTACTGGAAAGTGTATCTCTAGTGATTAAATATATGAAAGAAACCTTAAAAATGTAAGGGAGTCACTCTTTGCACAAGGATTGGAAGTTTTTGGAGTTGCTCTGGGATACAGCAAAGTAGGATGTCATCAACTCTGTTCTATTGCAGTTGTATGTTTCTAGAGCATTTCTGTAGATGGAGAGTGTAGTTTTTGACTACTCTTCAAATCTCAGAAACTGAAAAAAAATTAAAGTCAGCTGTTTTCTAATAAACTGGGGGAGTTGTGGTTTGCAAGCTTTTGTTTGTTTCTTGGTTTGGTGTTTGATTTGGCTTTTTTGTTGTAATTTGTTTCCAAAACTAATGGCTTACAAAGCCCCATTGGTTGTCTGGGTTAGAATATTTGGTTTCAGTGTTAACCACTGTGGTTAAGAGCTTTAACACAAGCACAGGTATCTGCAGTAGTGTCTAAAAACTCCTGCAGAAGTAAAATCATATCAAGGATGGCGTGGAGGTTGAGTCACCATTTCCTAACTTCACGGCAACAGGTTGCCTGGAATATTTTGTGTGAGCTTTTGGGAAAGCAGAAGCAGTTTGGTGACTGTAGCTCTCTTGTTTGGCAGCAAGCACTGCATCGGGAGCCACGAGTACATCCAGAGCTGCCGCAAGTGGGACACGGAGATCCAGCTGCAGCTGCTGCCCCGCCGCGGGATGTGCAGCGACCTGGCCCGCACAGTGAGTACCTGCCAGCTTGCCTGGGGCTGCCCAGCTCACTGGCACATTGCCCTGGCTGCCTGGGCTTGCAAATGCCCTCCTCTTGTCCTGCCAGGAGGTGAAAGACAGCTGAACTTTCACAAGGCAGATTGTCGGGGTTTTTTTTTAAAAAAAAAATGTTTTGTGTTGTTGTGTTGTTTCACCTGACTTGACTTTGGCTCTGTCTCTGTGGAAGTTTCTGTTTTCCCCCAGCCCAGTGTCTGAAGAAGAGGTGGAGATCATCTGTTCTCTTGTTCAAGGGTTGTTTGTTCTTTGTTATCTTACATTTGTGGCTCTGGCCTGCTGAGATCTTCCTTGCAGGCCAGGTTGTGACAAACTCCCTCTGCTCTTTGGGACAGTGTTGTTATCTTTTATACTAAAAACTGCCTATGCTTTATTTACAATAGCTCTCCAATACCCATCAAACAGTGCACCTTCACTCTAGACCAATTACAATGTGCCACCACCACAGCAGAAAATGGAGAACAAGAGGCAAAGAAGGACAGGGGCACACCCCATTTCCTCCATCTTTGCCCCTTAAACTCACATTCTAAAACACCAAAATTCTACTTTTTCACCCTGTGATATCTTAATTATCATTCTACCTAAATTCTTGTAATTTATAAATTTTCCAGGACAGTCAGAAGGATGTCCTGGTTCCCACAGCAGATTCCATAAATATGGAGAGTGCCTCTTACTAGAACTGAGTGTTTTATACCTGGAGAAAGTGTGCAAGCAGTTGGACTAAAGTTGAAGCTTGAAAAAGAAGGAACAAATTACAGAGTTAAATAAAAGTTGGGAACAGTTTTTGAGTTTAAATTAAATATGAGTTTAATTAAATTTGAGTTTAAATAAATATGTGTCAGACCATCAAAGAGGAAGGATTATTTGGTGTCTGCCTAGTTGGGCACTTGATGGCTGTTTCTTTCCTCTGTCCCCTTGTGTACACATTTCACAGGCTATTAAGTAGTTATTTCTTTTTCCCTTTGAAGAATTCACCTTACATCTTTCCCCTTCAACACCCCAGGTGTAAGAAATTAATTTTCTAAAATAGTATACATATTATAGAAAAGTGAGAACTGGACTTAGTACCTAATATTTTATTGCAGGAAGATGATGACAGGACTCCTGTACATCTAACCAAACATCTCTGCAAAGTAGAAAAGCCTTTTAGAGAGCCTATCATAAGGTAATGTTTTGTGATTATTTTAATAATCAAGTGCTGATCGCTGCTGAATTCCTGACCAGAGTTGTGTTCTATTCTGGTACTTGTGTTCAATAACTCTTATTTCTTGCAGGTCTTCCATTGAAGAGCTTCTTGAGGTGTATCACAAGCAAGTTAACATAGCCCTTAAGAATGAGGTAAGGTCATTGTAGATTGTTGCTGAACCAAAAATAGCGTGACCAAATTCATTGATAAGGTAGCTGGGAAAAAGACTGGCAGGTTTTCTCAGAGAAACTGAGAATCTGAACAAGCTGTCAAATGTGAAATTATAATCATGGGTGTTTAGATTTTTGGTCTTCTTTTCTTCCTGGGTTTTCTTGCAAAGCAGTAAATGCCTGATCATCCCAACTGGAAATATATCTTACAAGTCCTGGGGTGCAAAATAACCTCTGCCTCAAACATGCCTGAAGAGGTTAATTCAGGAGAATAGGGAAGAGGTCTGAATTCTGACTATGAAGGGTGTATTTACTAACAGATAAAAATCTGCATGATAGAGAGCAGGAATTGTTGTGTACAATGGGAGTTAGAACTGAAGCATATTTGGAACATACAAGCAAGCTCTGCTCAAAGCATAATAATATCTTATTCTGTGTTATTCAATTAATTTAAAATACCCTTAAAATTATCTGTTTCAGTGTATGACAGGTAGCTTAAAGCAGCTTAAATGTTGAATTGTTTAGAGTAATATCCCATCTGCAAAGGCTTATGGATATAACCTGCTTTGCTCCTTTCTCAAAGGAGAAGCTGCTTTTAACTGCTGATACTAATGTAACTTACTCTTACACATTAGATAACTGTGTTTCTTAACCAGTTTCTGTAAGAACAGACTTGAAATGAATTACTTAATTGCAATACTTTTCATTTCCACTATGTTTGTTTGCCTCTCCAGGAATGCAGGTCTGAACAAGCTGCTCTGCTATTTACATACTCCCTTCATATTCTTTAATTCCTTTGGTGGTGATTCACCACGCTCTCAGGGGGGGTTTGGAACACAACCTTTTTGTAGAAGAGGGAGCTGCTGCTGCTCCCTGATGTGGTGGTGGTGTTGTTTTGCTCTTGCAGCTGCTTCAGCTTCTTTGTTTAGCTGTGATTCCACAGGCTGGGATGAGGAATGCAAAACATCTCGATTCAGACTTGTGTTCTACTCTTTGCAGTCTTTCTGGGGTTGTGAGATGCACTTTGTAAGTGGTGATGATTCGGTCCAAATAGCAGCAGTTCTGCATTTGAAATTTTTACTTCATGAATGAATTCCTGTGCATATTCAGTAGCTGAAGTTTGCTAGTCCAAGTGAAGAAGTGTAATCCATAAATAATCTGTATGTAGGCTTTGATTTCACATTGTTGAATGTTTTGAAAGTTATCAATTGTCTTTTTATTGAGATTTGAGAGCCTGTGAGGAAAACAGCAGTGGAAATTTCTCTTTCCATGTCACAAAGAAGCTGTTACCTTCAATTTGTTAGCTTTGGAAGAATGGCTTAAATATTTACAGTGTCTTCTGACTTCTGTGGTTATTTTCTTACCAGAATAGTTAATTGTTGCCAGGTAACTCTCAATTTAAAAACTTTCTGATTCAAATGGCTTCTTTGCTGTCCATTTGTAGGAAGGCCACATGATTGTATGGGAGAGTGGTGGTTGGGAATCACATCATAGTGAGAGCATTTTGCAATAATTATTCTTTTTATTTAGTTGTAAGTGCTCAGAAGTTATTGTGAAAGAAACCTATACATTAAGCCTTTAAAAAGTAAACCACTATTTTGAAGCAGATATTGTAATGTTCTACATGTGTTCTTTAAAATTGGGTGAGTTTTAAAATTACATTAAAAAACAAACCCCAGGAAACGTAAGATAATTCAGATTTCACTCAAGTGGCTTTACTTCTGTTGGGAGAGTAGGAGGAAGTGCATGTTAGGAACAGCTCAACTTTGTCTTAAGAAGCCCACAAAGGTATATTGAAGTGAAGTAAAAAAGAGAAGTTCCATCATGGAAGCAATACTGTAGTGTAAGTAGTAGAAGTGTCAGTGTAATTTAAACCTTTTTCTCTGAGGGCTGAAATTGAGGCACTGCCTCCTTAGCATTGTTTCATCACACTAATTGAATTTTCTTCTTTGAACTGCACTTTCTTTTTAGGTCATGGGGGAAATTGAGCTTAGGATCTCATTAGAAAATAATTGTTTGCCAGCAGTTTAATAGAAAAATGGTTGGGAACCTCCTAATGGTTCCTGGCATCCCATTCTAGGATCTGTACTACTGTGTTTGGCATTCCTAAGGAAGCTCTCAATATTGAGGTTTTTCTTTATTCCAATTGTTCCACCACAGTTTAATGTAAGGGAGATATCTCACAAGGACGTTTTCTTGGCCATTCATTAAAAAACATTAAAGCAATACTGGGTTTCACAATTGTGATCAGATCAATCTGTTCTCTCATACTTTATTAGAACCAGCATAAAGCAGTAGATCATGTAATTAAGACTGTCAGAAAAATCTGTTCTACATTGGATTGTGTAGAGACTCCTGCAATAACGGAATCAGTGAAGAAGCTCAGGAGGGCTGTTAATCTCCCAAGGACTAAAAATGCTGAGGTAAACTTTCACTCTATAAAATGCATATTTTAACTGATCAATATTAGTTCACAGTCTTTAGCAGCTGGAAATAACAGCAGCAGTTCTGTCAGAATTATGTTGGGATTTTTTTGTTGCATTTTATTTATTTATTTTACTTGACATCTTTCTGCTGTTAATGCATTAATCGCTTGCTTTGGGAATATTTTCCTTTTCTAAATAGTGACTGTTTAAAATCTAGTTTTAAAGTACTGTTTTCTGGTTTTGTAAGTAGAAACTTGTGTCACAGCACATGCCACTAAATCTGACTGAGGGGAACTGAGAGGAGCTCATGGCTGTCTAAAATTAATGCAGTTATGCTTTAAAGGAGGGGTTTGCATCATGTATTTTCCCAGTAGTGTTTGTGACTAGAAATAGCATCTTAAAACACTTAACTGTTCATGCTCCTGCATTCATGAGCATAAAACCAAATCTCTAAAATAGCACAGAATTTGGTGATGCAACTGCCTTATAGTGAATGGTTCACTTGAGCAGGATGGTCCAAGTCAAGTTGTCAAAAACAGTCATTAACTGGAGAAGTGTGCAAATAAAAAAGCTAAATAATCTTATAATGCTCTTTTCTGTTGTCCTGCTGCTCTATTTGCTTTTGGCTTCTTAAGTTCAGTGATATATTTGTAATACTTTTATTGTGTAGGTATCCTTAAAATGTGGTGATGACAATAGCAAGAGCCCCTCTGGTGAGTAAAGTTCTTCAATTTTCATTTATAACCTGTTTTGAAGTGGCTAATTTAGCAAGAAATGCCTTCAAAATTAATTATCATTTAGGTTCACTGCAGCCTGCAAACCCTCTGAAAATGAGTATAGACCAGTTAACAAGAGCAGTCGAGGCCCTTCTGCAGCTCCACACAAACTCCTGGAGCAGTTCAGCAGCAATTTCTCCAGAAGAGAGTAAGAGTACCAAAGAAGCTTGGACTGCCACAGAACATCTCCAGTTCACAATATTTGCTGCTCATGGAATTTCTTCTGGTTGGGTGTCAAAGTAAGTGACTTACTTATTGTAAAATTCCTGATTTTATAAATTTTTAAAAATGTTTTTATGAGTTTTTATGTTTTTAACTTCTTTTTCTTGTCCAGTTATGAAAAATACTACTTGATTTGTTCTTTGACCCATAATGGAAGAGATCTGTTCAAACCTGTTCAGTCCAAGAAGGTTGGCACATACAAGAACTTCTTCTACTTGATTAAATGGGATGAACTGTAAGTGACTTTAGCCTGTTAAAACTCAATAAATTGTTTTGTTATAGCTAGCTGCTGAATACAGTCATTCAAGCAATTCTTGGTTCTAATTCCATTTCAAGCATCCAAAGAACAATTTACTGATCAAAATCAGAAATAGTTTTCAAAATAGTATTTCAGTGCTCATCTTAAATGCTGGGCAAGTGCCCTGTGCTGATGTGTTTGTAGCATACAATTACAGGGAGCTGGGAAGGTCATAACATTCCTTGCAATGGGAATGGCTTGTGCTGCTTTAAGAGGGATTAAAGAATAAAGCTTGCTTGTATGTACTGCTCAATTTATGTAAATGGAGAGGAAAAACAACTCACTTTTACTAACATGAATGTTGGACCAGTTTTTGTTCTAAATACAGAGGTAGAAAGAGAGAAGGAAGTTAACACAGAGGAAAGTTAGGGGGATAATGGCAGGTGGTCTCTGATAACTGAGAGGGGAACATTTTCCATTGTCTGTGCAGAGCTTAATCTCTGCCACTTGAGTTATCAGGCAGCCTGTCATAGCTGAAGCATCATGAGAGCTCCATGGTGCCCCAAACAGTCTCCTGACTGTTTTTAAAGGTCAGACACAGACCCTGAGGAACACTCTGAGAGTTTGTGGTGAACAGATTATTGCAGACCAGCAGTGAGAGTTTCTAGAACACCTGCCTTCAGAGAGTACTCCAGCTACCTTCTTTTTTCTGGTGGTGCATGGGATTAATTGTCAGATTCTTTGCTGGCAGCACTGGTGTATTACAGTCTGCTGGATTGCTTAAAAGCTGCTGACAACAGTGTAGTGCTTTACAGTGCAATTATCATGTTTTACAGAGAAATCAAACTAAAAGAACATTTTTAGGCAATAAAACCAGTGTAAACAAAAGTGGAAGCTTGAATAGCTCAGTGAGGTGTATACTCCTCAGCTGCTTGATTTATAGGTTTTGTACCATTTAGAATTCAACTTTCTGTAGTTCTTAATAGAGTCTTTCATTTGGATTGGAAGCTATTGTCAGCTGACCCTTTCAATCTGGAAAATTAGGAGGTGGCTAACATGGAATTCTGTGTGCTCTCCCTAGTGAGTGGAGTGGGAAAACTGGTTATGCTGGACAGGTCAACTCTGTGCAAGGAATGTGATTTAATAGACAGAGATTAAAAAGGGCTGCTCCAAATCTGACTACAGTGCAGAAGTGTAATTTAGCAGGTTTTACAAACTATTTATGTGGGAGATGAAGTGGAGTGAAATAGGATTGCATGGATATTTAACACTTGTTCTTCAATGTTAATTGACTTTTTGAAAGCAAGAGGCATAAATGGATTATATGGATAAGCCTGTTAACTTACTAACTGCTGCCTTTTTTTTCTAATTGACTTATTTTTAATACTTTTATTTTATAGAATAATTTTCCCCATCCAGATTTCACAGTTGCCTTTGGAATCAGTCTTATGTCTGACTTTGTTTGGAATCCTAAATCAAAGTAGTGGGAGTTCCCCTGACTCAAATAAGCAGAGAAAGGGCCCAGAAAAATTGGGTCAGGTTTCTCTACCTCTTTTTGATTTTAGGCGGTAAGTATCCAAAATGTGGGTAAGATTCTCAATATGATTTGCTCTCTGTAGAGCTTCCTCCACACCCATAACTATAGAAATTGCCTCTCTGGTATTGGATATAGTAGGCCTTAATAAAGGTAAGAATTGCAAACTGTACTGATAAAGAAAAAATGTTTCATTAAATAGAGAACAAAATGTGGTCCTGTGTTGTGGGATTTCCATCTAACTGGCTGAAAAAACTTTACTGCTGGAGGAAGTTGAATATTGTTTGGATGATTATACCCCAGAATATTCTAAAATTATTCCTTTTGATTCAGAGCTGGATTTATTTTAAACAATTAAAACAAAGGGATAATTAGCAAGTGTGTTAAACTTGCAGCATATTTCTGGTTGGAACTGGCTTTCCTTCAAACTCAGCTGCTGGATGCAGTTACACATTTTTCTCTAAGAATGGAAAGCCTGCTGTAACTTTCCAAAGCTGAGTGTTTCTGGATTGGTTCAAGTTGCTTTGTTCTTCCAACTTTGATTACAAAGTGCATTCCAAAATGCTTATCACTTGGGCAGCTTCTCAGTGAGACATGAACCAGCAGGCTTGAACCACAGGTGCCCAAATTAGACATCATCTTGCAGGAGCAATCACACCATTGTGAAACAGCTCCTGCATTTATGCTTAAGGTTTCCTAGTTATCATTTCCTATTTATGCTGCTGACTTCTAGGTCTTACTGGAAATTTAAATTGCCAAGCAAGGCTGCAGAAAGGCAGCCAAATCTTTCCTGGACAGTTCCTGCTGTGTTGCTTGTGGCTGTTTCGTGTGCTTTGCATCCTCTGGGTCTGGATTTGACTTCACTAGTTCTGCTTTCTCTTTTGTGTGGTGATGATTCCAACAGCTTGAGGGTGTCACAGAGTTTAGGATTTCCTGCATTGTGAAGATGGCCTGCAGCTGCTCTCAGTCTCCACCAAAGCTTGGAGTTCTTTTCATAAACGATGCTTATTTCAACCTTCTGTTTAAATGTTGCATTTCAGTCTCCTATCTAAATACCACATTTTACAGTATTTGAAAACACAGCTTTTGATTTGATTTGCAACTTCATGGTGTTCTCATAGGAGTTAGTTTTGGGGGGAAAACTGTATTTTCTGTTTATGCAGAGCACTACAATGGTGTGTGCTGTGCCAGAGCTTGCTGAGTGGGCTGTAGTGAGCTGTAGACATGCTCAGTGGCCTAACCCACTTGCAGTCCACATAAATTAAATCCAGACATAGGTAATTAAAGCTGGTAGCCAAATACTCCAGTTACAGTTGAAAATAGCATCAGTGGCAGGCAGGAGCTAAAACTTGAAACTAACTGAAATATAGGGAGAACAAAACTGGTCATGTATGTGTTTTGGAAGAATCCATGGCCAAGTTGAAATTCCTTCTGCTGAAGTGCATGTGGAGTGGCTTAAAATGTCATTACTTGTGGATGAGACAGAAGGCTGTGGCAACTGTTTTAAATTGGAGAATTATTAAAAAGAATAAGCTGTTCAGTTGTGCTTTAGTGGCATGATTTGGTAATCCTTATTGGCATGACAAGCTCCTAGTTAATCAATATTTACCTATAACAACTTGTTCTTTATTTGAAATGCATATAAACCCTAAAATGTGTTTCAAAATATAAGGTTTGGCCTTCAAGCAGTGCTTTGAGCAACATTTTGATTTTAAAAGATAGATAGAAGTTTTCCATACCTAACATTTAGCACTTAATTGATTTATGAAGTGTCTTCAGTTGTGCCCTACTACAGCTGGAAATGGTATTAATGTTAGGAATACACTGGCAAATGCAAATGTCATTTGATATGGCCTTGCAGAGTCTGGTAATGTGGGAAATCCAAGCAAATGGTGATGCCTGTAAGATTCATATGCCTGGGCCTTTTTTTTTAGAAACTAAGAACAGTGTGTGTGTGTTTGTGTCCAGTTTTTTTCCTCAGAGGCAAAAGTATTCCTTTTCTGACTTAAAGAACAGGGAGCACCTGATTTATCAGCTAAATCAACACTGAACTTCTTCCTTTGCCTTTTCCACCTAAAAGTTGTGTGCAGCTCTTTAAAGCAATTGAAGTACAGCTGACAGCCAGTAAAATCAGTAAATTAGTTTGACAATTGCTATCTTGGTGAAGTAAACAGACTGTGATGCCAATAACCTGTATGTGTTCTTTTCTCAGACTGTTAACTTGTGGGACAAAGCTGTTGCAACTGTGGACTTCATCACATCCACATCATGTGTCAGGGATGGCCAGCAAGAAAGGAAATATGGAAAGAATAGTACTGCAGGTTGTACATAATTCTGATTTACTCTATGCTTTGTTTGAATATTGTGACTTGTAAGTCATGTTAGATGAATGTTTTGGGGAGAGGGAAAGCACTGCTAAGTAATACTTTTTGAAAGTCAGAATGGCAATTACTAAACTGTAAGGGCAAAGAATGGGGAGCTCCTGGAGGTCTCTACAAATCTGTTATTGAATAATTGTCTGGAAGTAAGAGAAATCAGCAGTGCTTTGGCATTACATGCTGTCAGTTCTGGGAGAGAATGTTTTTGAAAGCAATCCACAGAAATGTGTGCTGAGATGGGAGTTGTCTGGACACCAGCAGTAGCAGCTCCAGCTCCTTTACAGAACATAAGCACCTCTCTTTCTCAATTCAGAGTTCAAATTTCCCTCCAAAGAGAAGGAACTGTACTTTTAGGAACTGTAGTCATGTAGAAGAATTGAGATGGAAAAGAATATTCAACAAACAGTATCCAGGAATTGTTACAGAACTAAAGAGTTCAGATACCCCAACAGTTGAGATTGCTGGAAGAGTGGACTTGCCCTCCATAAGGACTTGCATCATCTTTTCTCTTTTTTTTTTATTTTTTTTTTTTTTTTTTTTTTTTTTTTTTTTTTTTTTTTTTTTTTTTCCCAGATTGACTTCCCATCCCATACTTTTAATATTGAATATAAAATGCCTCAAGCTGCAAAGACTACTGTGCATCATTCAGTAGAAACTTTAGAAAAACCACTGAGGGAACGTCTGCTTGCCATTCTCTGCAAGGACAGCACCATTGGGTATGTCCCTCTCTTCCAGCTGGGCTCTTTTTGCAATGACAATTTGTACCTAGGATATGCAATGCTTATAGATTCTTTAGTCCCTGTATTTTATATTTTTTTATGTATTTTGAAGACCTGTAGAGACTTAAGTGAGAGATTGAATTAAAGATGTGAAATCATGGTACTGACTTGAATTTCCTTGTGCTTTCCATGGCTGGTGCTATAATAGTTTCTTGCAAGACTGCTCTCCCTTTGCCTGCCTGTTCTAGTCACCTGTTCCTGCTTGGCAGTTCCTCAGTTCCAGGGAGCAGTGGCAGTTTGTGTGCCTTGGAAGCTTTTCTGACAGCCTTTCCTACTAATCTGCACCAAACTTAACATTGATGTTTTTGGTTTATTTCAGATTATACTAAAACTTAATTTTGTCCTGCCCAAATTATAAATTTGAACAAATGTTTTCTTAATATTTGAGGCTTTCTTTGGCTTCTTGTTTTGACTTTTGTGGAGGAAAGAGTTGTTTCAATGTCATTCCATTCTGTATGTTAAATTATCTGCATGAATACATCAGTGGCATTGGGGTTTTGCAGGTGTTGGTTTGTCATGTGCATTATAAACTGAAATGCTCTTGTCTGCAGGCTGTCGAAAGAAGATAAAGAATTTTTATGGGAGAAGAGACATTATTGTCATAGCCATCCTAATAGCCTACCAAAAATACTGGTTAGTGCCCCTCAGTGGGACTGGGCAAGTCTTCCAGAAATATATTTGTTACTTCGGCGGTGGCCTCCTTTATCACCCTTAGCTGCACTGGAACTACTTGATTCAAAGTAAGAAAACCAGTGTAAATAAACTCTGTGTTTTGTTGAGCATTAAATGACTCTTTTTTGGTAGAAGAGCCTGGAATGGTGTTCTGTGGGAAAATACTGCTGAATTTCATGCAGCAAAAGTTAAATGTTTTTAAAATTTTAAAGAACCTCGTGCTTACTTTATTGATGTAGGCTTAAGCAAGTCATGTACTGAAGGCACAGCAGTAGTGGTTAGGGTTCTGAGTTTCAACATGCAACAGGACAGGAGTTTATACAGACAAATTTTGAGAGGTTTTGAGTGTGCCTGTCACACATGCATATGCAGTTGCATCTTCTGTGATGAAGGGCCTCGTACCTGTAGGTTCCTTATTGGCCTTTTAAAGACTTTAAATGGTTGCTTTTCTATCTAGCTGATCTCAAAAAAAGAATAAGAAAAAATCCAACATGAACCTGATGTGGATTTGTGGTGACATTCTAGGTTTGCTGATCAGGAAGTACGAAACACAGCTGTGAACTGGATAGAGACATTGAGTGATGATGAGTTAACAGATTTCCTCCCTCAGTTTGTACAGGTAAGACTTTCTGCCTGCACAGAGGTTTGAATTTTTCTGGCTCTTGAAAACCTAAAGGAATTCCTTCTGACTAGTAGCAGAAGTGCAGCTGTGTGCCTCTAACTGCAGTGCACAGTAGGGGAAACAATTTGAATAAATAATCACTTTGTGACTGTCCCAAGTATTTGTGGTAATTCTGTCTGTGCATTAGTCACAAAATATGTCTTCATCAAGAATTACATGCAGACCTGATTAATGCAATTTCCATTGTATTTAGGCATTGAAGTATGAAACCTACCTTGACAGTGCTCTTGTGAAATTTCTTTTGGCTCGGGCACTGGGAAGCATTCGGATTGCACACTACCTGTACTGGTAAGGGCTTCTTTGCTCCATTGCTCCTGTAATGTGTGTGCCACAAGATGAATATTTCCAGATAAAAAATCCTTCTTAACATCATCCTTCAATAACACAACAATAACTGTTATGAATGGTGATTATACAGAATTAGAGCCTGGCTGTTGGTTTGGGTTTTTTTTTTTAATGAAAGAATGAGCAGTGCCTCTACAAAGCACAAATTTCTTGTCTTTTCTATCTTGTGTATCAGTAACTTCAGGCATTGTATTGCTTCACTAAAATATTTTAATGTCTTAATATTGCATTGTTTGCTGTATTTTCCCTAGGAAAATTTAACTTATATCCTTTATTTCAGGCTTCTTAAGGATACACTGTATGATACAAAGTTTGGTGTAAGGTATGAGCAAATTCTTGGAGCTTTTCTTTCAGTCTGTGGAAAAAGGCTGAGGGAAGAGCTGGAGAAGCAGACCAGGCTAGTGCAGCTCTTTGGAATGGTAGCAGAAAGAGTAAAACAAACAAATGGATCTGCTCGGCAGGTGAGTATGTATTTTTAATTCAAAACTAATCCACTTAATTGTCTTTTTCATCTAAATTCAAAATGTTAGGTAAATGTATAGGAAGGTTTGTGAACCTGTTGCTCTGCAAAGCTTAATGAAGTTGTTGCTTTTGTCCAGTTTGTCACCTGAAATGTATGCTGGTGAGGTGATAGGACAAGAAAGGATAGGATGGTTTCTGTGTTTGACCAGCTGGAAATGAATTAAAAACCTATTACTGCTAAAGAATGATCTCATCATGCAAAAGAATGGGATATCTGTTTTTGTGCTGATAATAGAACTTAGTTTGATGGAGTGGGATGCTGTCATCTGGTTCAGTCAAAAAAAACCCCACAAACATGTGTGAGGAGTGTTACATTGCTAGGCTTAGATATTTTCAATAGCTAAGCCAGCAGCTACAGTTTCTAGCATTCCTTTGACAAAGTAGTGCCTTCAGGGTAACTTTGTCCAGAAGTTTTCTGTAGGTGCTTCTGGTAGGAAAATGTCAGCTGAATTCTCTTTTTGTCTGCAGGTTGCCTTGCAAAATGGCATGGAGCGTGTGCAGTTATTTTTCTTGAAGAACAAATGCCGTTTGCCTCTGAATCCCAGTCTTGTGGCAAAAGAGTTGAATATCAAGGTACTGCACATTCAGGGTTTTTCAGGGTTTCAAAACCCTTTTGTAAAAGTTGCAGATCTAGATAAGAGTTGCAGATCTAGATAAAACTTTTACAAATGAAAAAAATAACTCCAAGTGCTTAAAAGCTCTTTATGCTGTGGAGATGGGGTTTAATCAAAAATGCTGATTGTATAAGGCAGCAAAATTTGCTGAGCAAAGATAAAATGTGTTCAAATGCAGTGTAAAACCAACAAAGGTGCTTGTGTTAAAAAGTATAGACATATATCTGTAAGAATTTATTACATCTTCAGACCCTGTCTCCTGAGACCAGAAATCCTGGTTATAGCAAAGCAGGAGACTACTCAAAGTGCATGAGACAGTTCCGTGTGCATTAGTAATCAAAAGAGGAAATGGATCAAGAATATAAAGTTGCAGCAGTGAGTAAGTACTGTGAAACACGTGACACCACCTGTTACTGATTGTGTCCAGAGATGCTGGGGAGGGAGGCAGTAGCTTTATTTTATTGTGAAAGTCCAGCAAGTAATAATGTAGGAGAAGCAGGTAAATTATTTTTCCAGGACTCTGCAAGGTTTGACAATATCTGCTCAACCACAGTCTTGATTATATCATCATGCATGACTGAAAACCTAAAGGTTTGTTAACGCTTGAACTGATCCTGTGTTTGAGAGACAGCTCATCTCACTTGCCTTCTCTACTGTAACTATTAAATCATGAGCAGGGGCTTGAAAGCAGATAAATGAGAAGATACTGTCAAACACACAAATACACATTTTTAATACATCTTCCAGTTTCAAAAAAAAGCTGCTGATAAAATATTTTTTCATGTTTTATTCACTCGTCCCTTCAGAATGTATAAAACATCACTGTGCAGCACTGTTGGCATTTGTACAAGAATTCAACAAATAACAGCCAAAGGGCTTGTTATTCAAAGGAATCACTATTCACCACAATTGAAATGTTAAAAGTCTGAATAGACACATTGTGTGTCAGACCTGCTTGTTGTCAGAGTGCCTTGTTTTCTGGGCTAGCAGGAATAGTCCTTTCTGACCAGTGACCCTGAATCTACTTTGCAGGCCTGTTCTTTCTTCAGCTCCAATGCAGTACCACTCAAAGTTGCACTGATAAATGCAGACCCGCTGGGAGAAGAAATTAATGTGATGTTTAAGGTAGGTCTTCCATGTGTATTAGAGAAAAGAAGTTGAATGATAATCACTACTTAATTGGTATCAATTAATTTTAGCATAGACCACTAAGCTTAGTTACTCCATGAGTTTGCTCCTGTGTCTCTGGAAAGCAACAGGTGAACAGGCTGTAAAACCTAACAATCCACCACATGTGGAAGTTTAATTGTAGGCTGTTTCTCTTCTAATTTACTGTCACTGGCTAACTTTTATTTCTCCATTTAAGGTTGGAGAAGATCTGAGACAAGATATGTTGGCTTTACAAATGATTAAGATCATGGATAAGATCTGGCTGCAGGAGGGGCTGGATCTCAGGATGGTTATCTTCAAGTGTCTCTCGACTGGAAAGGACCGAGGTGCTGAACCAGATGCTGCCTTTAATCTTTGTCCCCTCCCTTCAATTTCTTGTCACTCTGGTAGTGAAAAACCTCTGGGCACAAAGTGCCAAGGAACAGTTCCACTGCAAGGAACTTCATTACTTGAGATTATAATAAGTTAGATTGTTCTGAATTTCCTAATGGCTGAGTGGCATCCAAATGTTTCTTCTCTTGAGCATTTTGTTGTCAATGGACAGTGAGACAAACAAATACAGATAAACACTAAGGTTGCTCTTAAAGCTCTTACTGCAACACAAGAAAATAATGTTGCTACAGCAATCCTTATTCTGAAAGTTTAATAATGGTGAAAGTATTCCAATGCAAACCAAAATGCTGGAGTGTTTGGAATCTGCTGCAGTTGAGTCAGGGGGTATCTTTCCTGTTACTGGAACGTGCAAAAAGAAGAGAAGTTTGAACCAGCCCTTGCCATGCACACACACTGTCCCCCAGAATTTGTCATATGCTGGTGAAAGTTCCTGGGCAGTATGAGGCTGTCTCTGGGGTTTGAAAGTAGGTCACAGAACTCTGAGTGCAAATACTGCCCTGCACCTTGAACGTGCTTTTTGCTACTTTTAGCTAATTCTCTAGCCAATAGAAGCCAGAGATATTTAAAAGGATAAACAATAACTCAATTATTTCTGCAGTCAGATGAACAGCATGACCAAAACTCTTAAATACATGGAAAAGATGGAAATTTAGGTTGGCAAAACTAAGCAAAAAACTTCTATTTTTGTAAGGCTTGCTTTTTAGAGAAACAGATGGCTTTTCCTCCTACTCTGAATGATGACTTGATTTATGTAGCTTTTTCTTTCTTGCTGCTAATATTAGTGTCCTTAAAGTACTTGAAAGATTAAAGGGGGAAAATCAAATGGATGTAAATTACAGATGTACCTTTAGTGGCTCTTGCCAAGATAGAAATAAAATTCTATTAATCAACTAAATGTTTTTCTTTTATGATTTAGCTATACAAATATTTTTAGTAAATTATATTTCCAAAGTAAGGCCACATATAAAGCCCACTGTCTGGCCTGTTTCAACACTTGACAGCAGATAAAGTTACTAGATTAATTCACTGTCAGTGTGTGGGAACTGTCAGCATCAAAGGATTTCACCCTATTTAGAGTAAAAGAAGTTTGTGGTAGAAACTAATTATTCAAAGTATAACTTAAGTGTGCGTTTTAGCAACTGTAACTAGTTGTAATAAAGTTAGCTAAGCTGTATTGCTATGTGTTTCATGATTTATTTAGTCTGTGGAAATGCTTAGGGGACTAATGGAATTCTTTTCACACCTGTCTGGGTTTTGAAGGAGGTTGGTCTAAGTCTGTAAGATTCATCATTGTTAGGAAATTTTCTAAGGATTAATAAAAATGCAGCATAACTTAAGGAGATCACTAAATACACTTTATTTTATTCTGTATCAAGGCATGGTAGAACTTGTTCCTGCTTCGGATACACTTAGGAAAATTCAAGTGGAATATGGAGTGACAGGTTCTTTTAAGGACAAGCCTCTGG
This sequence comes from Sitta europaea, assembly GCA_013400255.1. Taxonomy (NCBI): domain Eukaryota; kingdom Metazoa; phylum Chordata; class Aves; order Passeriformes; family Sittidae; genus Sitta; species Sitta europaea. The sequence continues at coordinate 14,058 of VXBS01004687.1, read as the reverse complement.
CAGAATGGTTGAGGAAGTATAATCCTACAGAGGAGGAGTATGAAAAGGTAACTTTTCAGCACTGCTCTTTTTTGAAGATCTTTTAAAAGGTACAATCTGATGAAAGAATGAAATTCGTATTCCAGGTCTTCGATTGAAATTTTTGGTTTGTATATTTAAGAAACTTAATTTTTTTCTATGCTTTAGAGAGCAAATTAAAATCCCCCCTATAAAAAGGAGCCAGATGGATTCTCCAGATTCTCATCAAGAGGTTTTGTTGGATACAGGAAAAATATACTTTAAATTTAAGTGTGGGGGGAATAGTGGCCGCTCTTAATTGCAGTTCAGGAGCAGTGCCTCTTCTTGTACACACGAGATTCAAAAATTGGGTTTTTGGGCTATAATGCCATTATGATACATTGGCAATACAAGTCTTGTACCCTTTTCTTTGCTAACATAGTTCTGTGATTTGTCTTCAGCTCCTCTTTTCTCTTTCATTTTTGTAAAAAGCAAAATAACCATATTGCTGGAAAGTGGGATATCAAGAAATTTTGACAAAACTAACTAGTTTGAAGAACAGTATTTGGGAAAATAAAGTAAATTTAGTGTCTGTTTTGCCTGGGTTGGATTTTGCACTCATCAAGATTGACTGTTGGACACATGAATTATGTTTTTCCACTGATATTTGATCTTCACTTCTTTTTTCACCCTCCCAGGCTTCAGAAAACTTCATCTACTCCTGTGCAGGATGCTGTGTAGCCACTTACGTGCTGGGGATCTGTGACCGCCACAACGATAACATAATGCTCCGGAACACCGGGCACATGTTTCACATCGACTTCGGGAAGTTTCTGGGACATGCACAAATGTTTGGGAGCTTTAAAAGGTATTTTCTGTACCTAAACAATGTAGGGAAGTGATTTTCTTTCCAAATGTTGCTCTGGGAGATCTGTTACCTTGTGAATGTGCTGTGTGACCTGAGACAACGCTTGGGAGAGGAACCCAACCCAAACCCGTGAAACGGCATTAATGGAATATTTACCATCATTGCCTCAGGGTGGGGATGGAGGGCAGCAGGAGGCACATGCCAATGGACAGACTTTATGGTGAACTCATGAATTCTGTGCTCTTTGAACAGGGATCGAGCTCCTTTTGTGCTGACATCAGACATGGCTTATGTCATTAATGGTGGTGAGAAACCCACAATTCGCTTCCAGCTGTTCGTGGATCTCTGTTGCCAAGCTTACAACCTGATAAGGAAACATGCCAGCCTCTTCCTTAACCTACTTTCACTGGTAATTACCTTTTACATTCAGGTGAAACATAATAGATCTGTCATGCTGGGTTGTATTAAAAACTATGCTTTTTATGCTGCAGAGATTCATAATGCAGGCTTTTTTTTAAAGCCAGAAATATCTAATCTACTTTTTGGGAAGCTTTTTTTGGAATCTTTCAAGCTTTTTTACTGCCTACTTCTTTCCTGAAGATTTAAAACTAATATACTACCACAAATCACACTGCAAAGAAGTTTTAACAGCTTTTAATTCAGCAGAAATAGTGAATAACTGCTGATTATAATTATAATTGTTGTCTATTGCTGTTAGTATTTAGCAATTTAGTGCAGCTACAAATGAATTTTAGGGTCTAAGTCTTAATCATTTCAGTATAAAATCATACTGGGTTTATTGCATTAAAATTAAATTTCGATTTCTTGTAGATGCTTTCTTCTGGGTTACCAGAACTAAGTGGGGTTCAGGACTTGAAGTATGTCCAGGATGCTCTCCAGCCCCAAACAACAGATGCAGAAGCCACCATTTTCTTTACGAGGTACTGGACAAGGGAAAACCAAGATATGTCCCAGTATTGTGCTCCTAATGAGAGATTTCTGATAGGAAAAAATGTACTAGGGATGGTCACAAATGTGTCTGTGCAAGCTGAACAGTTACACTGTACAGTTATAAAATATCAGTTCACTACATAAGTAAGATCAAGTCTGTATAAGAGTAGTGCTAAAATACCTTGCAGATTTTAGGGGTGACCTTGTGTGAAAAATTGGTTTAAAGTGCTGAGAGTAAATAATTCTGTCTGGCTGCTTAATGCTTGCATTTTGAATGCATCCTAGTAGCAGAGTATATGATGGAAAGCGTTTGTAAAGAAGTTCTCTCTTGGAGAAGTGCTTTTGCACCCTGGGGAGGGAGGGATGATGCCCCAGTGGAAGGGGAGGAGTGCACACAGTGTAACTGAGATGTTGCTACATGTTGGAAGTGTTACTGTACTTTATATATACAGGGGAAACTGCAGTGGTGTGCGTGCAACTTGGAATCATAGAAAAGTTTAGGTAGGAAGGGACCTTTAAAGGCCATCTAAGACCAATCCCCCTGCAGTGAGCAAGGACATCCTCAACTAGATGAACTTCAGAGACCTGTCCTGACATCTGCAGCCTCTCTGGGCAACCTGTTCTGGTGTTTCACCACTCTTACTGTAAAAAAATTTTCTTTCTTATATCTAATCTGGATCTATCCTCATATTTATCTCTTGTCCTCTCGCAACAGGTCCTGATAAAAAGTTTCTCCCCATCTTTTGTGTAAGTTCCCTTTAAGTAGGAATGGCTTCCCCATGAAAGTCCACAGTAAGATTCCCCAGAGCCTTCTGCAGTCTGAGCAATCCCCATTTTCCCAGGCTGTTCTCACAGGAGAGGTGTTCATCCTTCTGATAGTTTCTGTGGCCCTCCTCTGGACCTGCTCCAACAGGTCCATGTCTTGCCAGGGCTCCAGAGTTGGATGCATGTCTGAAAAGCCTTCTAGCCTTCAATAAAAATCTATTCCAAAGTTTGTATACTGTCTTCTATTAAATGTTATATGATGCTATTTATATAGCCCATTGATCATTCTTAAAAACCTTTTCTTTGTCAGAAAGAAATAGGGTTTATTTTTCTTAGGCTTCAGTCTGAGGCATTGACAGAACCACTTTTGTGTGTTTTGATGTTTTCTTTTTCTAGGCTGATTGAGTCCAGCCTGGGAAGTGTTGCCACAAAGTTCAATTTCTTCATTCACAACTTGGCTCAGCTGCGTTTCTCAGGTCTGCCTTCTAACGACGAGCCCATCCTGTCATTTTCTGCTAAAACCTATTCTCTCAAACAAGAGGGCCGAATCAAACAAGTGTCTGTGTTCACCTATCAGAAGAGATACAACCCAGATAAACATTATGTAAGTACCTGGCAGCTGCTTCCACCCAGGGAGGATAACAGTGTATTTTCTTCACCAGGGGGATATTCTACTGCAAATAATGTCACTGTCAGCAATAAAAACTGAGGGTACAGGAAGAAAGCAGGGGACAGGACAGGGTTGTCTTCCAGAGTGGTTGTTTGGGAACTGGCTGAGCATGGATCTGCCTGTGGGCTGTGGTGACTGTCTTGCATCACCCTCCCTCCCCAGGACTCTGTCTCAGCCCATGGATCTTCTCACTCCTGCTCTTGTTCTCCCCACTGTCCCACTGCTGAGGGGGTGGGAGTGAGCAAGCAGCTGTGTGGGTGCTGAGCTGCTGGCCAGGGTAAACCAGCAACAGCACTGCTAGAGTACAGACTGGCATTTCCAGCATCCCATAACATCCTTCAAAACAAAAACACCTCTTGAAAAGCATCTAGAAGGAAGTAGAAAGGGCAGAAGTAGTGTTGGTGGAGATTATTTTAAAATACAGGAATTTGAGTCATGTTGATGGGCTTTTATGTAGCTGCCTTCTGTAAAATGGCTCCTTCCTGAGTAGGAGTCATTAAGTCAGACACTCTGGTTTTGGTCTGACCTTCCATTAAAGTCTGATTTGTGTCTCCTAAGGAAAAGCATTATTTCCTGTACTAAAACACTTACACTCTTAGTCTTACAACCATTGCAATTTGCCCTCAGGATTTTAATAGACCTGAGTTACACTTTGAGACTTAATGTTTGTATTCCAATGCAGATGTGCAACCTTCTTCAATTTTTGTTTTTGTTGTTTTATTTCTCCACTGCTGTTTGCTGGGCTGAAGTAGTCAGCTCAAGTAACATTGTCTTGAACTTTTTTATCAGGTGAGCTGAATTGATAGATACAAATGCATGTCTCTTTCCAAGCTGTGTTTGCTGTAAATGTCTTAATCTGGTAGATTAAGCAAGGTAAGGTAGCACAAATCTGACTAATGCTGGAAGTGAAGAGCTTTTTACTCAATCACTGTATAATAAATGCATTTGAGTACTCCTGGTCTAAGCCAAGACAGCCTTGCCTCTTCCAGGAAACTGTTAGGATGGTCTAGATTTTTTAAGTTAAATTATATGTTAAAAGTTTAACTCCTCAACCCATAAAATGAGGCCACTGAACTGAATTTTCTGTGCAGCTGTCAAACTTCATTTCCCTTGAACAATGTGAATGTGTCCTGGGACTGTACCCACAATACTTGGAAAATTTTTTTTTTATACTGCAGTGCACTTGCATCTTCCCACCAGATTATCACTTTAAAAGTGGAATCCTTTAGAATCAAAAGGGAATTAAATCGAAAAAAAAATAGACCTGAAATGTCCTGTGGTAGTTCTGGCTCCACAGGTACATGTCTCAATGTAATCCTGCACCAGTGTTAACATTTTGTATACCTGGTATGAACTCCCAAAGAGGCTTCAAAGGGAGCTGTGCACAGCTCAGCTTTAGCTATCTTCATCATCCTCCTCTCAGCTGTGTCTCTGCCTTAGGGGAAGACCATGTGATGTTACTTTGCATTGAGGGCTATTCATAATTCTAACTCTACTATGAAATGCAGATGGTGGAATGAGGGATATAAGAATGGGATGTGCATTCAGGAGGAGGATTACTGTAGGTGAAAGAGTTGATTGTGAAGAAAATTATATTGTTAAGTCATTTTATAATGTTTTTATATAAGCTACTTTTATTTTTGTGTTTTGGGCAGATCTATGTAGTGAGAGTTTTGAGAGAAGGGCAAGTTGAGCCAACATTTGTCTTCCGAACATTTGATGAGTTCCAGGAGCTCCACAACAAACTTGGCATTCTCTTCCCTCTTTGGAAATTACCAGGGTATGTTCCTAACTTACTCATCACTACTACAAAAGCAACAAAACTGCTCCCAGCTGGGTGGAGGAAGAAATAGCTTGAAATGGAGACAAAACTGCTGAGGGGCAAACTAGACCTCAAAGTTGTCAATTAAAGGAGAAAACAGTTTTTTCTCAGTTTTAAAGGGGGAGATCCAGAGGAGCATCTCAGTGTTATGCTCTGTGTGACATATCACATATAATAATTATCTATAAATATTTCTTTATATTTCCTTTCTGGAGCATCATAACCTAGTGGCATGCTGTGTTTCCACTCTGGATTGGCAAAAAAACCCAGTTATGTCAGCACTTCAGGATGGAAATGACTATGGAATGTTACAGTACTTATTTCTGATAAATTAACTGAAAACTCTGTGTTGTTCTTCTCATGCAGCTTTCCTAATAAGATGGTTCTGGGAAGAACACATATCAAAGATGTAGCAGCCAAAAGAAAAGTGGAGCTCAACAGTTACATACAGAGCCTGATGAACAGTTCTCCTGAGGTGGCAGAAGTGAGTACACATAATTTAAATCAAGTGCAAGTTTTTAAGTTTTGGAACTTTTTAACACTTTAACTAACATGTAATATTTCTTCCAAATTTAGTGTGATCTTGTTTATACTTTTTTCCATCCATTACTTCGTGATGAAAAAGTGGAAGGAATCGATGGAATAGCCAGACCTGCAGGTAAGGGATGTTTATAAATTGGATGATATAGTATGACACATTTACAATGTGAATCTTTGAAATGTTTTTTACTTAACTGTAGTTTTCTGTCATTGAAAACTGCATTTCTAAGTGTGCCTACATACAGTTTCAAGAACATGTATACCAAAAATTGCAATACTGTGTGTGATCACTTGGGCTCATTTATGGCTTTACTGAATTATTCAGGTTTTCACTCCAAACCTCCAAGCTGGTTCTTCCAAAAGAATGCAAAAAAACCTTTAAAGCCTATGGCCTTGCCCCTGTTAGGGAGCTAGAAACAAAATCAGGTACTGAACTTGGTCTAAGGCTTAGTTTTTTTCCCATATGTGAGAAGTCAGTGTAGTGATGAAAATGTACCAGTATTACAGAAGGAATAATTGTCTGTTATTTCAGATACAAGTCCATCAAGTCCTACCTCAGGCAAAGTGGGAGGAGAAGTGAAGCTGTCCATATCCTATAGAAATAGCACTCTATTTGTCATGGTGATGCACATCAAAGACCTAGTAAGTGGAAATCCTGCACTCACTGCTAAAAACTTGCCATTTTCTCAATTGCCATCTGACTTAGATTGGTGGATTGGTGAAAACTCTCTCTTCTTAATTTTCCAACTACCTGCTTAATTAATTGTTGCTTTTGATTAGGTTGATGGCAAAGTCTACACCCTTGAAAATAAATATGCAAGTAGTTATGCACTAATTAGTTTTCTAACTTGTCCTGTTTCTTTGGCTGTAGGTTACAGAAGATGGTGCAGATCCAAATCCCTATGTGAAAACCTATTTACTTCCAGACACGCACAAAACATCCAAACGCAAAACCAAAATCTCACGGAAGACAAGAAACCCAACTTTCAATGAAATGGCAAGTTAACATTTATGATAACTTCCTATAGCTTACTATAATCTCTTATTCTAAGCAGTTATTAAAATATTGTCCAAAAAACATGTGAATATGTGTAAATGGAGAAGGAACTGTTTTCAAAAACTTTGTGCCCTGTTTAAATATAAAGCAACTGAGTGGTGGGTCAGTGTGCTATTACAAGGAAGCAGAGATTTCTCAGACTGACTCTGAGGAGTGATGTGGAGAAGGTAAGGAATCTTAAACTAAAAATCCCCCTGCCCTGGATTCTCTGACTCATGATGTGGAGACAAATGAATTCAGAAGTCTTGGCGTGTAAATAGTCCTTCAGTCCTTTTAAAGAAAATAAAATAGGGATGTCCTTCAGCCCATTGTCTGGGAAAGGGATGTACTGAATGGTCACAGTGGGTGGTTCAGACATCTGTCAGTGCCTGGGCAGTCTGGGTAATTTCTTTTGGCTAACCAGAAAATTCTTGCCCTCGTAGCTCGTGTACAGTGGATACAGCATGGAAACTCTGAAACAGAGGGAGCTCCAGTTAAGTGTGCTCAGTGCAGAATCGTTGCGGGAGAACTTCTTCCTCGGGGGAATTACACTGCCACTGAAGGAGTTCAACCTGAGCAGGGAGACTGTCAGCTGGTACCGGCTGGCTGCTGTGCCCTCCCGGTGAACTCGGTGCACCAGCACAGTCACAGTCACTCGTGCTTTGGGCAGCCTCCTACTTGAAGATAACCTGTACATCTTAAAACAAGAGACTCTCCATTTCAGCAGATACATTGGACCAATGTTCAGGTAGCCTAATTTGGAGATTGCAAACAAACCTGGTTTATACCCATGGGATGTTAGCAAAGCATCATCTGTAAACGTTGAAGAGTTGTGGGCAAAGGAAGGGGTTTTTTAAACCATCAGTGAAAGTGAGATGAGCAGTTTGACCATGCTGGTTGGTTGAACCAGAACTCAGTCATTAGGCCTGTGGATGCAGTGCATTTTTGCTTTTAGTTTGTTGTCATTTGTCATCCATGACACAATGCTGGAGAACATCAAAGAGATTGCATATTTTAGGATTACATTCCCACTTCTAATGAGACATCACAGAAACAGCGACAGGTAAAATTTTGGTGGCTGCACACACACCTGTAGAAATGAAGATTGAAGGGCTGGAAAAATTCCTTAGCATTACATTTAATCCCAGATTCATGCTTCTCTGAGACTTATTGGAGTGTGTGCCAATAGTGGAAGTTGTAAATAATGGTGCCTTATAATTCAAATGCTTCTCTTTTACCTCATTTCTGGTATTTAAATATGTATATATATTAACTCTCAGCTCCTTATAAAGGGGGAGCTTTCTCATATTTGATACCTTGCAGGTCCTACTGGAAGCCTTTTCCCAGGATGTGTTATTTACATCACTTATACTGCATCACTTATACTGATCTTCACAATTTGTTCAAGTTAAATATGTTTTTTTTCTGCTCCATCTTCTACCCATGGTCTCCAGAAATGGAATGAAGACTGGCTGAATGTGGTACCCTAGGGAATGTGCCCAGCTTCTCAGTGGGGGATTTTGTTGTAATTTCTAGAACTTTTCAATACTGCAGTGATTGAGTGTGGAACAGATTCAAACACTAATCCAAAGTGGCATTTGCATCTGTGCTTCCAGCAAAAGGGTGGCCTCTAGTTGAAAAGCACTACTGCTGGATGAATTGCAGGCCAGAAATTAGTTCAGTTAACAGCTCTGAGAGAGGAACTTGGCTGCTTTTTTTTTTTTTCCTTTAGCAGTTCACAGCAATACTGCTTCTCACTCCCAGTAAGAACTACTCCCACTGAAATACTTCATTCCAAGGAACATTAGGTTTGAATATATTGTGACAGTGGAGTGCAAATGTCACTATCTCCCGTTAATACCACTGGTTACTTAATTAGGCCTTTCTGCACTACAGGTGTCACCTTTTTGTTCACTTTATTTGGGATTTAGGATGTTCATGTTCTGTGTAAACAAAGCTCTGAAGCTGAACACTTCTTTAGTACAAAATCTTGAAGCAAACTTTTAAAGTGAAATATGCAACTATGAACGAGGACATAATACAGGGAAAGCCTTCTATCTACCCAACACTAAAAACCTATTTTATAATCCAGTTTTCCTTCCCCTGCTACTGACCAAGGTCCCTTCAATACAGAAGGGAGGAGTAAACTTGAATCTCCTGGTGCCTAAATGATTCATGGTCCAATTTCATAGGAATTACTGCAATTAAAAAGCTAATGATATCTTGAATGTTAGAAACTGGGCCAATACTAATGGGCGCTAACAAATCCCAGTTGTAGTAGGCATCCTCTGCATATTTTTCATTTAGTATATAGCCTGTAAATAATAAACTATATAACTAACTAGATATATTTCCTGCTCACTTGATGCTTTTGAGACTTACTCCATTCCATCATCAGAATCACAAGTCACTTAAACACAGGAAAGTAGACTACTGTTTTTGTGAAACGTTCCATTGTGAAATAAAATGAAAGCAATATGGACTGCCTTTTTTGCAGTTTGCTATTAAAGCACAGCGTCTTACAGCACAAAATACAATTAAATGAAAATCATTAAAAAAAAATATTTGCAGTTTTAACAGTTGTCTGGACTGAAAAAAAAAAAAAGTATAGTACTGTATTATTGTTAGCACATGTCCTGACTTCTGATTTAATCTTCTTCATAGCTTAACTCATTTTGTGCCTTTCCCTTCCTTTTCAAAGTTGTCACTGGCTGGAGCTTTTTATGGTCATGGATTTTTATGTTGTCTGTGGGATCTGGCCTTGGCCTCTCCTCACGTGTAGAGGACCAGCACCGAGCTTGCACCTCTTTGCACTAGTCTCAATTATGAAAAATCTGATTGTTGCAATAAGAATTTACCGTGCTACATAGAAAAGCTAAGATGGATGTGAAAGAGAGAGAGATTTGATTGGGATGGAAGTTACCAGTATTCTAAGTAGCTTGAAAATGTAGTTTTAATAGCTTTTTATATCTTGTTTAATGAAAAAACATCTTTTATGCACCGTTTGACCTGCAGCCAGCAGTGTACTTGTCCCTCCAGCCGCTGTGTTGGTATCGGAGAGCAGCAGCTTGCGCTAGGACCTCTGCCTCTACTAACCTCCAACTTTGCACTGAACTTTTTATTACTGCCTTTGTACGACCTACAGCTGCCTGTCTCTGGACGCATGTGCGCTCTTTGGTAAACGCTCTTTTCTCTATTTTTACAACTGTTGTTGTGTAGAACCCCCCGTCACCTGCCTTAAGGCCGGCGCCCCCCCGGGGCCCGCTGTGTCCCCCCTGACGGGGCGGAGGGCAGCGAGAGCAGGGCGCCTCCCTCCCTCTGTGTATCTCTGCGAACCAAATACTTTAATGAAGCGATAATAAAGATGTACACTATGGCCCGCGTCGGGCGGGTTGGCTGTGACTCCGTAATTCTCCTGTACGTCCATTAAACAATATTCTGGAACCGAACCGAACGCGTGCCCGGCTCTGTNAGGGCGGCGGGCGGCCGGGTGGCCATGGCGGCGGCGGGCGGAAGGCTCGGGCCGAGGCGCTGAGTGTCTGATGTGCTTCTTCCCGCAGAAAGGGCCTGTCCCAGTCGGCCTTGCCCTACAGGCGCAGCGTGCCCACGGTGAGTCCCTTCCCCAGAAGCTTTCCCTGCCCGCGGAGGGAGAGAAAACGAGAGCTGTAGCGTTTTGCGTCAGCGCGTTCAAACTGGGGCCTGTGGAAATGCTGCCTGGGCCTGCGATGGAGCAGGCTCCCCGCAGACATTCAATTTTTTAATTATTAGTGTACTTAAAGTCTGATTTTTCACTCATCTCTGTAGGTACTTTACTGAGAGGTGTCTAAAGGGGTCTCAGTTTTGTATTTATCAAAGTACCTAGGTGAATAATTCCTTTCCAAGGGCAGTGATTTTTTTTTTTGTCTGTAGCATTGGATTTGTGCTTGTGGTGGGGCAGTTCAAGTGAAATGATAATAAAGCAGTTGGTTTGAGGCTTTATGGAGTTTTTTAAATGGAGACTCTCCTCTTTACCTGTGCCTTCCCCATGACATTTTACTAGCACTCTAGGTTTGTTATATGCTTTAAAATTTCTATATCATTAAAAGTACAATTTTGGTTCTTGGTTGTTATCTCAGGCATTACAAAGCATCTCTTTCTGCCATTTATTAAAAATTTTCATGTAGCTTGCCTGTGACTATTAATCAGTTTGGCTTTTTTTTTTTCTAATTTTCTTTAGTGGCTGAAACTTACTTCTGATGATGTAAAGGAACAGATCTACAAGTTGGCTAAAAAAGGCCTGACTCCCTCCCAGATTGGTAAGGATTATTACAAAGCACTCCTGTATGGGGACAAACTCACATTTTTGTGACTGTAATACTGTAATTGTTCCTTCAGCCTATATTAAATAACGTGCTGGGAGAACACAGCATTTCTGGTGTACCTGTGTTCACTGTGGATACCAATGAGAGTCCAAGGATAATACCCTGATAAGGATCAGCAACACTGGGACATTAGGAGTTTTGTTCTTGTAGAGAACATATTGGTGAGGCAGTGAGTTGGGTTTGGTTTTTTTCTGGTGGAAGACTGGAAGCATCTGTTTCATCTGCTAGCCTATCCTTAGGAATGGCCACTGGTAGGTGTTATAGGGAAGTTTGGTGTGCCCAGTTTCCTGGAGGAAATTTTCCAGTGCCAGCAGCTCTGTGGGGTTCACTGAGCCAGGTGCTGCAGCTGCACCATGGACTGGTTCTGGGCTTTGAACCCCTCCAGAGCTGAAGTGTTTGCCTGACACAGCTTTATATGGCAGTGTAAGTAGGTGCTGTGTAAATGAATGTTTTTATTGTAATCCTGAAAGCAGTATTAATTTCTTCTAGAGGGATCCATAGAGTGATTAAATATGTTGCTTTAATGAGCCCTGTTGAAAGTTTTCCAGTAGTATTGGAAAAGATGAGCACCTCATGTTACCTACCTAAGGATGATGGGGGAGTCAGTTGTCTTTTAAGTGTCCCCTAGATAAAGTGTTTCAGCTTCTCTAAGTTGTGTTTTGCTCACTCATTGTCTGCCATTTCTTCAGTTGCCACCAGACAGGTTTTTAACTGGAAAAGACCTTGTTTTGGATAGCTTGTAACCGTAAGATGAGTTTCACAAGATGTGTTGGTGTGTATTTCTTCTTTTCAGTGTAAGATGTAGGTGTTTGTTTCAGGTGTGATCCTGAGGGATTCCCACGGTGTTGCCCAGGTTCGATTTGTTACTGGCAACAAGATTCTGCGAATCCTTAAATCGAAGGGACTGGCCCCAGACCTCCCAGAGGATCTTTATCACTTGATCAAGAAAGCAGTTGCTGTGCGCAAGCATCTTGAGAGAAACAGAAAGGTGAGTGGATAATTGGATAACTCAGTGCCTGGGATTTTAAATTACACATGAGCTCATGTACAGCTTGACAAAGCAAAGGCTCTGTGTGCTGTTTGAGTAAACTTCTGAGTCTGGGGAGATGTTTTGGTCAAGGAGAAGGGTCTTGAAAAGGTTTTTAAAAACAATGCTTAAACCATGTATTTCTGGTCCTGCTCTGACTTTACTGTAGCTTTGATAATGGAATTATGAAGTCTTTAGCATTAGCTGTGGATTATTTGCTTCACTGAAACTCATCTGAATTCTGTATGAGAGGTGCATGTAGATGTAACCTTGGGGTTGCAATGTAACTTTGTTTTCCAGGACAAAGATGCCAAGTTCCGCCTGATTCTGATCGAGAGCAGGATCCATAGGCTGGCTCGCTACTACAAAACCAAGAGAGTGCTGCCACCCAACTGGAAGTAGTAAGTCTTCTGCATTCCTCTTGGCACTGAAGACTTTACAGTCTTGTAAACTGGGCTGGGGCTGTTATTCAGAGGGGGAAGAGTGCACTGTGATAAGTGTGTGTTGCACACCAGGCAGCAGAGAACAAGTATTTTCATAAATAATCAACTGGAAATTCAGTGAAACTTACACCTGGGTAAAATGACTGTTGCAACTCTTAGATAAAAATCATGGTCCCAACAAAGGAAGTTGCTACCAGGCAATTTTTATAACACTTTAAACTGTTGTCTTGGTTCTCAGGTGTTCTTCTAATTCATGTCACCTTCAAAGCTTAGTGAGAGATGGCTTATTAGCTGTCATAAAAAGGAAAGTAACTTGGAGCTCTTCTCTAGGAGAGGTAACCACCCTAGAATTCCTATAGATGTTAAGATTAGCATTGTCTCTCTAAGCAGACTCAAGTGCAACTAGCCTGGTTTTTAAATATATGGGTTTGTGCTGTCACTCTGGGATAACTGCCTCTACAATTAATATCTTTCTCTTTCTTCTCTCTTTGTAGTGAATCATCAACAGCTTCTGCCCTGGTCGCATAAGAGCTGGCTGTGACTTACTGAAAGAATAAATTTTCGTTACCTGAGTTGGTGTTGTCTCTAAATGGTTGGTGTGTGAGAAGCTTCTGCTTGTTCTAGGAAGCTGCATGTAAATGGGACATTTTCCAGGAGGAGCAGGCACCTGGAAAAGCACCTGTGGCTGTGGTTTCTGTGTTGCTGTCCTGCAGTGTCAGATCTGGGTCGTGGTGGTTGCAGTGCTGCACCAACTGGAAGTTGGTGTCTGTGCTTAAATTGGTTTGGGTTTTTATTACCTGAGAGCCTCAAATTAGTGAAGTGCCCTGTTCATTCACTGCAAGTGTGTTTTATTCATGTGGGGCTGTGCCTCTGGTGTCCTGCAGAAGAACTGGGGGAGAAAGCAGTGGCAGCAGGAAGATTTGGGAATACAGAAATTGCAGAAGAGGTTATGCAGGAGGTGAGGGTTTAGAACAGAATTGGAGAGGTTAATGAATTCATCCCAGGTCATGTGGAGCTGTTGCTTGTGCAGAGAGCTTAGGCAGACCTCAGCCAGCTCCTGGCAGTAATGACTTGCTGTCATTTGCAAGTAATTTTAAGTAATCTTTGAGATTTGGCTAAATGTGGACAGCAGTTTTAGCTGTTCTCAGATGTTTTGTCTTTACTGAAATAGTTTTCCCTAAACCCAAAGAGCAGGAGCTATTGCATAGTCATTGTTGCCAATGCTGTGCCTCCAGATTTCTAATAGCTGACCTGATGTCACCTTTCTGCTGAAGAAACATGAAAAACACCAACAGCTTTCTCCTATTCAGGAGAAAATTATAAATGATGTTACTCTGAGTTGTGACTTGCTTCTAAGTGTGGGTGCATTACTTTCATAATCTTGAAAAGTTGAGTAGATTCATCTAATAAGCCATGTCATTTTTGTATAGTGTAGCTACTTTCTAGATCATAACTGGTGGGATCTGGGTTTCACAGGAAATAGGGATTCCTCTGGCAAATTGCGAAGCTAAATATAGGCGTGATTAAGAGTTGGAGGCGGAAGTGCAGCACTCCAGCTGCAGCCTGAAGTGCCGCTCT
>VXBS01004680.1:0-18357 GCA_013400255.1 Sitta europaea | reverse complement strand
AGAGGGGTCAGGGAGAGACTGCAAGGACCAGGTTGCTGGAGATCCAGAATATCTTGGGACAAACTGCAAGGAGACAGGGCAGAGGGGTCAGAGACAGACTGAACCAGACAGGGCAGAGGGGTCAGGGAGTGCTGCCCACCGGGGGGACACAGGCAGAGCTGGGAGGGGGCAGAGCCAGGGGTTTGTCCTTCCCACCCAGCCGTGGGTAAAACAGCACTGGGAGGGACAGGGAGCAAAGAGAAGGGTTCCAGTGGTGGATGTGTCGCTGTTTCAGAGAGCACACCACACTGAATTGGTGATTCAGAAGGTTAAGAAATTACTTTTTTTGATTAGGGATGGTTCTCCCTTATAGAGTGCAGCCTGGGTCTCCTAGACCTGAAGTTTCTGCGTGTCTGGGCTCAGTTTCTCGGTGCTGTTTGGCTTTAGGAAGGCCTGGTTCTCACAGGTGTGACAAAAACAGTGCCAGTGCTTTTGGCACGAGTGCAATGTTGGCATTCTGTTCTGTGGGATGGACTCTCTCTGATGTCTTCTGGTTTTGGCCAAAGGGGTGAAGAGCGCTGGCACTCTTCCTGCCAATGGGAGTGGCATTTTCAAAAAGGTGTAAAAAGGGGTCAGTTGTTGGAATAGAGGATTGGAGTCAGATTTTGCTAAACAAGGAATTCATGTTTGTTACCACAGTGACAGTATTCCATTTTACACAGACCACTGTGATTGGTGAAACAAAGGCAAAACCTCTTCAACCACACTGGTCAAACCAGAGGGACAGCAAGAAAAAGCCTCTCCTTTCAGAAGGGATGAACAACATAAATATCACAAAAACCATTCCATCATGTTTATTGCACTTTCCTGGGAAAGGACATCAGAAAACCAAAACATCAGGCCTGAAACCAGAGTACAATGAGGAATGGAAAAGAGAGATTTGCCTTCACAAACAAACTGGGGGTTTGCTGAGAAATGGGGTTGGANGGAAGATGGATGCTCCTGCTGAAAGGAAGGCTGAGCTTGCTCCTGGCAGTTTGCAAAGAAGACAAAATTAGGTTTTCCTGCTACTTTTAAAAATTAATGGTGCTGTTCCAGCCTCACTCCGTGTGCACCTGGAGAGTCCGAGCTGCTCACGGAGAGGACTCAAACACATTTATTTTAAAATTTATTTATTTATTTATTAACACTTTTTTTTAAAAAAATATTTTTATTTATTTATTTTGTTGTTTCCTCTTGCTCTGGGGCTCATCCATTCTCCTAAGCCAGGTCCCTGCCCAGCTGGGGCTTTTCTCTCCCAGCTGTCTGCCTGGTTTTGCTGTGTCCCAGCCCAAATCCATCCATCCATCCCCCGGGGGGAAGCACCGGGCTCCTCCCTGGGCACTGGGTGCTCTGGGGTCTCCCCTGGCTGCTCCCCAGAGCCTGGGAGGAGCCGGGGTCAGGGAGACTCCGACAAGCTGGGAATTCTCCCAGGTTCCCAGAGCCCCTGGGTTTGGGGGCAGAGCCATCCAAAGCCTGGGGGGAATTTCCAGCGAGCAGGGGACTCTGTGCTTAGGCAGAGCCCAGCCCCTCTGGCCACAATCCCAAACACTTTGGGGTCTGGGGCTGCCTCCCCTCCTCACTCTGCCCATCTGATGTCTCCCCAGTTTCCTAAGGGGGCGGGGGGCACGGCAGGGGGGAGCAGACCCTGCCCTGGCAGCCCCAGCCCCTTCCCTCTGGAATTCTCCTGTGCCCTGCAGGGCTCCTGCTGGAGCTCCCAGCACACTGCTGAGCCCTCCTGGCCCCCTCTGCACCCCCATCTCACAGGGGTGCCAAGGCAGGACGCCCCAGCTCCTGCACACAGCAGGGATTTGCTCCCCAGACCCCTCGTGTGCTCCCCCTGTGAACCCCAGCGTGGAACACTGTCCCCCCGAGGATGAACCAACCCCTTCCCCTCCTCTGCAGCTCTGCGGGGGTGGGAGAGCCCTGTCCGGCTGCGCCCAGCCCCTGCCTGGGCCAGGGAAGGGGCAGCCCCAGGGCTGGGGGCGCCCAGAGCCCCCCAGTGCCCCCCGCCCTGGCAGGGACCCTCCCGTTGTCTGCTCCGACCCCAGTGGCCAGCTGTGCTGTGGGAGTGACAAACGACACGAATTCCTCTTCAGGACTGGTCTGACTCCACTTTATCCCAACAGCTGAGCCCTTTTGTGCCTCCTTGGACAGGCCACTGTCATTGCAGGGAGCGACAGAACTCTCCACACACACTGGCCAAAGCTGAGAGGCACCAGAGAGAGCCCAGCCCACAGAAAACATTAAATATTCATTACAGAAACCACGGCAATGTTTGTGTTCCAGCAGGGAGAACAGACCTTCCCAAAACATCACAAATAAAACTGAGAAACTGCCTCCCCAGGAAAAGCAGAGCACACCCAGGCTGGCCCTGGGCACTCCAGGGATCCAGGGCAGCCCCAGCTGCTCTGGGAGCTCCAGCCCAGCCCTGCCCAGGGAGGAATTCCCAATTCCCAGTCCCGTTCATCCCTCTGGCAGTGGGCTCCATTCCCTGGGTGCTGCCCCCATCCCCTCCCCAGCTCTCCTGGAGCCCCCCAGGGCTCTGAGCTCTGCCCAGACCCCCCTCCCACCCAGGGGAGTCCCCAGCCCAGCCCAGGCTCTGAGCTGAGCAGGAATCTGCAGCCCTGGCTGCATTTGGGGCTCCCCAGCAGGAACCCCCCGGCTGGAGCTGGCACACGGCAGGACGTGCAGAATTCTCCAGACTTAGAGTGCAGATGGAGTGGTTTGCTCTTAAGTACGAGCTTTGTTCTGCTCCTAATTGGCTGGGCTCTTTAATCTGGGCTTTACAGCGAGGAAGTTCAGCCCAGGCTGGCCGGAGGTGTCTGAGCCGGGTGACAGTGGCACTGGGCAGGGCACAGCAGCACCGCAGGATGGAATTAGAGGAGGAGCAGGCGGAGAGGCCGTTAATTAAACATTAACCCAGCCCCAGGCCAGCCCCCAGCTGCTGAGAGCCACCCTGCCAGCTGGCAGAGGTGACACAGTCTGGGCTGGCCAGTGATTTCCTGGGAAGGTCGCCCTTCCCAGCACAGGAATTGGCTCCAGCAGCATTTCTGTGGATTCAAAAAATCAGGATTTTTTTTCTGCTGTATCCAAACACTACTGATTTTTCTGCTGTTCCCTGGCTGTTAGGGATTATTACATTCCGATCACTAAAATCTGTGGAATTTAGTAATTATGACTCAACTGTATGTGCAGCATCACAATGGAATGTTAATATTTATTAGGCATTAAAAAGTGTTTGCTTTGCAGCCGTGTTTCTTCCCACACCTCTCCAGACTCTGATCTAGGAGCAGATTTGGCATTTCAAATCTGCTCTGCTGAGCTTGGAGTGCACATTAAACCCATCACTGAGCTGCTCCCCACTTCAACAGCTCCTGCCTCCCACCCTGACCACGTGGAGCTGTGAAGGTCAGGGGGAAAATTAAATAAAGCAGCAAATAAACATTTATTCAGTAAATGGATTAACAGAAGGCCGAAGAAATGAGATAATAAACAAGGAGGGAAGAGGAATTAAACTCCCAAGTAAATTTGGTGCGGGGGTCCAACATGGGAAGTGCTCTGGCTTTTCCTTCCTTGATGTTCAACTAAAACACGAATTTAACGCTAATGTTTTAAAGGGGCCCCTTCCTTTTTGCTCAGGGATTTCAGTTTAATGCTTCCCTTCCTGGGCAGGGTGTGAGCCAAAGGCTGGGGGTGTCCGGGCTGGGGAGGGGGCTCGGCTCACCCAGCACTACAGGGAAGGGAGAGCAGGGGGAGCCCTGGCTGGGGCAGCCCAGGGGCCGGGGGGGTTTGCCAGGGGTGGTCCTGGCTGGGCTGGCACCCCCACAATCCACCCCACAGTTATTCCACAACACCACACTTCCACAATTATTCCACAATTATTCCACAATTATTCCAAAATTCCACAACCCCACAGTTCCACAATTATTCCACACTTCCACAATTATTCCACAATTATTCCACAACTCCACAGCTCCACAATTACTCCACGATTCCACAATTATTCCACAATTCCACAATTATTTCACAATTCCATAGTTATTCCATAATTCCACAGTTCCACAATCACACAACTCCACAATTATTCCACAATTCCACAACCACACAGTTCCACAATTATTCCACAATTATTCCACAATTATTCCACAATTCCACAATTATTCCACAGTTCCACAATTATTCCACATTGCACAACTCCACAATCACACAACTCCACAATTACTCCACATTCACACAACTTCACAATTATTCCACAACTGTTCCATAATTCCACAATTATTCCACAATTCCACAATTATTCCACACTTCCACAATTATTCCACAATTCTACAATTATTCCACAGTTCCACAACCCCACACTTCCACAATTATTCCACAATTCCACAACCCCACAGTTCCACATTTATTCCACAATTATTCCACACTCCCACAATTATTCCACAATTATTCCACAACTCCACAGTTCCACAATTACTCCACGATTCCACAATTATTCCACAATTCTACAATTATTCCACAGTTCCACAATCACACAACTCCACAATTATTCTACAATTATTCTACAATTATTCTACAATTCCACAACTCCACAATTCCACAATTATTCCTCAACTCCACAATTATTTCACAATTCCACAATCATTCCACAATTCCACAATTATTCCACAATTCCATAGTTATTCCATAATTCCACAGTTATTCCACAACTCCACAGTTCCACAATCACACAACTCCACAATTATTCCACAATTCCACAATTAATCCATAATTCCACAATTATTTCACAATTCCACAATTATTCCATAACTCCACAATTATTCCACAATTCCACAATTATTCCACAATCACACAACTCCACAATTATTCCACAATTATTGTACAATTCCACAACTCCACAATTCCACAATTCCACAATTATTCCACAATCACACAACTCCACAATTACTCCACATTCACACAACTTCACAATTATTCCACAACTGTTCCATAATTCCACAATTATTCCACAATTCCACAATTATTCCACACTTCCACAATTATTCCACAATTCTACAATTATTCCACAGTTCCACAACCCCACACTTCCACAATTATTCCACAATTCCACAACCCCACAGTTCCACATTTATTCCACAATTATTCCACACTCCCACAATTATTCCACAATTATTCCACAACTCCACAGTTCCACAATTACTCCACGATTCCACAATTATTCCACAATTCTACAATTATTCCACAGTTCCACAATCACACAACTCCACAATTATTCTACAATTATTCTACAATTATTCTACAATTCCACAACTCCACAATTCCACAATTATTCCTCAACTCCACAATTATTTCACAATTCCACAATCATTCCACAATTCCACAATTATTCCACAATTCCACAATTAATCCATAATTCCACAATTATTCCACAACTCCACAACTATTCCACAATTAATCACAAGCACAGAGCATCCTGTGCCTGGAAAACCACACTCAACTAAATCATGGAGTTATGGGATCGTTGAGGCTGGAAAAGAGCTCTAAGGACATCATGTCTGAGCACCACTTTGAGGGGAAAAACGGGAAAACACAACAGTTAATCAAGGGGGAGATTTGAGGGAAAACCCAAACCCAGCGCATGTTGCAAAGGACCAGTTAAATACAGTTAAACACAGTTAAACACAGTTAAATAAAGTTAAATACAGTTAAATAAAGTTAAATACAGTTAAACACAGTTAAATAAAGTTAAATAAAGTTAAATACAGTTAAATAAAGTTAAATACAGTTAAATACAGTTAAACACAGTTAAATAAAGTTAAATACAGTTAAAATACTTCAAAACGGTTCGGAATGCCGGGAGTGCAGGGAATCCCTGCCCAGCTGCCTCTGCAAGGCTCCCTCTGTCCTGTGCTGCAAAATCCAGAATTGCCTGGAACATTCCCAGATCGGGGGAGCCCCCAGTTTCAGCAAGGCTCTCAAATGATGTCTGGGATGAAATCCCGGAATTCCAGAAGGGGCTGGGTGGGAA
The DNA here is from genome assembly GCA_013400255.1 of Sitta europaea. NCBI lineage: Eukaryota > Metazoa > Chordata > Aves > Passeriformes > Sittidae > Sitta > Sitta europaea. The sequence continues at coordinate 12,311 of VXBS01004680.1, read as the reverse complement.
GGGACCCCAAACCCAGGCAGCTCCAGCCCTGGCAGGGACTCCCCCCCTGTGCCAGCCCCAATTCCAGCCTGGCTCGGGGCACTCCAGGCTCTGGGAATTCCAGCCCAGCCCCTCCCACCCTCCCAGGGAGGAATTCCCGATTCCCAATATCCCATTCATCCCTCTGGCAGTGGGCTCCATCCCTGTGCCCTGAACAAACCCTCCCCTCCCTGGCACAGCCAGGCACTGTTTTCCTCCTCAGCCCTGGAGCTGACACTGAGCCCTGAACGCTGAACACCACACCCCAAATAAATCCCTGGCTCTTCAACTAAAACCATCCCTAAACATCTCCAAAAGTTATTTCCAACACACGTGGCTGAACATCCTGCGCCCCGAGCATCGATCTTGTAAAGGATAATTGTGTTTTTCAGGGTAGCAAAATTATTTATCGACACTTACTGAAAACTGCTCTGCCTTTTATACTTTTTACACTTCTTTTTTTTTTTTTTTTTTCATTTCGTGCTGGGATGAGCTCAGTGTTTACAGAGCTGCGAGATGCCCCCCATCCCCAGCAGCATTCCCAGAGTGTCTGGAGAATCGGGAGAGCTTTCCCAGCTCTGGGTGCCTGTGCTGGCCCCGACCCTCCCTCCTGACGATCCGGAGAAAGCTCCGAACCTTTCCCTCTGGCATTTCCATCATCAGTTCCTCGAGGCACTTTGATGGAAGAGCGTTGCCTAAAGGTCTCCACCTCCTCCTAATTAAAGGCGATTTGTCTCAAACGCGGCAGCTCTGGCAAAGTGGGGCTGAGGAAATGAATGATGGGTGGGCTGGGAAGAGAAATGGTTTGATCTGGAGCCTACATTTATTTCCAATCCCTGTCAGCACACAGGGTCTCGTGGAAGAGGCACTGTCCCGAGTTTGGGGGGGATCTTTTGCCTCTTTGATACCCCTGGCGGTGCAGCCACAACCTCTGTAAATTAATGGCATTTCACTGGTGGCCAGAAGTTTTATTTTCACCTCTTTTCTGTGGTCAGCTTATTCGAGACCAGCTATGAAAAGGAATGATCCTGTTTGGGAATTCTGTGCCTCTGGGCTGAGGTTTGTGGCCGTGGGTTGAGCTCTCCCCTGGCAGGGAATTCAGCTGGGACGTCCCTGGATCACAGAGCTGCAGGAGCAGGAGGGGAGCTCAGCTTCTCCCACTCCTGGAAAAGCTTCCAGACACTCCACCAGCTCCTTCCAGCGAGCAGCACTCTGCAATCAGAGCTCTGCCAAGGGTTTAATCGTGGAAATGGGGCCAAAAAATGACAAAAGGCAAAAATAATAATAAAAAAGGCAACCTCCTGGCAGCTGGAGCCAAAGCCCTCGCAGCTGGGCACTGATTGCTGGCTGAGCAGGGCAGGGCCACAGGGCAGCCCCATTGTTGGAGCTCATTAACCCCCAGGGCTGGGACAGGGCTCTGGAAAAGCAGGGGTGGCTTTCCATCCCAGGAAATTATTGAAGTAATTGAATTGTTCAATTTTATCCAATTATTCAGTTGAATAATTGAATTATTCCACAGGCTGCCCAGAGAAGCTGTGGCTGCCCCTGGAAGTGCCCAGGGCCAGGCTGGATGGGGATAAAGGAGAAAGATCATAAATATGAAAACAGTCAAAGGTTAGAATAATACAAGGTTTTACCTGGTTAAAAGCAGTGCTGCCCTGGGTCCATTTTACAGCCAGCAGAGTGCCCACTAAGGCAGGACAAGAAGAGGGGATTCAGCCAGGGTGAGGAGGGGGGGTGGGACAGGAGGAACATTTACCAGCTAATAAAAATCTGGATAAATCTGAACAAACCACTCTGAGCATCTCTAAAGCCTCCCGGCCCCAGGAAGCTCCTGAGGAGCCCAGTGAGTCCAGAGTGGCCAGTGGAATTCCAGCAGAACCCCAGAAATCTCCCAGCACAGGACCCTGCCCTGGGGGAGGCACCAGCAAACCCCCCCAGCTCCTCCTGCCCTCTGCTGCAGGGGGCTGCTGGTGATGGAGGACACAGAGCCCCCCAAGCCCCCCTGCTCCCCTCCCCACACCAGCCTCAACCCACAGGGGCCCATTTCCACCCTTTGCTCAGCCAGAAAAATTTAAAAAATTTAAAATGTTTAATAGAGACAGTAAGAGAAAGAGAATAAAGCAAAGGTTAAATGGTTGGGTGCCTCGGGGCTCTGCCAGGAGCACCCCGTGTTTTGGGATCCCCCATTTTTACCCTGTTCTCATGCATGGATTTATGCACATTCAAACTTTCCCAGGAACTGCTCTGCATGGCCAATCCTTGGGTCTGTCAGGCACAATTCCACTTTTATTCAGTTTTTATCATCCTTTGATTTGGGCTTTGGTCCCTTTTTCACAGCAGTGAGTGCTGAGAGTCACTTGGGCCTCTCCTGGAAGTTCTCTTATCTCTTCAGGCAGTTAAACACACTGCACCTAAATTCCAAACTACAGCAAAGAAAAAAACCTTATCCATCTATTCAGGCAGTTAAACACACTGAAAACTACAGAGAAAACCCATCATACTTATAATATTCATTCCAACACTTGTGAAAAGCCAACACCAAACTATTCATTTTTAACACCTTCGTCCTCGCAGACAGAGGAGGGGCTGGGCTGGCTGAGAGTCAGAAAATCGTGGGCTGATGGAATATCCTGAGCTGGAGGGGCCCCAGGATCATCAGTCCCACCCCTGGCCCAGAGATCCCCGGGGATCACACACTATTGGTTTTCTCTCCAGGCTGCCTAAAAAGTTCCCTTTATTAGGAATGTGTGCCCTTACAAACCACTCTCCACAGAGCAGTGTGGCTGGTGAGAGGCAGGCAAAGCTCTTCACCCCCTCTGGCCACACCAGAGGGACATCAGAGAGATCCTCCCCCAGGAGGAGTGTGCACTGGGACAGTGCTGCAAACACAGCCGGGGTGTTCTCCCGGGCTTCCTGGGAGAAGAATGTCAGGAAACCCAAACATCAGAAACCCAGCACTTTGGAAACTCAGAAACTTCAGGTTTGAAACCAGAGTGCAGTTCCTCAGTGTGTTCTGCAGCTCTGGGCAGCCTGGGCAGAGCCAGCACCCTCTGGGCAAGAACCTGCCCTTAAAACCCAGCCCTAAACCCAGCCCTAAACCTCTGGGGCCCCTAAAACCCAGCCCTAAACCCAGCCCTGACCCTCTGGGCAAGACCCTGCCCCTAAAACCCAGCCCTGAACCTCTGGGCAGGGATCTGCCCCTAAAACCCAGCCCTAAACCCAGCCCTGAACCTCTGGGCAAGACCCTGCCCCTAAAATCCAGCCCTAACCCAGGCCCTAACCCNCCAGCCCTAAACCTCTGGGCAAGGATCTGCCCCTAAAACCCAGCCCTAAACCCAGCTCTAAACCTCTGGGCAAGAACCTGCCACTAAAACCCAGCCCTAAACCTCTGGGCAAGGATCTGCCCCTAAAACCCAGCCCTAAACCCAGCTCTAAACCTCTGGGCAAGAATCTGCCCCTAAAACCCAGCCTAAACCCAGACCTGAACCTCTGGGGCCCCTAAAACCCAGCCCTGAACCTCTGGGCAAGAACCTGTCCCTAAAACCCAGCCCTGAACCTCTGGGGCCCCTAAAACCCAGCCCTAAACCCAGCCCTGAACCTCTGGGGCCCCTAAAACCCAGCCTAAACCCCCCTGGCCCAGCTCCAGCCCGAACCTGCCCCCGTTCCCGAGGCTGCATCTCCCCCTCGGGAGGAGTTTGTGCCCTCAGGGAAGGGTGGGCGCCTTTTAAACACAAATCCCGACACAAGAGGGCAAAGGGATTTTCGCTGAAGCGTTTCTGCCACGTGGGAGGCGCAAAGAAAAGAGTTCTAGACTAGAAAATTAGAGGTGAAACCTCATCACTGCTCCTTACAGGCAAAATGAGAATATTAGAGGGTTGTGACAGGTAAACAGTGATATACCTGTTGCTGCTCGTGCTGTCACTGGAACTAAATAAAAGAGCTGTAATGATTTGAGATGATTTCTTGTAACTCTGTATTTTTCCTTTTGGAGAATTCTACAGGTTCAGCCTCTCTCCAGCGAGCCTGAATGACAGATTTACATCGTATTCCCAAGATAGTTATTAAAATAATTTCCCTTGACAGTTCTCTGGCTGCATCACTCCCCCTTCTCTGAATCCCAACCATATGGCTCTGCTGACTTCCCATTTTAAGCGTTCTGCTGGGATGTGAGAAGCAGTTCCTGGTCCTTTCCTCCAGCCCCAGCTCTCCCCCTGTTACAGCGAGCACATGGAATATTGGGATTTGGGAGGGACCCCCAGGGACCACCGCCCCAGCTCCTCAGGGAATCCTGAGCTCTCCAGGATTGACCACAGAGAGAGCCCTGCCGAGCCCTGCTGGGACCCCCCGAGCCCCCCGGGCAGGGAGTGCTGGCAGAGCCCCCCTGGAACACTCTGAGCAAACCCTGCACCCCAACAGAGCCCATCTGAACACTGAGCAAGCCCTGCAGCCTGGCAGAGCCCCCTGAACACTGAGCAAGCCCTGCACCCCAACAGAGCCCCCTGAACACTGAACAAACCCTGCACCCTGGCAGAGCCCCCTGAACACTCTGAATAAACCCTGCACCCCAACAGAGCCCCCCTGAACACTGAGCAAGCCCTGCAGCCTGGCAGAGCCCCCTGAACACTCTGAATAAACCCTGCACCCCGACAGTGCCCCCTGAACACTCTGAATAAACCCTGCACCCTGGCAGTGCCCCCTGAACACTGAGCAAGCCCTGCACCCCGGCAGAGCCCCCTGAACACTGAATAAACCCTGCACCCCGGCAGTGCCTGCCCTGGCTCGCTGACATTTCTGCAGAGGGTCCCAGGGTGAGGTTGTGGTGCTTGCACCCCCATCCCTGTGTTCTGCTCTGCTGGCTGTTGTGTGCTGTGCCTCCCAGGCTGCCTCTGTTCTCAGCCTGCTCCCCCCAAGGCTGGCAGGACACACACATGGGGCAGGACACAGTGTGGATTTGGGGTTTTTGTTGGGCTCTTTTTGCTCTGGCTCCTGCTTTTGCTCCTGTGTCCCTGTGATGCAGACAGGAACACCCAGCACACACACAGCAGGGTTCAGGTAGAGGAGAGAAGAACTCTCCAGTTTATTGTTGACTTTGTATCTCTCAGTTTGTGGACAGTGAGCAGAGGTTGGGCAGAGCAGTTCCCACCTCTCCATCCCCACTGGGCACTGAGCAGTCCATCAGGTGATCTCTTTTCACAGAGGAATGCAAACATGATCCTTGTTTATCTCACAATTCATGAGAACTGACTCCACCACACCAAACCAAATCAGCAGGCTGATTTCCAGGGACAGCACTCCTGCTTTGCTCTTGCTTTGCTCTCTTTGCTTCTGCTCATTAGTTAATTTAGCTAAGCAGTCCGGATTTTTCCCTGGACTGTTTTGTTTGTTTTTTGGGGTTTTTTTCCCTCTTTTGCTCTGCCCTCGAACCTGCTCTGGGCTGACAAACACGGATAATTTGCACCCTGTGTCCTGCAGTGCCATCCCCAGCGCCGGAGCGAGTGACAACAGAGCGAGCACCCCCAAGAGAGAATTTCTGAATTTGTCATCTTTTTTTCAGAGCAGTGAAAGTGTTGTCACCCACTATTGTTCATTTTGTGTGCTGGGGGTGCTGTGCCTGTTAAATAAACAGCTTCTTGCCACTTCTCTCCCAGGAATCCTTCCCAAACCAGCTCCGGGCAGGGGCCGTGTGGGTTTGCTCTCCGCAGGGTCCCCTTTGGAGGTTTTCTCCCAAATTTGCCCTAAACCAGAAGGAGAAAGGCAGTGCCAGCTGTGTCTGCAGCTCTCCAGCCTCGGGCTGTGCCCCTGCTGGGCTTTGGGGGGCTCAGCGTCAAACTGAAAATGAAAAAAGCATTTTGAAAAAAAAACAAAAAAACAAAAAAAAACATTGGTGTTGCTCGTTCAGCTGTTGATGGTTTATGAGATTTTGCTGTACTCTGGTTGCCCTGAACACAAATATATCCTGAGCAGGTTTCCAGTGCCTGACAGTCCGAGGCAGCGAAGGCTCCTTCCCTGGATTAACTCAGCGGACGGGAATTTATTCGGTGTTTATTTTTGTTCTCACCACAAAGCCTAGAAATTAGTAATGATTATCTAACACTGAAACTTGGAATTGCTTTCCACATTATTAATTCCTCCTCTTGAGCTGCCCCCATCCCAGGGAAACGTGTTGGGAGCGGTGTGATTTAATCTTCCTGACATCCCAATGACATGGGAACCGCTGCTATTAATGGGGATTAATGGCGTCATTAATATTCATATTCTACAGGCAGTTAACACCGAATTAACATCGGACTCCTGCCTGCCCAGCAGGTTTGGATGCCTGACCAGAGAACAGCGCAGAATTCCCGGAGAATTCCGCTCTCCCCTTCAGCAGCCACGGGATTTCTCGGCAGGAAAATGAGGTGGGGTCTGAGGGTCTCCCCAAAAAAGGGGCCGGCCCAGCCCAGCCCGGAGATGCTGACGGGGAAAGCGGCTCCTTGCACGGGGCATCGTCCCGAAAAGGGATTATCGGGATTTTCACGGGATTTTGAGGGGTCCGAGCCCCCGGGTGATGCCCCAGCAGCTCCCTCGCAGGGCGCTGCACGGGACCAGCAAGGGCCAGGAGAAAACTCTCCCCCAATTTCAGCCTTGGAGTGGCAGCGATGGATGCAGCCCCTCCGCAGTTTGAATTTTTTAATTTTGAAATTTTTAAGTTTTTTGAGAACTGGGGTTTTTTTTGTTTGTTTTTTTTTTTAACTAGAATATTATGAAGAAATTGAACTTAGAAATTTAGACATTTCAGACTTAGGAAATTCAGACTACACCCCTGCTCCCGCTTTGGGGTGACAGGGAGCCGGGAGCGGCCCAGAAATAAATCAGCGAGGGTGGGAAAGTGAGAATCACCCTGGCTGTGAAGGACCCCAGGAACAAGGGGTGAATCAAACCTGCAAGGAGGAGCGGGAGGGGCTGAGCACCCCAAACCCTGCTTCATTAGGGACCCCTGCCCAGCTAATGACCCTGCTTCATTAGCGACCCCTGCCCAGCTAATGACCCCCCCTGTGTCCTGCACTGTCCACCGGAGGGGACAAGGACAGCAGGGGCACCACGGCCTCGGCTCCNGCAGTAAATCCGGCTGAGCCGTGAGCAGAGAGCCCCAGAAGGAGCCGGGGAGCCCCTGGAGAGCCCAGAGTGCCCCCAAGGGCAGCGCCCCCGAACCCACGGGGTGCCCCACGGCTCCGGCACCGAAAAATTCCCAAAATTCCCCCAGTGCCCCCCCGGCCGGGCAGGGACCCCTCCCACCAGCCCGGGGGCTCCAGCCCCAATCCCAGCCTGGCCTGGGAATCCTGCCCCAGGGAAGGGATGTCACAACCTCAATGCTCCCCAAAAAAACAAACCCCAAATAACCAAGGCAATCAAAGCACGCCCAGGAGGAAGCAAAACCCAGGCGGCACATAAAAAATCCACGAGCCCTCAGGGGTGTCAGGGCGTTCTGGGAGCTGTTTCCCATCCCCGAGGGATTCTCCTCTCCAGAAATCAGCGCGAGCCCCGGGCTGGGAATGGTTTCCTGCCCCTGAAGGGCTCTGGGTATCAGAGCTACGGAGGAAATAATTTACCACAGCTTTCAAAGCCCAGACCTGGAGGAAGCTGCACTCGGAGATTGCTGTTATCACATCCAGGGATTTGGGAATATTTATGGGCAAAATATTTGGGCGTGCTAACTACATCCAATTCAGCGGGAACACAAAACAAAGCCTCTGCTTTGAAGTGTTTGGAGCAGAAAGACTTTTTCTCCAAACCTTTCATTGTGTAATGGAGCGCTGGTGTTAATTATAATTCCTTTTGCCAGGATCTGTTTTACATAACAAAGCTAATCTGCCAACTATTAAGGAAATTTCCCCATTTTCTCTTACAGATGATAGAAGGAGAAATAATATCATATTTTAAATGCAAAGTGGGGATGATTAAAATTTCAGTCTAAATAAAATAAGAACATTTCTGAACCTAGAGACAACAAAACAAGTAATCCGCGGGGGTCAACAGAATAACTCACAATTCTCTACTTGAGCTTTGGTATTACAAAGCTTTTTATAAGTAAGCAATTTTTAGCTGTTTATTCTGCTCCCTGTAATGTCTTCAGCACCGCTGGCCTTGAGGCAGGTTTGGAATCAGAGGCTTAGGAAGGCTCTGGTTTTATCCAGCTCCTGAAGTGCCTCTTTATCCATTCAAATCTGCACACTCACATTCAAGTTCACGTCTCTCTCGTGAGATTTTTTGTTTAATCCTTCCCTTATAAATGAACATATTAACCTGAAGGGAGAAATGTTCAAAACATGAGGTGGGGAAAAAAAAATAAAATAATTAAAAAAAGATGCCAAAACCTGCGGTAAAGGCAGAGATCCTGCGTGTGCATCTCCTTGAGCACAGCATTCAAAACTCACCCACGGGGCTGGGCTGTGCTGCCTGCGCAAATTCCCGAGCTTTTATCTGGAGAGCTGCGATAAAAGGCCTGTGATAAGTGGGTATGACAGGAGCTGGGATTGTGTTCCCGATCAGCGCTGGGCGGTTTGAGATCCTGTTCTGTTCCTTGCCCCGCTCCTGCCCCACAAATCCTCAGGAAATGGAGCCCTGGGGTTCCAGTCTCGGGGTTCGCCTTGTGGGGAAATTCCTCAGAGCCTCTCCTGGAGGATCCTGCTCCCAAAATGGGCCTGGGATGTTCCAGGCTGGGGCTGAAGGAGACAGCACCCTGAGAAGGGGAGGAAAATCCGGGAATCACGGAGCTCTTCAGGCTGGGAAAGCCCTCCAGACCATGGAGCTGCTCCAGCACTGCCAGGGTCCGTGTCCACACCCAGAAACGGCTGAGATGCCCAGGGATGGGCACAAGGATCCCAGGATCCTGCCCAGGAAATCCTCCCGATCCCACCCCAACGCTCCCGTTATTTATCTTATGGAATAAATCGTGCTTATGTAAAAGACTCATGAAATAAAGCTGTGCCTGTGAGAGAAATTCTTAAGGCTTAAAAAAAAAATAAATCACCAGCCATAACCAGGGAAAAAATTGCTTCAAGAATTGTGAAAGATGCCAGCTGAAAGACCTAATTAATTAACAAAGGAAAAGAGGTGGAGATGGACACTGAAACACCTTGGGAAACACCCAAGCGAAAAACACGCGATAAATATCGACAACCAAGAGATGAACCCTCGCTCAGTATCGACAATCGAGATACCAGGGTCGGCAGGAGCTGCATCCCAATACCAGTTACTCGCGAACAGCATCCATCGCTTCCCAGAAAAGCTTTGCCCAGCCCAGAGAAAAGGAGACTACAGGAATGTGTGAGATCACGAAAGAATAGGAGAAACTGCCCCAGGCGAAAAAAAAAACTGTACAAAAACCCAGCAGAGACGACATTGGTGAACAGAGCGGATCCCAAGCAACAGAGTTCGGATCAGAGTTCACCCAGCGCCGACCCCGGAGCTCGTCGCGAAATAAAACCCTATTTTCTTTATTATTAATTGGGTTTTACCGTTTTATTCCCTACAACACTGCCCTGTCCCGGCCCCAGGCCGTGTCCCCGTGTCCTGCTGCCCCCTGTGTCCCTGCACCCCTGCCAGAGCACGGGGTTTGCTGCCCTGGAATCTTCTGATGGACAACTGAAAAGTTTTCTTCACACCTCCAGGAAAGCTGAACAATCAGCGATCCACTCCTTCAAAGGGAGATTTGCCAGGCAGGAAACATTCCATCCCAACCCTCTAAGGCTGCCTTTCAAATTCTCACAATTCAGTCCTGCGGGATGAATCTGCCACTTCGCTTCTCAGTTGTTTTTTCCGTCGTCTCCAGAAATGTTCTTAAATTAGCTCCATGCATTCTTTTTAAAGACAGGCATTTGGTTCTGCTCTTTCCAACTGGTGGATTTGGCTGCTTGCAAATATCAGATATTGCCACCATCCTCCCTTTACCCTTTCTTAGGCTGCGGAACCGAAATGGAGCTGTGGGGGTTTGGAAGCCAGGAGGGAATGTGGAGCACAGGAGCAGGAGCTGCTGAGCCAGAATGCTGGGGATGCTGAAACCATCCCCACCCCGGCTGGCTTCTCCCACAGCCACGAACCCCACACATATTCCCTGCCCCCAGCTCGTAAATCCAGGCCAGGATGTGCCCCGGGATAAATCCCGACGGAAGAATGGCATCCCCCCTCTCTGCAGGTGGGGCTCAGGGGGAAAAGGCACTGTGATTATTCCCAGTTTCATGGATCACCTTGGCAGTGCAGAGCTCTGATCCCAGCCCCTCTTTCCCAGCTGGAATGAGGGTGCTGTGCACCCCCAGGACTCTCCCGGGCTCTGCTCCGTGTCCCAGCACAGCCCCCGAGGCTGAGGGAGCTCCTCCTCTGAGCCAAACGTTCCTTTTTTCCCTGGCAGAGTCCCGGGTTGTCAAAGTGCTCCAGCAAAAATCCTTCTCCTGTCCGTGGCTGAACAACCTCGCAGAGCAGATTCTGCTGCTTTTAACTGCAAATATGGTGCAATCCTGGCTCCTTGGAGCCCTGGAGGCTGGAAAAAGGTGTTTGTTCCTTTAAAGAGGTGCTGGATCCTGGAACTGCTCATGGAGCTCGTTCAGGTGGTGGCACCAGCTCCCACTCCTCAGGAAACCTGGGAATTCAGCCCAATTTCCATTTGAATCACTTCTTCAGCATTGACTGGACTTGACAAAAGGTGTTTATCTGATCGTGGTGTCTCCAGGAGGACGTTCAGTGTGTCAGAAGCCATTAGCTGCAGCGGGGCTAAGGGGAACCCTCGGTCCTTTCACCTGTATTTTCCTTAATCCCATAAAATCCCAGGGCACAGAGCAGGCCCAGCCACCAGCTCAGGGTAATTCCCAGGCTGCATTCCCATTCTGCCCCAAACCCCCACAACCCCCATCCTCCAGAGTGGTTTGGGATCCTCTGGGCAGCCTGGGGCTCCCAGGATGTTCCCAGTGGGTGGCTTTGTGTCCCTGAGGGAGGCAGATTATAATTTTTTTAGCCTAAGCAGTTTTTTTTTTTGGGGGGGGGATGATTTATTCCTTAGCTTTATCCCACATTTTTCCGTCCTTCTGTGCCTGGCATTGCCATGTAACACAAGAAGTTCCTGAAAGTCCCTTTGGGCTCTGCTGAAGGCTCCTTTACCAGACCCTCAGGGGTCACCAGCCACCCCCTCCCCTCAACTCCACGGAACAGAAGCAATCCCCCCAGCCCGAGAGGAAACCCATCCCGATTGTCCCCTGCCTGCAGATTGCAGCAGGAAATTCCAGGCTCCTAAGGGAGATCAGCTTATTGCTGGGAGGGACAGGGCTGGGTAGAAAAACCCCAAATCCTGGGGAGAACACTGGTGTGGGAGGGATCAGGGATGGATGAACCCCAAATCCTGGGAGAACACTGGTGTGGGAGAGATGATGGGTGGATAAACCCCAAATCCTGGGAGAACACTGGTGTGGGATGGATGGTGAATGGATAAACCCCAAATCCTGGGAGAACACTGATGTGGGATGGATCACGGATGGATAAACCCCAAATCCTGGGTAGCACACTGGTGTGGAAGGGATGATGGGTGGATAAACCCCAAATCCTGGGAGAACACTGCTCTGGGACGCATCATTGGATGGATAAACCGCAAATCCTGGGAGAACACTGGTGTGGGATGGATGGTGAATGGAAAAACCCCAAATCCTGGGAGAACACTGGTGTGGGAGAGATGATGGGTGGATAAACCCCAAATCCTGAGGAGGGATGATGGATGGATGGATAAACCCCAAATCCTGGGGGGAAGACTGGTGTGGAGGGATGGATAATGGATAAACCCCAAATCCTGGGGAGCACACTGCTGTGGGATGGATCATGGATGGATAAACCCCAAATCCTGGGGAGGGATGATGGATGGATGGATGAACCCCAAATCCTGGGAGAACACTGGTGTGGGAGAGATGATGGGTGGATAAACCCCAAATCCTGGGAGAACACTGGTGTGGGATGGATGGTGAATGGATAAACCCCAAATCCTGGGGAGCACACTGCTGTGGGATGGATCATGGATGGAAAAACCCCAAATCCTGGGAGAACACTGGTGTGGGAGAGATGATGGGTGGATAAACCCCAAATCCTGGGGAGGGATGATGGATGGATGGATAAACCCCAAATCCTGGGAGAACACTGCTGTGGGATGGATCATGGATGGATAAACCCCAAATCCTGAGGAGGGATGATGGATGGATGGATGGAAAACCCCCAAATCCTGGGGAGAACAATGCTGTGGAGGGATGGATGATAGATAAACCCCAAATCCTGGGGAG
>VXBS01004678.1:130903-187399 GCA_013400255.1 Sitta europaea | reverse complement strand
TTGCTCTTTCTCCAGTTCCACACCACTAGAAGGCTGAAACATCAAACATCTGTGAAGCCTGACACTCTGTCCAGGCAGGAAGAAGATATGATGGACAGCAGGACTGGATTTGAGCAGGACAGAGACTGTGCTTCTTCAGGGCATGGCCAGGGGCTGAAATTGGAGCCCTGTTTCCAGACTGACTCTCTCTTGCCTTCCCCCAGTGCATCCCTGATACCACAGTTCCTCAGCCACACAATGGTTGGCAGGAACCTGGATCCCACCATTCTTTTCCCTTCCTCTCAGTCAGTGGCCTTGCCTCATGACTACAAATGTGGTGCAAGTCCTGGAGAAGAAGTGCAAGCCCTGGCTTTCCCCAGGACCCATGCCCCAGCTCCCATGCCCTGTGCTGGTGATGGGGATCAGCTCTCCAACCAGCCCCCACGGGAGCAGCTCTGTGACCAGCACTTACGAGCCAAGCGGGCCAGGGTGGAGAGCATCATCCAGGGCATGAGCCTCCCACCAACCCCTCAGGCATTTGACATGAGCCCAGAGGCAGCTTGTAGGCATGAGAGGGAAAAGGGTGGTGAGTTGCCCCAGGAGAGCAAAAGGAAGCCAAGGGTGCCCCAGCAAGGTGTTGGGGTAGGTGGACGAGTGGCTCCCACAGGGAGCAGCTCCCATGCCAAGGGCTGCCAGCAGCTGAAAGAGCAGCTCTGCTTTTTAGAGCAGCAGTTGAGATGGCTTCAGGAGAAATTCTACCAAGTCTGTGACTCTGAGGATGCTGCCCAAACACAAGATTCCGAGAAAGTGCAGCCACTGCCTGGAAAGCCTGAAGACAGACTGAACAAAGACAGTGCCACCGCCACCAGCAACCCATGCAAAGTGCCTCTCAGGAGGAGCATCCTGGAGGTGTGTGGGCTAGAGGAGGCTGAGGACAGAGGTGACACTGGTGGCCTGCCCTCGGCAGTGAGGGTATTCTCACAGGCGCTGAAGCACGAGCTGGCTGTGGTGACATCCCAGGTAGTGGACTCCGTCCTGAAGACTGTCTGGCCAAAGGCAGCCAGCCACATCCAGAAGCAGCTCCACAGCCTTCCAGTACTGGGGCCAGATGACAGGAGAGAGTATTCTACTGGTGGGAAATGCAGAAAGCCACTTGCAAAGCCATCTCCCATGAATGCACCAGGCTCCCTGGGCTCACCTCAGCCTGAGGTCCTGCCAGGAGCTTTGGGGAAGATCCCAGGCTCCTATGCTGGCTCCTTCAGTTCAAAGGGGGTGAGAAAATCCTCTCGGGTACCCAGCATGGGTTATTCACTGGGCTCAGCCACCCCTGTCCAGCACAGCCAGCTGCTGAGCCAGCTGTTTGGCTATGGCCAGCACAGCCTCTGGGGCAGCAACTCTCGTGAGAGCCCATCTGGTCTGGAGAGGGGTTGTCCAGAGCCCCTCAACTTGCACTGGGGAACCGTTAAACTGAGGTCATCAATTGTGAGACAGCAGCAGCACCATCCCATGCCCCAGAGCCCTGCTAACATGGAGAGCCTGGCACTATTGCTGGCTGGCAGGGATGGCCACAGTGAGCTGCCAGCTGCAAATGACAGAGTGCCCTTTCCTTCAACCCATATATCCTTTGGGGCAGCTAGAGATCCCTGGGGAATGTGCTCCCCTTGTCCTCTGGAGCCACAGCTTGCCACTACCCCTGCCTGTCTCCATGAGCCAAGGTACCTGCTGCTGCATAGGGGCTGAACAGGTGTGGGCAGGAAAGGAGTCCTAAGTCATGGAGGGGCACTGCTGCTCCTCAGGGTTGGTCAGATGCTGTAGAGTAGCTGTGGGTATAAGCCAGGAGCTACCCAGCCTGCTCATGGGCTGTACTGGGGGCCTGTCATTCTAAACCATGAACAGGCGTCTCACAGAAATTCTGCTTCTCACAGGACTGTGAAGTGCTGTGGGGAGCATTACCTTCCTCAGGGATTCTCAAGGATAAAAACAGTGGCTGTTCAGCCAAGCATGAACCCCCTCTGCCCCACTGACAGGCCATGAGGACCTGTTGGTACTGGGCATGTGTGTGTCAGGGGTGGAGCTCAGGGATATGCTGAGCTTGGGGTTGGCTACGTGTAGGCTTTCCTTGACCCCAAGGCAGATGCAGGAGGCGCTGACCCCTGGGCACCTGAAGAAGGCCAAGCTGATGTTTTTCTTCACCCGCTACCCCAGCTCCACTCTGCTGAAGACCTACTTCCTTGATGTGCAGGTAAAAGAGCAGCAGCTAGAGCTGGTGCTGGGAAAGGCTCCCATGTGGTGTGGCACCTAGCCTACCTCCCTGGGGAACCATGAGGAAAGGGCTGCTCTTGTGTCCCCCTGCCTTGCTGGCAGGACAGGGGGCAGAGCACCCATTTCAGCATGGGCTGCACAGGACCAGGTGCACAGGTCTGGCAGACCTGGGCTGTCAGCTCTTCACTCTGTGCAATGGACGTACTCAGATTAAAGCACACCATGAATGTGCCTTCCCATTGCAGAGCAGTTGGGATCCAAATCTCAGTGTGGAGAACACCTCTGACACCCTGATGTCGTTGTCCTAGCTGGTGCTTTGGCAGCCTTGGGGCAGGACTGGGTTTGTGCCAGTCCAGCAGTGCCTGGCTCATGGGTAGGGAGGATCCAAGCTGGCATAACACCATCCTTTGGCTCTCCCCACACCAGTTCAGCCGCTGCATCACCTCCCAGCTCATCAAGTGGTTCAGCAACTTCCGTGAGTTTTACTACATCCAGGTGGAGAAGTTTGCCCGGCAGGCCCTGCTGGAGGGTGTTGTGGACGCTTGCAGTCTCCAGGTTTCCCGGGACTCAGAGCTCTTTCGTGTCCTCAACATGCACTATAACAAGGGCAATGACTTCGAGGTGAGGAGTGGGATCTGGGGGAAGGGGATGGTGGCATTTGCAGGGGTAGGGAGGAACCATGACATGGTTGTGTCATTGGCTGATGCCTGTCTTGCTGCAGGTGCCAGGGCGGTTCCTGGAGGTGGCCAGCCTGACACTGCAGGAGTTCTTCAGCGCTGTCAGGGCAGGCAAGGATGCCGATCCCTCCTGGAAGAAACCCATTTACAAAATCATTTCCAAACTGGACAGTGACGTCCCAGAAGGGTTCAAAGCTGCTGGCTGCTCCCAGGAACTGCTCCAGAGCTGAGTCTCTGTGAAAGCTGCCCTGGGTCATGTGTGCAGCCACCACGTGCTAAGCACCTCATGGGAACTCTGTACAGCACCTGTTACTTGGGTTGTTATTCTCTCTCTGAGGGCCATGCACATTCTGTAAGACAGCTCCTTAGGTGAGGCCTATCACTTTCCTCATGTGCAGGGATTTTATGCTGTGTATTGTATTCTGCTGCTCAGAACTGGTGAGGACTGCCAGAAGGGAGGGACAGAGATGAAGCCATCAGGTTGGAGCCTGAGAAGTTGCCCTGCCTCAGCTCCATGATCCTGGCTGAACCGCCTTCATTCTCTCTTCCAGAAGGTCACAAACCAAGCCAAACAGCCTTGCTGTTTATAAAACAGGAAGAGGTCTTAGTAGTGGGCAAAGTTTCCTTGGCACAGCAGACCAGCGGATGTACCGAGTCCAAAAGCATGACTCAGTTTCTGTCCAGATACAACACACCACTGTCCAAAGAAAACAGCTGGTGAATTCCAGCGTTTCAAGCACTCCATGGGGATAGCTGTTCCTGTCTGCGATATGTAAAAACTGTTTGTTGTAGCCAGCAAGAAAAACAATCTCCTCCACCTCCCCTGTGCTGTCAGACAAGACCCCCCCATGCAGATGTGTGCTCTGGCCAAGCAGGTGTGTGCTCCCCAGCAGTGTTCTCTGGGATGCTGGAGGAGAGCAGGATGCACAGCCAGCACTGCTTGGCACTCCAAAGCGCCTCCATCAGCCCATCACCTGGGAGGACAGCTCCATGTTAAACACCCACCCATGTTCCCTCACACCATATTCCTGCTGGCAAAACCGCCCCAAGCATCTCTGCTCTGCACCCTGCCCTTGGTGAAAGAGGAGAATGTTATTTGGGATCCATCAGTCCCTGTGAGTTTAGCACAAGCTGGGGAAGAGCTGGGCCTAGACATCTAAAGCCCTATTGCTGTAAGGGTTGTAAACTCAAGGAGGTTTCTCCACTCTGTGGCCAAGACTTAGTGGCTGCTTTTCTACCTGATGGAGCATGGTGAAACATTTTGTGCTAAGAGCTCTCTAATCCTGCCAGAGGTGGCAGTGGAGAGAAAAAGGCTGGGAAGAGGAGGGAGCTCTAACAGAGGCATGGCACAAGGGCACTGGGAGGGCAGTGATGAGCAAAAAACATACCCACTCAAAACCCTGAGGGAGAAGAAGACTGGGAAAAGGCCAAGACAATTTTGGGTGTGCCATAAGGTTTGCTGGTACTAAGAGTGCAGCAAGTGACTCTTGAGAGGAGAAACAAAGCTCCAGCATCAGAGGAGCGCATGGGGTGATCCACAGGCAATGCATCTACAGGAATAAAGAAGTGGTAATGTCAGGACACAATGGGGAGCTCTGAAATAGGGGCAGTTTGACAGTAGTTCTCCCAGTCGTGATTGTGACCACCCAGATTTACTGCTTTTTCTTGTATGTTTATTTCTCCGAGTTTGTATATTTTACAACCCTAACACCAAACTTACTTGATTCCCTTTTAAATAAACATATTGTTTAAGTTACCCCTTTACCTCCCTATAGACCTATTAGATAATGTCTCTTCTAAAGAGTTATTCCAGGAATTTATTGTTTTTTGTTGGGAAAAATACCACTGCAGCAAAAGGGCAGTCCTTCTGCCAGCATCTCTGTGTGGTCAAGCAGGCTCACTAACCAACATCAGCTCCTTTAAACCTGCCCCCTCACCCCAAATGCCTCATGGTTAGTCTGCTCTGAAGTGCAGCTTGTGAGGATCAGGAAGGTGTGGGGGGGACTGGAGGCAGGCAGAGGCATATCCCAAAGCTTAAGGGAGCTGGACTCAAATGTACAACATCGGATAAATGCTGCTGGTGGTACCATGAATGTGCCATTCCTGCAGGCAATAATGACCCCAGAGCTTTGTAAGTAATGCTTTGGATAGGCAAAACCAAAGCTGCTGGAAAGGGAAATGATGGCCTGGATCAGGGAAGGGTCAGTAAATTTATCTGTCTGTAGCTAAATAATTAGGGAACATAAGGTTGAGGTTTACAGGGGGCATTCTGCTGAAACAAAGCCTTTTTACACAGAGTTTCTGGTGGAGGTAGCAGGTAACATGCAAGTCCATGAGTGTCAGTAGAACAGCAGGTGGGTGACTGAGAACAAGACAGTGCTCCAAATCACAGTCATGCAGTGGCTGAGGTTGTAGGAGACATCAGGAGGTCATCTTGTCAAACCCCCTGCTCTAGCAGGGCCACTGAGACACAGTTGCCCAGGAACATGTCAGAGGGGTTTTAGGTACCTCCAAGTAAGGAGGGACTCTACAACCTGATCATTTATGAAGACATTTAGGACGATTGGACTCTTTGCAGCAGTATTTTTGCTCCAGTGGTTGCCATATAATTACAAGGGGGAACTAGAGAGTTGTGTATTACACTGGTTTTTGTGAAATGTGGGCCAGAATGACCATGACAAACAGCATCATAATCAAAGATATCCTTTGCCTGTGATGAGGTCTCACTACCTGTATCCATTGGTTCAATTCTGCCCATGTAGATTTTCCATCTAACAAAGAAGACTTAAAAAAACAAACCAAAAACATTCCAAAATAAACAAACAAAAAACCCCACAACCCCACCCAAGCAACAGCAACAAAACCAAAACAATACAAAAGCAACTCAGAAAAAACCCCAAAACAACCAAAAAGCCCCCCAGCATAGCTAGAGAGACTCTGCAAAGGACTCAAGATCACAGAGCACTTGTATTGGCTGGCATCTTCTTTGGCAGCTTTTCAACCTCTGCCTACCTTCAGTAAAGTGCAGCAGAGACCACAGAAGTGTCAGAGATGCAGAGGTAGAATCTACCCACCTTTTTGTCACCCTATGGTCCTCCTGCAAGCTCCTCTGTGGGGAGCCTGGGGTGCAGCTGCCTCCTCCAGGGCCTCTTGTCTGTTTGGAAGCAGGGGGGTTGCTCTCAGACAGGCACAACTCTGCTGCTGAAGTTGAGTGAGTTGAATCAAAAAGACTTGTGCTCCTGTGAGAGCCTTGGAAAGCAGCAGCCAGCTGAGAAAGAAGGAGATCACACTGCCTTCCCTCCCATCTAGGTCACAGGAGTACTGATATGGAGAAGGCAGTACATCTGCTGGGAGGTGGGGAAAGTTGGAGTTACTCTTGGGGCAATGGGGCCTGAAGCATGAAGGAAATAGGGTGTGAATTCCACATGTCCAGTAACTACTGGGATTCTGCAGTGCTCCAGTTCTCCATCATCTTCATTAATGACTTGGACTCAGGACTCAAAAGAATAATAAGAATACTAAGTTTGCCAATGTCAACTCCCTTGAGGGAGAGAGGTCCTGCAGAGAGACTTCAGCAAATCAGACAGATGGGCAATCACCAACTGCATGAAGCTGAACAAGGGCAAGTGCCAGACTGCATCTGGGATGGGGCAATCCTGGTTGTGTGTCTCCAACATCCTCAGAAAGCAAAGCAGAGGGGCAGGCACTGATTTCTTCTCTCTGGGGACCAGTGACAGGACTTGAGGAAATGGCCTGAAGCTGAGTAAGGGGAGGTTTAGTTTAGATACCAGGATAAGGTGTTTCACCCAGAGGGTGGTTGGGCACTGGCACAGGCTTCCCAGAGAAGTGGTCACAGCCCCAAGATTGACAGAGTTCAAGAATTATTTGAACAATGCTCTCAGACACATGGTGTAACTCCTGGGGTGTCCTGTGCAAAGAGGGGAGTTTGAATGTTGATGATCCTGATGATCCTTTCCAACTCAGCATATTCTATGCTTCTATGAAATTAAGGTTTCACTACTTGTGCTGTGCAGGGAATGGTGTGTAATGTCATTTATGTTCTAGTCATACCCAAGACATAAAAGCCTTCAAACAAAGCCTAAAGGGTGTCCGTCACAGAGAGTCCTACTTAAAAAGTGGGTCTGCTTGGAGGGCTGAGGGGAGAAGGGAGAGTTGCTGCCCACACAGAGACTATGGTCATGACTCCCAGGTTTGGCTGGGCTCTTGCTTCACCATTTCCCACTAATTAGCCAAGGAAGCAATTTGGGTAGTGCAGTCATTACTGCTGAGTTTCATCTTTAAATAAAAACTCCTTTCCTTCCCTCTATCCAAATTTCTGTGGTATACACAAAAAGCCCACAGGCACTGGTAACTACCTCCTCTGGGAACAATTCCTCAGGGCTATCCTTTTATATTTCCAATCCATTCTTAGCCCATCCACAACAACACACTTAGTCTACACAGCTATACAGCAGCAAAGACTGCTAAATATTTAAAATCACTGATTCCTGCCTCCAGGCTGAGGCTGCCGAAAGAGGGAGGTGTGACCACACTGACTAAGCTAGCAAGGGCCTGAGAGCCCTTAGGTACTCCTCTATGCTAATACTTACCATAAGAGCCTATATTACTCATGTGTAGGTAATTAGAGCTTGCAGAAGTTCCTAGTGAATGTTTGCCCTATGTTCCAAAATAGCTTGAGGGAAACTGACAATAAAACGTATGTTTTTTCTTCCATTTAATGACTTGCACCGGTCTAGTGACTGAACCAGCCCTAGAAGTTCCCAGCTCAAACAAATGTTCGTGAAAGGGACCTTCCCTCAAATACACATCTCAGATGCTTATCTGACATCAGGGCAGCTCTCCATGTAAGTATCCCTTGGTGACCCACTGGTTCATGTTCATGAATACTCAGTATTTGCTGGCCCATTATATGCATTGGAAGGACAGATTATTCCTGGTTATAGTACAATTACCACATTTGAGAGATCTGACTTTTCTCTGGAGAAAACAGCCCTTCCTCTGCCTCTTGTGGGCAGAGCTGCCTTGTGCCGCTGCCAAGCACCACCTGGGGAAAAGGTGAAGCGACACAGGGAGAGATTGTGGCGAGCAGTGTTAAGGGTAAAACAGGCTGTGGGTTCCTCAGGACAGACTAGTATGTCTAGCTGATAGTGAAAGCTTTTTCCTTTTGCACACCAAGAAATTCAGTATTAGTTGTACCATGGACCAGGAGATGGGAGATGGGCTCTGCCAGGTGCCAGCTTCATAGCAGAAGCCAGGTGAGCTGTTCTCCCTTGACTTACCCAATGAAAAGCCCCGTTTTGACAGTGGGACAGTGGGAAAGGAGCCACACAGTTACTCTGGGTCACCAGCCTGCTGTAGCAGCTCAGGTGCAAGCACAAAAGCTCAGGTGAAGAGTTGAGCACGGTGGAAAAGGGAGACTGGGAGCTTTGCCCAGACAAGACAAGGCTGGTGCACCATGACAGGGAGGCCATTGTGTAGCCTAGAGGCTTTTAAGGGAGATACTCTCAGCAAGGGTACACAAATAAGAGAAGAGTCAGCCTCTGCTGGAAGCTGTCTCCACCACCCAAACCCCACAGGCTGGTGCTTGTCTTGGAGGGGGATGGCTGGTGTAGGAGAAGATGACAGACAGGCTGCTAGACAAAAGCATCCATGTCCATGTATACAAAAAGACCAAACCAATAAATCCATTTTTAAAAGCAGGCCTGATAGAGAAGGCTTGAGAATGGCTATTCAAGTAAACCAGGGAGAGCTGTGCACAAATCTCAAGGAAAAGCAGATTTAGGTCAGCACTCAACACTTGTGTAGATACAGTTCATATTCATATACTAATTCCTTCTTGTCTAACTGTACAGGCTGCTGAGAGGCAAGTGAAGTCTCACGTCACTAAATCCAATGATCAACATTCTCCTTTTTTTCTGGTAATGTACAAACACTAGAGAGACCTAAAATTTGAGAAAATTTCAGATTTTGTCCTTTTTTAGATGGCTTTTAGCATTTTTACAGCAAGCAATCCCACCTGTCATCATCTTCTGCAGTATTTCTACAGGCTTTCCAGATTTAGTCATGTTACTTAGCACTAGCCTTTTGATTAAAAGTTTATAGGGTAATTCTCACTTTATGTACAAGGGTTAAACACTGTTCTGGTTTTTGCTAATCCAATAAAACAGGCACTACAGATTACCTACTAAGCAACTCTTAACGACACAGCATAAAGTCCAACTGGCATGAGCTGAAGTGGCAGCTTCCCTCCTGGTGTTTATTGCCTTCTCACTAGTTGTTTTACTAGATTTAAAAGGACAATTTTAAAAAGTGCCACTCTGTACCCACCAGCATCAATCTTTTTGTCTTACTGTAATCATGGAAAATAAGCAGCTACAACTAAGTGGTGAAGTGAAAAGGTGAGAATATGAAAAATACAAATAGAGGAAAAACTGGGAAACTTCAGGGAAGATATTTTACTGGATTTCCCAAACCACATATGTGTCATCCATAGCTTTACACAAAGAAATGATAAAAATTACTTTGTATTATTTTTTAAAAATAAGCTAAATACCTAACATGTATGCATATAAACATATCTATACATCTCAATATTAAAACTCTCCTCATTTGGTTCTCAGAGAACAAGCATGGAATACTCAACAGCTTAAGTGATTGTTTTTCATTTCTAGTTTCCAGATTTAAAAAAAAAAATCACCATAAGGAGTATAATTAAAGTCACCAAGAATTCATGCTCAAGGGAAAAGCGAGACCAGCACTATGCATCTCTGCATGTACTGAGCCCCTATGATTGGCAATGCAACCTGTGTTGAAATAAAAACAATTACAAAGGCCAGTTACAGATAAAACACTTTTGGAATAGTATCTACAGTTACAATAAGATAATGCTGTAAAATGGTGTTTTTAAAACCCAGAGTGCTCACCCCTCTTGCACAATCATTATAAAGCAGAACTATCACCTGTTCATGTTTCGCAATGTCCCAGGCTGCAGCTGTGAGCCCACAGATTTTACAGTTTGTTGTTTCTTTTGAGGAAGGCCGTGACCATAAATGGCATTTCCTTCTGAGCACAGAACACCAGGTGCTTTTTACTTGGCAGTGGTCTTCAAATAACCTTTGGGAAAGCACAAGCTCCAGGGCAGCACCCAGTCACTGCTGCTGTCAGAGCTTCACTGCTCCGTGACTTCAAACAAACCACTTATTCTGCAGCTACCTAAGCCCTAAGCTTCAAAGCAAGCACCTCCATTTCTGACTAAACTTCTAGTAAGCAATGATATCCAGAAGACCACAGCTGGAACTGGAAGCATCAGGAGGTAAGGAACACCATCTCGGTAATGGTCTTGTCAGTGAAAGCATTCACGGCACAGGTTCTTGCCTGTAACAAAATTGTAACAGACCAGGCCAGGGTGTGAGTGTTTGATCTGTGACAAATGTTCTGCTTCAAGACCGTCAAGGAGCTTTGATTACATATTGAAACTTACAGAAGTGACAACACTATACTCACCCATATGTCAGCACTTAAGTGGAGACATGTCCATTAACACTGTATGATTTGCTTGTGTAAGCATCTTCCAACCTGCAATGTAACCAGGATGCTGCCAGCAATGTTTTCTGCATTTGAATAGTCATACTGACCAAGGAAACAAAATCCTTGCAGATCCTGGGCTTACTCATAAAGATGACTGCATATAATTTTTTAGAAGGGGCCACCTCATGCTAAGAGGAATTGTCTTTGGACTGGTGTTTCTTGACAAGCCAAAGTGGAGAAGATTGAAGCGGCACAGAGCATCTGTTTGGTGTAGAACAAATTGTTGCTGTGTGAACTCTTGAGTAGCTAAGACAAAACTACAGAATCATCTTTCTCCTGAGCTGCTGTAAGGCTGTTTCTATAAAACTGCTTTGGGTATTTCAAGCAAAAAAATAAGCAATTTCTTTCCTTTACACCCTCAGCAGCACCAATGACTATCCCATTACCTGGTAACGAGTATAGTGGTATTGATATACTCCAAACACCACACCACCATCTGTGACCACTTGCCTCCAAATTTATTGGTAATGAAAAGCAAGTGTAGCTCTTCACTGTGTCATGAATCACAGGCCAACATTTATGTGGGAATACTCTAACTTGACAAAATAATGAGTATGAAGGCCTCAGTCAGTCAGTAGACTCACAGTTACCACCACAAGATCTTACCTCTCTTAATATTACTGTGTGGCCTATTATGTCAGCCACAGTCAACCATCAACCTCAGGGTCATCCAACTGTTTGTTCTGCAGAGGCTGTTCTCTTGCAAAGAGTGGCAGTTGCAGTCCTTTGCAGACCACCCTCTCATTGTAAACAATGCTGGAACCAGTGTGGGAGGTGTTCCTTGGCACCACTGCACTGATACCAGAAAGCAGGGTGTAGTGGCCCAAAGGCCTTTTCAGAAAAGTTTACTGTCCCTTGCATCATCCCTGAGACATAGTCATGATCCAAGGATTTGCTGCTTCGGCAGTTTGCAAAACTCAGTCCACCATTTCACAAAGCTGCTCCTATAAGCCTTTTGGTGCCAGTTCAATTCTCTTTATTCAGTCTATTATTGAATGGTCATATGTTTGCAAGCATTCAAAGGCAAACTATGGAATTAGAAGTCCACACCCAAAACACAACATCTCTAGCACACTGGAAGCTAAAGTCGAGAAAGGATTCTCAGACATACAAAATAATAATTAAGAAAGCTGGGGGAGAGGGAGGTAGAGAGGATAGAGAAATACAAGTACTGTAGATGTTACTCAGATATCATGCACGTGTAAAACAGAAATCTGTAGAAGTAATGGAGTAATGACAAGGCAAAAAATCAGATCCTGCATGGGGAAGATTTGCATATGATAGCTCTAAATCCTGGTACAAATAAAGGAGCACTGAGAACTAACAGGGAGGAAGGTTTTATGCAGATGCGTCTCCAATGTCTGTTTTTCCCCATACAAGATTTAAACAGAACTGTAGCACTGGGAAAGTGTCCTGCCATTACAACTCATTTCTGCACTGATAAATTTGAGCACACAGTTATGTTATCAATACATATAACTGTAGCATGGCTTCAGACCTTTGGTGTACCTCAGCACATGAATCCACATCATACACAGTTCCAAATTACAAGACATTCATACACTATCCCACATGAAGATGTAGCATTCTCCCAAATGCAAAATGGAAGAGGACTGACTCATTAGGATAAATCCCCAGATAAAAATCACCTTAATTAGTCTATGAGGAGTTACAAGGTGATTTCTGACAAGCACCCCTGAAGACATGCATTTTTGTGCCATTCCTGCTCAGGTAATGGGGCTTATCTGCTCCACATTAACTGTTCAGAGCTTGGCTCAGATGCATCCTGGGCACAGGACAGAATCCCTGCATGTATAGGGTTCAAGGGCAACATGTCAGTGACTGCCAGAGATAGGCTGCTGATTCCAAAAGCAGAACTGTTCTTAAAATAAACCAAATTCTGTGACAGTGACATCAGCAAAAAACCATAGCCAAACAAAAAAATACCAGTTGGTAACAGTGTAAGTAAAAAAAAATGTGGTGCCTAATTGCAAAAATGGTATTTTACATACTATCCTATTTTCGAAACCATCTTTTATCAGTTAGAAAATTAGCAAAAAGAGAGGAATCTGACACTCTTTTTCCTACCCTTTAACACTTTCTAAAATTCCCTAGAATACTGTTTAGTCTTGATTTTGCTGGCAATTATACTCTTTTTGCCAGGGAACATGCCAACCATATGCATATTTGTAAAATATTTTAATAATGTTAATGATTTTAAACTCACTATTTCCATTACTGCTTGTGGATCAAAGATTTGGAACAGTGAAACTAATTAAAAAAAAAGCACCGACATATTGCAGAAAGTTAGTAATGTCTCTACTACATATAGACTCCATGTGTGCATTCAGCTACACTGAACTCCACTTGCCAGGTGTATGCAACCTGACACTAATACCAAGAAAAAAGAAATTACAGCAAAGTCTGAAACTTGAAAAACAGCAGTGTAGAAGGCTCTGAAGGCCACGTACAAGTCTTAAATCTGTTGGATAGGACTAATCCAGCTGGAGAACTGAATGTAAAGGAAACCAATTCCATCATTACACATACAAGTTTCATATAATATACATATGAAGTGCATCACATATTTGTTCATGACCTGTGCTAGAAAATGATGTAAAAAATTATGCCAAGAAAGTTAATTATCACAAGACAGAAGCTCTTTATTTGTCTGTCCTCAAGGCTTGTTACCTCAAGGCTAACAAGTAGCTTTCACTGCTGAAAAAAGATGTCCCTCATCTTGATGCACTTACCAAGGACAAGTTAAGAAAAAAGGAAATGCCACAACAGCCCAGCAAAGAAAAACCAATGTGTATTACACTCCTGCAAGAATGTAGTCATCTCATTACTAACCCTGGACCTCATGCAGACTTGTAAGTAGCGTGTATTTCTGAAGTTTTGTTTCACTGGGAAAAATAAACAACTGCCCATGCACAAGAACAGAGCATCCACATTTTCTGTTAACAGAACTTAACACCAAAAACTTCATATGCTAAGAAGAAATGTCTGAATGAAGAGAGAAATGTTGCAATATTCCTTGAGAAAGACAATTTGTAGGAGATTGTTCATCAGTAACAGGCACTGTTGAGGAACTGTTGCAAAACTGCAATGGCTGCTGCTGTATCAGAGGATGCAGTAAAGAGTAGCCTTTGAGAGAGAAATTCTCTGAACAATTGTAGCCTTTCAAATGAATTACTTATATGTACAATGCAAAAAACTACCCAAGCAGAGAGCAATATGACATGATATGGTCAGTATTTTTGCATAATCAAAACAAACCGTGCCAGTTTTTGCTTCCAGAAAGCCCTTTCCTTCAACATAGCACATTGCTAAGTCCAGCCAAGGAACAAGAGAAGGATGGAAGTCTGCAGGACTCAGACAACCCTCTACAAGCCAGCACTGGAATACAACTGATAAGGAAGGTGATGAAGAAATGTTTATCACTGAAGGTCACAGGTCTCAAAAGTCCCCCAGAACTGAACCAAAGTCAAACAACCATTTCTGGTTTTACTGAGGTAAACCTAGCTTTTGAGTTAGATGTTTATTTTGCTCCAAGTCTGTCTTCAAACAGAATACAACAGGCATGCACTGTCAGCATACTGCTAGCAATGCAGCATACTCACCAATTTTGTGTCTCTTCAAAAAGACTAGTAAAAGAATTGTGTAAAAGGCACCTCAAGATTCTTCCCAAGCTACATCTGAACCATATACACTGCAATGAGAATGTAACAGGCAGGCTTTGAAGTAAAAATGAGGAAGTTTATACCCAACATCAGGGCCATCCCTTCAGCCTTACAGCAGACTTTCTCTGGCTGTTGGGAGAAGGGAAAGGAGATACAAATAGTTATATTCTTAATAAAGCAACATGTAGATTGCAAACTTCTTGGAAAAGAATATTCACATTCCTCACTAACTACAAAGTGCCTCCTTGCAAACTGTGAAGCAATCATATTGAACATTGTGGAAACCTATTTGAACAATTCACATCAGAGCTGCAAGTTTGTTTCATTATCACAGATCTTGGTAGTGCCTCTAGATCAAGCTGAAGTTCTGAGACTTCTTAGTCAGAGTAAAATTAGCAGGTTCTTCTACAAGAAGTATCCTTAGTGTTTTGGCCTGGATATTTACCCATATTTTTCTTTACTCCAAGGAGAAAAAAAAAAAAAACCCAAACCAACCAACCAACAACAAAAAAACCCAAACCAAAACAACCCCACACAAACAAACAACCAAACCCCAAAAACAAACAAACAAAAAAACCCCAAAAAACAACAACAAAAAAACCCCAAACCCAAACAAACCCCAAACCCCACCAAGCCTCTAAAAACAACAACAAAAATGCAATAAGAAACTCTGGAAGGCTTCAGAAGCATTATTTCTTACTACAATATATTTAAAGACTTTACGCTCCAAAAGCAGCTATTAGCAAGTTAAATCCCATTTTCCATTAGAAGTTGGAAGCTGTCAAGGTTTTTAGGAGGATATATACAACCATTTACTTTTGATGCCTCTCTTTAAAGCAGAAGAAAGATCTTGTTCCATATTTATACAGCCTGTAGGTTCAATGGAGCACAAAATCTTGACAGTGGACTGCAAGTGATACTCCACACAACAGCAGAATGTTAATCACTGACTTTTTTTTATTGAAAAGCGACCACCTACCTTCATGAATTAGAAGTTACTAGTTTAGAATTGTATCACGGAAAATGAAACCACAAAAATCAAATTACTGTGGAATCAATATGATGTTTTTCCCCCAATCCTAATATTAATTAAATGCTTTAGTGCCATCTGGTTGTCATTACCTGAAAAATCTTGATTTCTGTGTGAATAATTGAGGAGTACAGTGAGATCTAACAGACTAGTTATCTCTCCACACCTTCAAAGAAAAGAATTTGGCAACTGTAGTTCAATGGAAATGGGAAAAAAACCCACCTCAAAGCATAGTAGTAAAGACTCATCACTTGCACAATAGTTTTGAGCATCCACAGATGAATACATTGAAACAATGTAGGCCTTTGTCAGCAAGGTTTTCTGTCCTTCAAACAGTAATGTGGTCTTCTCAAAAAAACCCAGAAGCCACATATATGCAAAGCCTTGTACCTGGGTCAGCAACAGCAGTCAAATAAGACTTCTATTACTATTGGAATAAAACTTACCAAAACAGAATTAAAAAAAAAAAAAATTAAACTGCTGCTTAAGATATCTTGTCATCCACATACAGTGTATGTTGCCACTAAGGTAATTTTCAGTACAAATATTGAGATTTTCTGCAGTTAAAGGCTATTTACACCCTGATGCCAGGAAGACTTGCAGCTCTGTTCCCTTCCTGTGCTAATCCCAGAGAATTAACATCCTACAAGATTTAAACAGAAAACATTTTAGATTTGAAAAACTTTTTTTTTTCCCCTTTGGTAATTTTTCAATTTACATGTAACCCTCAAAAAGCTTCTTCAAGACAAACTGCTTTCTAAATCAGCTTGCTCAATGACACTTTTGACCTGCAGGCAAAAAATTGCAGGAATCAATTTAAGATTCTCCTCCATAAACATCTATGCAGCAGTAGCTAAATCAAATATCTCAGACAGTGAGCTGCTAGCATATTCTACCCACACAAGACAGATTCCAGCTCTGATAATTAGAGTAAAAGTAACTGAACTCCTTTTCCTTTTTTGGGTTCTGTTTTTTTCCCCCAAGGACCCCTGCAGTTATAATTTCTCTCTAAAGATAGCAACATCACAGGAATTGGTGAAGTGATGACAATCTTGCAGTCCTCATGTACTCCTGAGAGTAGGAACTGTTGAAACAGTAATTTCATATAGGAATATACTGATCACAGCAGACAGTTCAGATGCCATCTAATGCAAAGCATTAGGAATTTCTTGTGTAAAACTCAACATATGAGTGTATCATGACCAGTATTGAAACAAAAGTTATCCCTGTACACATGTACAAGTATGCAAAAAAACTTGATTGACTGACACTTCAGAGCACAAGCTGTAGGGAGAGGCCTCCCTTCCCAAAAAAATTCAATCAGAGTTCCACGAGGCAGAAAAATTTTGTGAAAAAATGAAACTGTGCCATTTCCACCAAGACAGCTTTACATCTTTGATTTTGCATATTGAAATATTAAATCCTACAATTCAAAGAGACTAGAGCCTCCTGTCTAGAAACCTAACACAGAACAGAAAATACAAGCAACTTCAAAACACTTTCGCCTCTCCCTTTGCAGCAACTTGCTGTGCCTTTGTTTGGTAACAGTACTTGAGCTTACCTGGTTTAAGCAAAATCATGAATAAAAACATGTTCTTCCAAAGAGTATTAAACAGCTAGAAGGTGACAACTCACCTGAACAGAATATTGTCATTACTAATTTTCCAATCTACATGCACGAGGAAGACTTAAGGCTCACAACTGCAGATTCAGTACCATGCAAATTTGGAAGAGACATTGCAATTGCTGGAATACTCCACAGGTAAGAATAAATCAAAACAGTTTCACCATGAAGAAGTGATTAATCTTGAGGAGAAATTAAAAGTGTTCCTTGGAGTAAACAGTCCTTTAGTTTAAGCTGAAGGATTCTGACTCACTCATGTAGAAATAGATGAGCAGAAGAGAAAACAATTTTGATTCAAGTTTTATGAGAGAATAAAGATGATTGCCCTAGAGAC
The DNA here is from genome assembly GCA_013400255.1 of Sitta europaea. NCBI lineage: Eukaryota > Metazoa > Chordata > Aves > Passeriformes > Sittidae > Sitta > Sitta europaea. The sequence continues at coordinate 170,202 of VXBS01004678.1, read as the reverse complement.
TCAAACCAGAAATGTGCCGTTCATATTTTAAATTCTATGAAACTTTTGTTCTTTCCTTTCTCATTTCTACTATGACAAGAAAACTAAGTATATTCACAGTTTAATAGTTGATGCTGCAAGTGTACAAATCTCAACTGAGATGGCCACCTCTGCTCCTCAAATATTTTATCTCATAGTATCAAAGTTGTCCTGCTGCAGTTTGATCCCAAATTGACAGTGGGCCACAAGTTCAGAATTTAGAACTCATTTTCCAGAAGTAATCTGGGAAATATTAAACAGTGAAGAGAGACATAACAGAAAAGAACTATGTATCCATCATTATTTAGTTTCCTGAGGATGCATGTGAACATTCCACAAGCAAAGAAAATGCAGTACTGCTTCTCCTTTCCAGTCCTTGTATGCTGACTTACAATGCTCCCAGGAAAGTTCCAGGCTTTCAGTTCAGTCAGCTCACAGTTACCCAGCTGCATACTGCCAGAGACAGCATGAACCTCACGGCAAAAAAGCACATCTTGCTTCCAAACCCAGCTCAACCACGTTTCTTCAAATCCCAAGGTCTGTCCAGTATTGTGTGGGTGGCAGCAACATGAATAATAAGATGGCACAGCCTGCTAAGGGAAATTGTGTCCTAAGGGCACAAAATCATTCACCACAACAGCTGCATTTATATAAATGAACAGAGTATTTTTTCTACTGGTAACAATACATCTGTTTAGATGACAGCAAGGTGTCCCACAGGCAGAATTATTTTATTCCTCTGAAAAGGACTCTCAAAGAGTTCCAATGATGTTGAAATCTCAAATTGGGAAAAAATGATTTTGGCTGGTGAGTTCATGTTCTTCTCTCTTATTTAAAAGCACACTATGTACAGACTACTCTTCTGCAGGAATCATACTTTCTAATGCAACTTGCAACTTACAGTTCTATGATAATTTTTAACTATTTAACTGTGTTAGATGTGGGTTTTTTTGGGATAGGTTAGTATATGTTTCAGTATAATGTCACAACTCTACTTTTCCAATTCAATTCTTTCAGAAAAGCCTCCACTGAAATTCTGCTCAGCATCTCCATGGTTACCTAAATGGCTGCTCAGAGATTAAAAGGCTTCTGAAAATAGTTAAAACAATGCCTTACAAAGAGACAAGAGCAGAGATGTATTCTAGGTCTTGACAGACAGGCAGGGAAAAACTAACGGACAGGGTTAACAAAGATGAGAGAAGCAAAGTCCAAAAAATGCTAAACCCAACTTGATGTGTGAAAAGTAAAACAAACTTGTACCAATACCAAGTCTTCCCTTCTAAGGACTGGGAATTAATAATGCAAGGTAAATTACTCATCTTTGTTGATGCAAACATTTGAGGAAATAGAAAAACAATTTTCTAGAACTGATCTAATACTCTCAGCTATTATTTCACTCTTTCTTACCATAATGAGAAACTTAATGAGAAATCCTATAGTAGAATACAAGGTGACTGATGATGACAACTGTGCTCTATTCACACAGCACAGCATGTTGCACACTCCCTTGCAAAAACCACAGGTACTTCTCTCATGAGACAGGTAGCTCCAATATTTAGAAAGCAAACTGACTTTAAAAAAACTGAAGTGTCATAAGAAACTGTAATTCACAGAAAATACTGTTTTAACAGTCAACTTTGCTGAGAAGGTAGTAACTCCATTCTGCAGCAGGTAATGTTTTTTTCAGAGCTGTATTTTTCAATGTGATGCACAAAACCAGTTCAACTTAGCACAATTGCATCCATGGTCAAAGATGGATCATTACATGAGAGTGCCAGATGCATATCTTCCTATTTAGTTATCAATGACAGTTGGTATTCATTCTGCTCAGGGCTATGAAAGGTTCTACTGACAATATCAGGGAGCAAACAAGTAAGAATTAAATCAGGATTAAGACAATGTATCCTGTACTGAAGGACTTCCCAGACAGAAGGAAAATCACTAATCAGCAATCTCTGGTTAGGAGCCAAGAAAGGGACTAGCTAGCTATTCTCAGTTCTGCCAGCAGTAATGATGAATTTTTCCTTTTTGCTTCATTTCTTCAGTCTACAGTCTAGGTGTCTAGAGTATGTAGAATCTGCTATAGGTTGTAGTTCTGGCATAAGTTATTTTGTTTCAGAGCCACTTCCCATCAAGAAGTCAAAGATTGATCTGCTAAACACTCAAACCAACTGAAACAAACAGCAAAGATTATGGATATATTGCTATTTCTGTACTAAAGAAGGGGAAAACTTCTGAACTTCAGGAAAACAACAAAACCTGAGCCCTTCAGCCTTTTCTGGTCAAACAATCTGACAACAGTCTACAATGACATGTTTTCATAACTGAATTCTGTGTTACACTTCAAGACTGATATATTTTCTGTCTGTTCTCAAAGTATAATTTTATGTATATTCCCCGCTCATTTTTCTTTAGTTCTACATGCACCACAGAATAAACACCATGACATAACGTCTCAGTATTACCTGCCAAAATAATTTCAAAATTCATAAAACCAGTAAACAATAAAATAACTTCTGACAGACACTATCCATTTGAATGCTCCAGAAGTACTCTTCAGTCTGGAAAGAAAAATGTTAGAAAAGGATCTGGTACAGTAGCATTAGCAAAAAATACAGACAAAATCACTATCAGTTCTTAAGAGTCAAGAAACAGCATCAACCCATGGTAGGCCACAAGAACTCCAGTTTTGTTATGGAAAACTGAGTATAGACTGAAACCCATTTTACACGTACCTGAGAGTAACTTCTCCAAAGTGAAGCTCACCTGATTTCCACAGCAATACACAGTACTCATTTCTTGTTAACTATTAGTTTCCCTTTGTCAACAATTCTCCATCACAATTTAAAGAGTACTTACTTAGCAACATTTTGAGACGTATATATGCTATATAAAGTATGTGTACACAGAAAATGTGCATTTAATACCTTCTATTTTAAAAATGCTGCATTCAGGGAGCTCAATTTTCTTGTATTAAACATATTCAGGGCATAATACAAGTTCAGCTATTCCCCTTGTTTACTGAAGAACTTTTAAGCATGCACCACAGAGAAGGCTGAGAAGCAGCCAATAAACCAAACATCAGAGCGGCAAACAAACCCATCTATTACAACCACGTTCTCCTTTAACAACCTGAACTACAACCACACCAGAACAAATGGAATCACCAACCTAGATGCAAAGCACGATGTAATCACTCAACAGAGAAGGAAAATTCAGGACTTCATTTTCTTCCCTCAAAAAGATCAGGAGAAAAAATCCAATTCACCATTAAAATAGCAATTATTTTCAGATTTAAACCTCTTTTCTGGTTACAACATTTTTAATGAAAAGCATTTGCTTTGAAACCTGGTAGGACAAAAGAAAGTTTTCATCAGCAAACCTGATGCTCTGCAGAAGCAATATCCCAGCATCTATGAAGAATCTGTACCACTTTTAATAGATGACTGTTACTCGTACATCTTTTTTTTTTTTTTTTTAATCAAGCTTAACACATTTATCAAAGGAAAAGAAGGGTAGAACTTCTGGTCTTGGTCACTTCTTTTAATGACATATCTTTATGACTCAGCAGACTTACGAATGGAATGAAATACCCTGATAGGAATCAGTGCTGACTAAAAGACAAAGTAAGAGCAAAACAAATTTTCAAGGCTGCCCCTCAGAGAACTCTGTAGTACCTGTTTTCATATTGAGCATTAAAGACAAGCTTTTCATACACTGCTACCCTGAACATTACAGAACCACCCAACAGAATTCATACTCACATAGAAACGAAAATTAGACATAACTGAGAAACTAGGATCCAAACATAATGATATTCCTGCTTTCCAGGAACATGAACTCCCAAAGGCCAGCAAGACCTGGGGTCTTAGTGGATCTGTCTAAGAGAAGAAGAGCAGGTGAAAAACCTAGAAGACAGGACACATCCAGAATTCCACATTCCACAGTACATCTTCCAGGTAAGGATGGTTCTGAGCACTAACATTTGAACACAGACCACATTTAAAATGTCAAACAAAAACCATACTATATGGTCCACCAAGAACACCAAGTTTATAGTGAAATTTATTGTTCTGCTTCCTAATACAATAAGCTACAAGGTACATACAGTATAAAACGAGAACATCCACAGAGCAAAGGTGATAAACATTCTGTGATGGTACAGTGGAGGTAACATCAGTCTAATCCTTCCACTTTATCCCACAAAGAGCAGCTAAAACTACTGACCCTCCCCCTCCCTCCCCTCCAAAAATATTAAAAAGTAAACTGTTTCTCTCACTTAGGAGCAGTGGGATTCAATGAGTTTTTTGAGGGCACTGGTTATCTGCCAGTATCTCAAGAAAATTGCTGTAACTAAAGTACAAAGAAAAACTGTGAAGGTGGGAGTGACATGACCCATGCAAGATGCTCATGACACCTTGATTCACTTCTCCTCAGAGCAAATGGCCTGTAAAGAAAGGAAAAGTTTGTTATGTGGCGCAAACCATCAGTTAACATAGTTAGACTTAAGATATAATAAGCAACATCTGAACTCAACAGGACTAGTAGGCACACAGCTAAACCACTCTTAATGAAACCACAAGCTTCCTTGTAATAAGGCTGGGAGATATGATAGCCGATAATCCTTTCCCCTTTATTGTCAGGTGCTGTACAGAAGGGTGCATGTTGATATAGGCACAGCTGACACCTATTATACAAAGTTCCAAATCAAATAGCCCTGTCTGGGAGAACTCTAACAATGGGGTGAACTGCAGCCTCAATTCTTGAAAAACATCAAGGCTATAAACACAGAGAAAGACTGAATATTTACCTTAAAGGCACAAAAATCCACTTAACCACTGTTTCATATATATTTGGTGCGGTTGAGGGCTCTCTCGGCCAGGTGACCACTTTCATCTGTTATCTTCTCCCAGTCGGTTTGTCCAACAACAAAACCGATGGCCCTTTTCCTGTCAGCATCTTTTTTTTCTTCCAGATCTGCCCATCGCACCTATGGAGAACATCCTATCAGTACAATAGTCTTTCAAGAAATCCTGGTATGAGTCTAGGCTTTCCACTGCAGGTAAGAATATAAGAATACTAATTTCCACTCGTTTTCCTTGTAACTGGTAAGTATTTTATTTTCTGCTAGGTAAAGAGGGAAATTATTTTTAACTGAATATACCAGGTGTTCTATGGAGTAGAAGAAAGTTATAGATGATAAGCATTTTCCATTTCAGTGCTATAGTTCTGAGAGTTGAAGTGTAACTACTACAATTATTTCTCTGTTGAAAGCAACACTTTCTACAGGAAGAACTATCCAAGAGTCATTTACTGGTTTAATTTTCTGGGAAATCTGTCTTTCAATTGCACAATGAAAATATCTAGAAGATGACTATGAAACTACAGAAAGACAGTGTTAAAGAGCAAGTCAGCAATGAGTAAATAAATGAAGGACAGTTTTCTTCTCTATCTTCTGTGATATATTTCTGTTTCAATTTTTCCACTATTTCTTTACACTAAGTAAGTTTTTCATACATATATTATTTCCCCATCTCTACATGTCCATATCTGCACTGCACCTCTTTGTGATAATGCAGATTGCTTGCATTTATTCTGTTCAACATACACAGTGTCACTCCCAAAACAAGACACCGATGGGAGGGAGAGCAACAGGGAGGAGGGAGAGATGCAATGAAGAAAGACTACAGTCCAGAAACTCAGTCCAGAAATACACCATTGCAGGACAAGGACAAACAGTAAGTGAAAGAGTTCTTCTTTGCCATACTGATCAGTCTCATTAAGGCCTGTGTGTTACTGGGGAACATAGCCTTATCAATTTTCTGCTAGCACTTCCCTATCCACAGTCTACCTGGATTTACCCTGACATTTCTTCTGACAAACAGTGTCAGTTTTCTTCCACCATCATCTACTCTGCCAATGCCTTAGGTATCTCCCTTTCTCTCAGACACACTGTCTGGTACTATAATTTTTCTATTTGACATTACAGAGCAAAACAATATCCAAACACTGACAGTTAATTCAAATTACTTCTAGTGGCAAAAGCTGGTCTTTCTATTTTGGAGAGAGAAAAATTTAGCATTACTTCTATTACCTCTCTTTTGTCTCTCTCTATGATTTCCCACTTTCTTTTTCCCAACAGAATTTAAACATACAGCATTTTGTATTAAGACCATGTCAGCATAGTTAATCTGTATTATCTACAGTTCCCAGCTCTGTTCTAACTAGCATTTTTAATTCTGGAAGACCCTACTTGCAAAAATAATCTTACAGAATCTAATGGAACAGCAAAATGAAAAGTAAGTCAATGAAATTCCCATATTCACAGACATTGAATGACTTGATATAAACTCTCTTTCACAGAGACCATTAAATGGTTATATGCAGGCAGTAAGTCATTTGAAAATTTATTACCCTTTTCTTTCCAGGTTCAGAAGCACGTGTATCATAGTCATCTGGAAGCTGCAGATAATCTTCTATTCTACTGGCAATTGCTTCCCAGTCACGTTTTCTTTTAGTGCCAGTCCGCAAACCATCCAGCTTGTCTGAGAACAAACACAGAGCCTCAGCGTTAAGGGAGATTATCTTTTCTATTATTCACACAAACAAGATGAGAGTGGAAAACTTTTCAAAGAATGAGCAGCAGAATTTGTACATCCAGCTTGTCTTGACAGGTGTAATGATGAGAGTTGAAATAAACTGGAGAAGACTCAACACAGTTTTCAAGTTTTATTGATCTTCCACGTTAACTGTGTGGCAATAACACTCAGTGTTGTTTTCTATATGAGGGAGAAAAAGTTTGCTCTTCTGGATCCATATGGAATCTGTTCTTACAGGTACATTATAGCCAACAATAGCTAGGAACCACAGATCCATCTTTCCGTATTTGAACACAATACTAAAGCTGTAGCATCTTTCCCAAATTTGGGGATCAATACTGTGTCAAACATGGCATACATGCAGTATCAGGGAACAAGTGGCAATTATATAATTTAATGCATCAAAGACACGTTTTGAGATACTGTTTCTGCTAAACAAAACGCTCCTTGGAAAGCCTGATCCTCCCCTTTCTTTTTCTCTCCCCATAAGGCAAACCACTTAAAAAGTCTTCCAGGACTGGGAGAAAAATATCTCAGAATCTTTTCTTTCATGGTGTAAGAGGTCAGTCATGAATATTTGAGCAGCACATTTGTCCAACAGTCCTCATTTTCTTCTTTTTCTTATTGAACCAATACGACATGAGGAGAAACAATTCCGTTCCTAGGTTCTAAAATTTTTTTCCTCTTTAGACACTTATTCTCAGTACAGAAAACAACACCTTCTCGAAATTATGTGGCAAACTGTCTTTGGAAAGGAGATGACACATTCATCATAAGATTATGAACAACAAAGCATGAAAAGAAAAACCAGCTCTACAAGTCAAAGGAAATTCTGTTACTTCTGTTGATGCAAACTACGAATTTATAAGCCAACAATTCCAGTACGTGTAGAAGGAACACTAAGCTTGGCAGTTACACTCATTAAACCATTACCAGTGATGTTAGAAATATTGTTTCAGAAGTCACTGTTGTAATTAAATTCACCCACAAAGGCCTCAGAAATAGACCACATACAAGGCATTTTCTGGATAGCAGAAGACGATGTTCAAAGGTATGTACTTAAAGAAGCTCAGTTCAGAGATGAGTTTTTTTACGAAATATGGGAGAGAGAAGAGTAACAATGGAGATAATGTGAGGCAATGGTACTGCAGACATGCTAGCATAATTTAAAGTCCATAAACTAATAAAGTTGTTTCTCCCTCATACAGCTGAAAACCTTTTAAAGACTTCACACCTTTGCCCCATTTCCCTGGAACAGACACAGAACTTCTTCCAATAAAACATTATGATTCCCCTGCTTCTTAAGACAGCCAACATTTAAGAAAAATGTACAGAATATTTGTATCTATTACTTGATTTAGTTAAGGTTCTTCTTTTGCTATAAGTTAAATCTGCCAAATTTGATGCTCAATCTCCACAGAAAGGTGACACTCCCACTAAAAGACAAAATTGATTTATACAATATTTCTGTTACTCCAGCTATGTTCAATCAGTGTAGATCATTTGTGGCATTAAGCATTTCCAGAAAACAAAAACATTGAAAAGGAGATCAACAAACTCATTGAAGAGCATTTAGCAACATGAAGAAGTGAAAATTGAGCTCTCTGTTGGCAAATACCTGTAGACAGATACATTCCTCTTGGAAGTAAGCTATGATGCAAGCTCACCTCATCACCAATGTGCAAGTAAGTTAAGTCTCCCACTCCCTGTTGCACACCAAACAGCTGAAAACAGTGCCAAGAAATGTGTAATGCTCAAACGGCAGTTGAGGAGCTCAAAAGCTGTTCTGAATATTGAATATATGCAGTTCCCCTCTGTCCTTTTTGTTACTGCCACAGAATTTATTTTAAAAACTTATGTCCTTCCATGTTTGAAGCTGGATTCTTTTCCAGAGGGGTCTGCTTCCATCCATACTATTGCGGTTCAAGGTATATGTGTCATGCAGCAGAACTATGCAAATGTCAAAAACCTGCCACAAAGGATTATTTCAGAATATTCTTTTCTGAAAATGAGACAAGGTGTCATTTTGTAACACTGGTGCTTGTGATAATTTATAGCTGATGATTATTTAGTGTTAAACTACTGAACATCATTTTATAATTTTAAATTTAAAAGCAACAAAGCAGCAGCATTTCTGAAAACCCACAGAACTTAAAAACTCACCTTTAGAATTTTTAAAGTAACATCTGGAAGTAACTAATTTAATTAGCTCCTTCAAAACCTAAATAAATCAATCAGTTAAATTTCCCCCTTCTTATACGAACGCCACAAAGTTTTATGTGGAATTCCATTTGTATTCTAGAGCAAATTTTACAATGGTATCAAAGTTTAAGCTACGCCAGAGCTCATTTCTCCATTCCTGAAAGTTTGTAGAACTTACCAGTAAGCCACATCTTGAAACAGAGCATTGCACTAAACACTACAGTCAGATTTTAAAAATGAGAGTCCATTACTTGAAATTTCAATATAAGAACCTGCATGCACTATGCACTGAGAAGACCCTTGAATAGACTTTCAGAATAAAACTGTGGCTGTGCACACCACTTAAGGAAATAATAAATCACACACATACTCAGGAGGAATGTAAGAATAAAGTAAATCTGCACTAAAGTGAGAGTTCTGGGGCACATGTTTGGCGATTGTCACAAGTCAGTGTTTGCAGCTAAAGAACTCAAACTTTTCAGACATTTTCTGAGGTTTATTACAATTGGAAAGATCTTACTGTGCTTTCCTGTAACAATATCTACTCAGAAAGAAAACAAAACAAAACAAGACTTCAGAGCATCGTTTTTGGAGTCTGCACTTACATTATTCTGCAAATGTGTCCCCCCAGGATTAAGGCAATAAACCTAATGGGTAGGCCAGCTCCGAGGAAATAACTCAGTTTTGGAGTAACAAATGCACACCACAGTTTACATGCCTTTCCAGAAATAATTATAAATGGTCATCCACAATGAAGTCATATTGTGAACTAAATATAGTAATTCTTACTCGTAGACTGCAAGTGCTTCTAATGTACACCATGAGCAAAAAGCTGACTACCCTGGCAGAGTAATTTTCCAAAGAAACTGAATTTGTTACATACAAATGCTTGGGTTTTTTTTAAACCTTAGCTCTGTCAGAGTTTACTTTTAATCTACAGTCCTACAAATACACAAAACTGAATCTAGAGGGTACTTATAAAAGTAAAATTGTGAATACAGATTTAATAGGAAGCCCTTCTCAGCACCTGGATCTGTGTCTTGCAGCATGCTAAGATCCAGTTTGTTAATGAAGTTTGCCTGTTAGATTATTTCAACAGCCTTGCAAGTGACTTACTTCAGCATAGAAGTGACTCTGCTGCTTGCTCTCCATTTTACATTTAAGACCATATAATAATCATGTGTTTTACATTATGGAGCTTTCATTACGGAAGGAAATGCAACACAGTTCTTAGCAAAAACTTCAGAAATAATTTTACATTATTAAATAAATAATTGCTTTTAACAAAAATGAAGAGCAATTCTAGCTTAATTGTCTAACTGCTTGGTATGCCAAAATCATTGAGTACAAGGTGCCTCTACTTGTATGCCACATCACTGATATAATCCACAACTATTTATAGGACTTAAAGAGAGCACAGCAGCAGAAGAGATGGTGTAGCTAAGCCTTTAACAGCAAAAGGTGAAAGGCTGATTTATGTAAGCCAGACATTCTAAAGTTATTTCTATGGTGCAGTTGTGATTTTGGTTACTGGAAAGTTATGATGCACAGGGCTGCACACTGAAGAAGCAAATCTCAAAATGGTAAGACATGCTGTGTCCCATTTAGGTGTTTGTGACTTCTCACAGACATGTATAAAAATAGCAGTTCTGAGCAGACTGTCTAGATAAAACCTTAATTTAGAACTTGTACTGTTCAGTAAAAAAAACCACAACAAAACTGATCATAATGATCAGAAACCCCCGTCCCATGAATAATCCTTTCACCACAGCTGTGGTGTATGCATTTGTGCCTTTAAGTTGCTTTTGACTTTGACAGAATCCTAATATCAGCACTCACAAGAACAAAAGAGTACAGCAAAAATCATGCCCTTGTGCTCCTGGAAAGTCCATTTTACATACTACTAAGAAGAATTCTACTGCTCTCCTGGAACTGCAAAGCATAACGAACTTGTAACTTTTCAATGTCTAAGATGTTGAAAAGATATACTGACACTTAACCATTCAGAACCTTCAACTTCAAAGTGTGTCACTACTTTGTCCTCACAAAGGACAATTTTGAGAAGTGAGAAACATCTTCAATACAGTTCAGCTAAGAGCCACGTCTCCAAAAATGCAAGAAGTTATTGATGACACTTAGAAAAAAAGTATGCAATATGAAAAAGAGTACAGTGTGATGCAAGTTGACTCTTTGCTTATATAAAAATAATAAACACAGAAAGATGAATAATATAAATACCATTTTTAAAATCTGAAGACAAAGTACTTTCCTTGAACAGACGGAACAACAATTAATGAGTATATAAAACAGTGATGATTAGAAAGTAGTAAAGTCTCCTGCCCCTGGCAGAAGATAAATTCCGTTTCTGTATTGACGCTTTTTCAGTTTCAGACACATGTATGAAATCAACGCATTTATTGGTCTTTGTAAGGAGGCACAGTAAAAACAAAAATTCAGGTCTTGCAAACATCATTAGATACCAACTATAAGAAACAGGAAAAAAAAAATACCCACCTAGCTTTGCCTCAGAAGTGTCCATCTCCCATTTGCTTTTCGGAATGTAACCCTAAATCATACACAGAAAGAAGCTCGGAGGATTAGAGAGAGACACACATGCATATCACTTTTGAACTGGAAACAGCATTACAATGGGAGTTTAAGGTATTTCTTTTCGTAAGGCACAATTCTCATTATCAGATGGAGACCAATTACTTGGAATTTCAGAACTTCTGCATCCACTTCCCATTCAGTGATTTCAGCAGCCCTTGCAAATCATTACAAGAGTGCTGCCCTCTGCAAACAGAGAACTCCAGAATGAGTCTAACAGACTGCAAAGGCACTGTGTGCAGTTGTTGTATTGTATTATCCCGGGTGGCAAAGTCACTGCAACACAACTTTCAGGCATAAAGAATATTCAAAGCTTTATAAACACAAATGAAAAAGTTACTGTAAGCTTTTATGAACACATTTCCAGATTTAGTACACACAAGCTTCACTTACTTCTTTTGAAGGGACATACTAAATTAATGTATGAGTGGTTAACCCACAATTAAATAAACTTTGGTTTTCTTTAAATGAGAGTATCTGCTGAGTCCTAGGATTTAAGTACTACTTTTTATTTTAAAATAGTACTCTCAGTGCAATGATTCTTATAAAGCAATTTTTCCCTACAAATAATGTCACCATGTGTAATGATCTTTAGCCAGTTTATTCTTTGTAAATGAGAATAATGAAAAAAAGATTTGGCAAAAAAAAGGTATTTATTTTAGTTAGCCTTTTATTATCTTTTCTTTTTATATTCTTTGACAAGTAAATTGTTACTAAGCAACCCTCATTTCAGCTGTTTGGATTTGGTAGAAAAGTACTTATGCTCCTCTGCAACCACATAAAATAGCTCATGGTAGTGAATGAAAGGCCTGTGAGAATTTAATTATTCTTTGAATGTTTTTTAACAGAGAGGGAAAAGAACTGATCTAGAAGACTTCAAGAAGAAAACAAACAATCCACAAACCAGTTTTATTACACTAACTTCTTTCCTGCTGTATTTATAGGTTGCTTCCACTGTGGTAAAAATATATCTGTATTTGTTAATACTGTGTGTTACTAAATTAGTGTATTCCAGTAAATTCCAGAGAGCCACACTGTATTTGATTATATTCAGCACTGCTCTTAAAAAATCCTTGAATGACCTCTTTTCTATCAAGCATATATCAGTGACTTGAGGTTATCAGATCTCTGGATTTTCTTTGTTTTAATCAAATCTGTAATTAATGCGAACCAAAACAGTTTTTGCTGCAGTATTTCCTTGTAACAAATAAATAAACTTCATGTATATACACATATTTATACATTTAAACCAAGTTGCACTTTAAAGCCTTGCTCAGAAAGTTTACACCACAGCTAAAAGCCTGCATTAAAGAAAGTGATGTGTGATAAACTGGTAAGAACACTAAGTTAAATGTATCAATAATTCATACCATCAAGCACAGAAAAGCAGGAATTGTCTGAATGCTACAAACAATCTTATGGGAGTTGATAATAGCAAGCAGAGTGACTTTGATGGTGTGAAACAGCCTATAGTGTGTTAAATCTATACAATACCCTGGTTCTCAAATAGGATAAACAAAGATTCAGACTTTTTCCTTTGGTACAAGACAGTTGGATATTTCAAGGATATCTGACAGATGCCAAGAGCTTCAGACCTCCCTTTTCTCACAGGATTAAATGCAGCAAAATTAATTGCAGAACCCTTATCAAATGCTCTCAAAAAGGCAAGAGATACCAAATACAGTGTCCTGTTCCACTTTCTGTCTGACATAATTCTCTGAGATTAGCCATCTGACTGAATTCCAGAGATTCCATACAGCAGATAACGCTTTTTCGTATCTTGTGAATCTGAATAGAACACATTCTTATATGCGGATTACTTTCATTATTCAATAATTTGCATAGTTTTCACCATCAAGCTTTCTTTGTCCCAAAGAAAAGGCCTATTGTTATAAGTGCTGTACATTAGAACACTCCCCCAAACCCATAAACACACACATACACACACGAATTTATGCACAGATGTCTCAAAAGCTCAAGACAACTTTCTCTTTTAGCTATAGCTCATGGAAAAGGGACTAGCAGCCATATTCTGGTAAACATGGATGAGTCTTTGAAATGTTCTAACCACACTTTATGCAGTCTTATATTCTGTGCAAAGAATAATTTAGTAAAGAGAATAAATGAGTCATGTTGAAAAAAAACAGATGTTTATTAAAATCCATTTTTTCTAAGCTTTTTAAAATTCTGATTTCAACTGCTTTCTGACCTGCCACTCCTGAGGAATAGTAAATTTCCATCAAGGAAAAACACTTTGCTCAACTCAGACATTTTTGGTAACTTCCTGTTTATTGAACTTTAACTGCTTGGCTGTGGGAACCAAGATTTGAGACATTCAACTCATCAAGCATGGACCAGTTGCAGCTCCAACACATACCAAGAAGTTACAGCAGGAAGCCTTTTGTAGCCTTTTAAATACATACCTAAAATAGCCAGCCCTCAGGGCCATTCTATAACCTTCATTTCCCAAGAGACCTAATGCCTCACCTTGGAAATACCACCTGACAAAGTCAGTCAACTGTGGCAGAAAAAGCAGTCTTCATAACTGTTGTCATATACTGTGACAGTTGAGGAGAGTTCTTTAGACACGTGAAAGGAAATACGCTAAATTAATCTTTGCCCATTGTTCCCATCCCTCCACTTGGTGCAATTCTTAGATTATCTGGAAGACAGCACTATTATGTACTGCAATTTAAAATGTCTCTAAGAGGCATGTTACCATGCTCCACTGACAATACTGTTTGTAGCATGTATTCACGTATTCTTAGAAATAAATTAGGAAGAAATAATATGATTTATCATTAAAGTTCTCCTAGAAATGTTTAAGTTAAAAACTACTAGAAACATATGTGTTAAGATTGCACTGCTAAGAACGGCAATGGGTTGGCACTTGTAAGACTGAGATTTTCCCTCAGACACATTAATAAACAATTTGTTAGGGATGGCTGATGTGTCTCCTACCAGTTCACTTTCTTCTTCCTCTGTTGTGTCCTTCTTGACTTCTTCTTTCTGGTCTTCAATATTTGCATCAAAATCCTCCATCTCGACCTGTTCCAAAGCATATGCACAGACTTACAAGGCACTGCCTGGCTTTAAATTATTTTCTTTTTAACAGAGTAAGTAGAGATGTCCAAATTCAAACAAGAAAGAAAAGATTAATCTTTGAAAGTATGATGATGCAATATATACGAATCCTGTGTCCATTCTGGCTTTCCTCAGAAGCACATTCTCTTCTAGCAACAGAGTGACAGAGAATATTCTTTGCAAAGATTTTCTGGGGAAAAGCAAAACTTGTTCATTCCCTTCCTTCACATGCATTTCTTGTGTAACCACTATTTTTAACAGCAAGATACTTCTCTTGCTTCCCACACAATCGCATTTCGAAACTTGCAATCTCAGAAAAAGTTCTTAAACTTGGCATTTATATATAACTGGAATGGCTGTCTCTGCACAGAATATTTCTACTGAGCTTTGATCTTTTATATATTTTAAAATCACAGTAAAGAATAATAGTAACCACAAAGTTCAGCATAACAAAATACAAGAATGCTTGAAGACTGTGCTCATCTAATGCAATACTTTCTGGGCTCCACTGCTGTACTGCGGGCTCGTGCATGTACTCTGGAATACATAAAACTCTCAAAGTATGTACAATTCTTTACATAATTTGCAAAACCTTGTAAATCTCAACCTGCCATTCTCTGAGTCTACTTTAAAGTGGAACCTTTTGCTGTCCTCTTAAAGATTACTATTTTCCAGGACAAAGAATTTGAAGATTTAATAATAACCTGCTAACATCATGACAAACTGCAAAGACCCTCTGTCTACTTCAGCAGTTCACCAGTTTCTATGGCCATGTCAAGAGCTGTCCTGACAGCAACAAGCAGCTATGGTTCATTCATAAAGACCACACAACTACTACACTAATTTATGCCTAGAGCTTTTGACACAACTGCCAAAGAAGAATGCAACAGTACAGTAAGCTGACACACCAAAGATGCATGTCATGGCAAACTGCAAATGAAGTAAAAAGGCAATTGGAACCTTCTGTGACTTGTTATTTATTTCTTCGTTCTCTGCTAAATGTCTGTATTTCTCAAAACAAGGACTGAGTTCAAATTTGTTTATTTCCTTACTTTCTCCAACTACTTCCTCAAAATACAACCTAAATAATTCAGTAACCTGTAAAAAGTGCTGAATCTCATTGAAGAGCGCAAAGATTCTCTTTAATATCCTTAATTGGTATTCAACAGTTGCTAAGTGCAAAGTGACTTCAACTCTTGCTCAAAGAGGCTTAAGTCTGAGCTTCAAAAAGGTGATAAAGGGTAAAAATGTACCTTCATGCTTAGGATAATTCATAATAATAATGAATTACACTTTCTTGACGCAGTGATTCTGGCTTTCTAAAGTGCCTTTCTTATAACTGCCTTGCTGTGATCACATCTTTGTCTGCTTCATAGTTTCAGTATAGTCACATTGACCTAATCTCTACTTTTAAAAAGCACAGAGGTTCTCACCTCTTCGATAGCAGCATCCTGCAACAGAGAACGAATGTCCAGGCGCATCATGTGGCGTGGTGCTGCCTCCCAGTGATCAGACATCTAACAAAACACACAGAAAAATTAAGCACCTCTAAAAATCTAAAAGGTTCATTAGAAAATTTGGTTTCTGATTGCTAACAAAATGTATCTGTACTTTGGAAATTTTAATCAATCCCATGAAATAACTACCAGTACTTCTTAAGAGGAAAAGTGTAAGCATTATGTAGTCTATAGTTTTCAAACAACAGTGGGCCCAAAAGGACAATATGACTCCAGATATATACAGTTACCCTGCTGATATCCTTTAGCTTGCGCCCATGAATATTCCTCTTGGAACATGTCTGGTTATCTGCACTCATTTCAGCTAAGTAGACCTAGAAAGAAAAAGACAATATTAAATATTATAAACCAATTTTTAGAGCTCTTTTTCTACCTTGTGATACACTCTGCAGTTGTACACTTTAAGAAACGTGAACTTGTAACTATGCACCACAGCATTTTTCCATTCAAAAGTTTAGAAACATCAGCATATGGCTGTTAGCAAGTTCAAACACTATTTAGGCTCTATTACCTCAAACCCTTTTGTTTTTGCAGCACTCCAAAACTGTTCAAAGTGTCGCACTCTATCATTGATAGCATCAAGGATGATGAAGGGAAAGAAGCCGTCATCCAGAGTCTTTTTGAAAGTTTTAAACATGCTGGTACGATAGGTCTCCTCCATATCAGCCTCGTATTCATACTCCATCACCTTCACCAAGGACAAAAGCATTAAGAAAGAGGACATCTCTAAAATGGCTAATATTCAACACCTGAATGTCATGACCACAAAGTACACTGTGAGAAAAACAACTTTCAGGTCAGTTTTTAAGAATTTGCTCATAACACTCTAAGTTACATTGGCTTGTTTTGAAAAACAGCCGAGAGACCTCTGCACTCTTCCCAACCCACAGACTGGAATTCTGATTGCCACTGTTTTTCCAAAACATCATGTTTCTTTATCAAGAAAAGCAACAGAATTAAGACTACCTTCTTTTTAACTTTTTTCCCTGTATCTGGGTCTCTCTCCTCTTTTTCCACTTCAGTAATAAAGTAGTCATCCAGGCTGAGCACTCTTGGTGCAGGTCCTCCACATTCTACTTCCTTATCCTGGGAAGAATGCAAAAAACAAAGCATATACCTTTGCTGTAAAAGTTCCATTCTGCTACATGGGATCTTCAAAATACTTTTGGTCAACAGCAGTTACCCACTCAATACTCAAAACAAGAAGAGAGTAGTATGCCTCCTGCTTGCTAATAGTCATGGAGATTCACACAAAGCACATGAAGACATGGAACATGAAATAACAAAAGACTTGAATTCCAGGGAAACAGAAAGCAAACAGCAGAGGAAGCATGTGTAAAAGACCAGCAGCACTTCAGAGTGAGTGCCTGTTTACATACCCTGATGAGTTTTGCTACATGTGTCTTTCCACTGCCAGGTAACCCTCTCATGATGATCACAATCTGAAATAAAGAATGTGTATGAAGATATGATACTGTACAACATTTAACAGACTCTCTTCTGCAAAGATTTTCTTCTAGATAATTATGTGCTGTGGGCTCAAATTTTTGCATATCTTCAAGCACTCACAATCTGTTTTAGAAACCAGGCTGTGAGAAATGGTAGTAGTTCCACAATTCAGAGTTTTTCATGTTAACTACCTGAGCAGTTTAGGCTGCATGTTACAGTAATTTCTTTCACTCAACTTAATGAAATTTACCTAAATGTTTTATAGCTTAAATTGTGCTCTTTCTTATATAATATGGTGCATCGTCAAATCTCTGTGCAAAGACGAGTCTTTCCCCTGATACATTAAAAAGCAAAGACCTCAGAAGAGGCCAAAAATACCTTAATACTACACACTATTTTGTTTTGAGCATTCCCAGGAAGTTTACCTCTCCTGTGGACTTCTAATACCTATGCTACAACACTCTAGGTATTTGCAAAGGAACCAAGCTAATTTCCAGAGTTTCTTCAAGTCTACATTTGTTCTCAACATATTATATCCACCAGCATTTTATCAGAGTACAGACCTTCTCAAAACCAATTGTTGCTTTCAGAATGCATACTCACCCTTTCTGGCCTGCTATCCCGTCCCGGTGGCTTTAAAATATCATCTACATTTTTAGATTCTGGCTTCCTTTCTACTCGTGGAGCAGGTGGTGGCTGACGAGGCATTGATGGAGCAGAAATAGGAATCCTTTCCTCAGGGTAATTTCTACGATCACCTTCAAATTCCAGTGTTTGGACAGAAGAATTTTCTTAGTTCAGTAAAATAAAAAAATTAAGATGTTCATACCCAGCTGAGCTGATTTAAACAGACCTTCATTATTTTAAGTTAAATTCACAGATACGTCCTCAAAACAATTAAAATTTCTAATCTTAAACCTACTTCAACCAAAGACAGTTTTTACCAGAGAAACAAAACTAAATGCCACCACCTAAAGAAATTTTCCTGAATTATATATTCTGAACAAACAAGCAAATCAATTAATCTTCTACCAATTAACCTTCACCTCTGTAAGTCCATTATTTTTCATAATATTCTAGCATGACTTCAAGATTGAGAAACTGTACCTCCAAACATGGAAGGCCCATGATCATATGCTGGACGATCTGTCTTTCGTTCATATGGTGGCCTTTCAAAACCACCTCGCCGGGAGGATGGATGGTCTTTCTTGTCACGGTAAGACTGAGTTCTTGAAGGTGTAGTAGGAAGAACCCTGCCAAAAGAGTACTTTGCATATTTTGTGTATTTTTGTGAATTTCCACTATGGATTCCAGAGTGAAAGGAACGTGTGCCTCACAGGCAAAACAGACAGCCTGATACACAATGCAGCCTCAACTGCATTGATTTCCAGAGTGTTCACGTACCTATCATCTCGGGGATGCCGCTCTTTTTCAAATCTCTCTCGTTCGTAGTCCACAGAACCACGGTCTCTGTGCAATTCCCGGTCTCTCTTGAAATCCCGATGATCTGTATTGGAATTACCTTGACGGTCAAAATAAGGCTCACGATCTCTTTCTCTATTGTAGCGACCTGGATGCTCTAAAGGGAAAAATCCATCGAAATCCAAACTACTATTTTGGAAAAAGAAAGCAACAGGCAAGAGTGCAAGAAGAGTATATGATATGTAAGCTAGGATGGACTTAATCAGACACTCTTTTCCAAACCGTAACAGACAACCATACCATGCAATCCTATTTAAAACTACAAAACTGAATTTTTAAAGTGGCTAGGTTATTGACTGCAGTACTCCTCTTGAAAACATAAACCGCCATTCTTATGGACCTCTGAAGAAATTAAAGTGGTTGTAGCTTAAACAAGAGTTACTTAGTATCAACAAGCTTTTAGTGTCCTACAACTTTTCTTAATAACTAACTGTTTGAAAGCTAGTCAAGCACCTCCTACCTTTTTGAAATGTTTGCCTGTCTGGTAGAGGTTCTGGACGAAGGGTTACCCTCTCCCCATACGGAATCTGTTCTACTTTACTGGTGGTTATATCTGGTTGAAAATAAAAAAATAATTAAGGTTTTAAAACACACATCTTGCATTTTCTTTCCTCTTCATGAAAAGTAATCAGTCAATGGCATTAAAAGCTAGAACAAACTACCATAATTTCTTTTAATGGAAAATGCAAAAAGAGCTTTACATAAACAGCACCATGGTTTTTAAAGGCTGAAATGGGTTTGTGTGTGTGTATGTAAACCACTCCATCTTAACAATGGGACTTCTGCCTTTACAGTGAGTTCAGGTAGCATGCAGTGTCAGAAAATTATAAGCATTAAAATGCTCTGTACGTTTCGATAACTCACAGAACTACTGTAATACCAAGAACAGTTGAAAGTCTCAAAACAATGACATTTTTTCTAAAAGCTTTTAGTAAAACATTTACTTAATGGAACAAATATGGCTTCCAGTCCTGTTACGGTACTTTAGAGAGAAAAAGCAGTCTTTAAATGATGATGCACAATTTAAGAATTTATTTATGACTGCTTTATGATTTCACTCCTGTTAAAGGAGGGAGATTAATTTCATTTAAAAACTAGTGTTGTATTTTCACTTTGGTAAGCTCAATAGTAAAAAGCAGAGCCCTCCAATACTTATGTGTTAAACACCTGGATATGTGCACCCTTCAGAATCAGACTGTCTCCCTCTCTGGCTAGAGGGTACCTCACACTCATTATGCAGTATATAAATAATGCAAACACCAGCCACATTCTGCTTTAAATCTCTAAGTCACACCTAAGAACTGTAACTACATGAAGTACCTTCTAGCCCAGTTATTTCCATACTTACCTACAAAGGGATTAAGGGAAAGTATCAGTATCACTCTAAATACAACAAATCATTTTGTCTTTACTAGAAGCATCCATGGCTATACACCATTCATGGAATAGCAGTCATGGAATATACACTGTTCACTGAAATAGCTCTTTCTAAAAGCATCAAGAAAAACACTAAACTCAGAGTCACAACTGGTTAAAACTTATAACTGCACTGCTCAACATTACATCATTAATATGCACAAGTCTATGCATCGATTGCAGAACATGCATACTTTGCATGGCACATTCCTTTCAAAACAAAAGTCAGGAGAACTAATTAGCTCTTTGATACATATCAAATACACTGTAATACCCACCTCTCCCGTGGCCATAATCCACCGTTTGCTGAATAATGGGTGCTTTAGGAACTGGTGGAATAACTGGAGAAAGGGACACTGGCACAGCAGATGGAAGGGAGGTGTGGACAGCAGGAACTTTCACAGGTGAGGAGACAGGTGGAGGCATCATCGACTCCTGTTTACACAACTCGTACTCCGTATTTGCACCTTTATCCTCATTTGTGTCCCACAGTCCATGGAAAGAGTCCTCATCCCAGCGTTCCTGTTCCACAGCAGAAGGTGATGGTTTTAAAGACTGACCATGACTTGGGGTTGTAGTTGGAGTAGAAACTGGAGCATGTGGCCTTGTCATAGGTGTAGTAGGCCTTGCCACTGGGGCACTTGGTCTCGTCACAGGGGTGGGCTGTCTGAACAACACGGGAGGCTTTATAATAACAGCAGGAGAAGGTTTAATAGCTTGGGCTTCTACTGGTGCCTCTGAAGATAGCTGAGAAGAGACCTAGATGCAGAAAGCACTTTTAATGTAGATCTGTAAACTAACCTCATCCTCAGTTCGTGCAATGGTAATCAGTAGTCAAATCAAACACATTTTCTAGTACCTCCATCAAGGTGCTACAGGTAGGAGGACTATTTTTAAAAACTGGTGGCCTGATTTAATTTGTGTTTGCACAGTACGTGAAGGCTTAAACACTACTTATTTTCTTCAAAATAATCTTACCAATTTTAGCTCCAGTACGCCTATCTCAGTTCAAAAGTGTCTACTGTTTTATTCCCAAAGACTCCTGCTGTCTGCAAAGATTCCTGCTGTCTATGTGAAGGCTGAAAACCTGAAAGTAGGGCAGCTTGGTGAGATGCAAAAGGATTGATAAGGCCAGTTTCTTTATGAAAACCACTGGAAAAATTCACAGCAGAAATACCTGGAAAACCTTTAATAAAATCAGTATCAGAAGAACATAAGAAATTGGTAGGTCTTGCCTAGTGGAAAACCAAACCAAACCAAATCCTTCATGAATCAAACATACACAAGAAGCCCCACGCATTACAAGACTTTTCAGCATCAGAGAAGATGCCAGGTTCCAGGCAGCCTTATTAGCAACATGCAACAAAACTTGCAGAACGGCTGTAGATACAAAGGAGAGCTCTGTAAGAACAGGTCAAGGTCACAGCAGAAATATCTGGAGGCAGGAATTCCAAGAAAGACAAAAATTGTTTGAAAACCTTTAGGCAGATGAATGAAGTAGTCTAAGATACAAAATATCAAAATTGAGTCAAGTAACTTCCTAAAGGCATCAACGTACCCGCAGCTCTTGCTAGCAAATAAGTACCAATATTTTACTTTACAGACACTGTAAACAAGGAAGAGGTCACCTAGGCAAAAAGAAAACTTGCAGTGCCTCATTCACTATATAACACTTCTCTGGATGGAGGGACAAAAAAAGATTGGTCTGGGTAAATGTTAGACCCAGAAGACTTTATGGCTGAATTTATTGGTGTGAGTAACTTTGGGGTTAAGATGTGATGAAGAATAAAGACCGTGCATCAACTCAGATACCTCCTCCAATACACATTTAACAAAACTGTTTACTCATTCTAGGAAGGATAAGTTAACATGACTGTAGAAGTTCAGTTGATTTCTGAATTATCAAAAAACCCAAATATAAGCATCTGAGAAGAGTTCCCAGAACTACACAGGAAATTAAGCAGTAGAGGAGTAGCTGCATCACAACAGGATGGAGGTACACAAACATGAGCTTCCATGCACTTCAAGATATTCTAGAAGGTAATAAGAATTCCCAATAAATGCAGCAAACAGAAGGCAAATGCCCACGCTACATTGAAATATCTCAATTTCTGATTGATGTATCCTCAAATTTTTCCAACTTCAAAGAGGAGCTGGATCCTGAGTAGGAAAAGCAGTGCAAATTGAAAGAATTTAAGCAAGGAAAAGCAGGGTCCTCTTCTGAATCTTACACCCCTGTTTTGGAAGAGTTCACTTCTTTTTGCATATTATCCCACAGCAATCTAAACTGTTGAACCTCCTCATGTGCAACCATCCCTGATGGGTCATGCTTGAAAGACACAGTGAAGTAGAAAATGCTTTGAAAAGTTTAAAGCAACTAAGAAGTTGTTTTGCCTCAACAGAAGATAGCTAAGGTTGTAAGGGGAGCTGAGGAAGCATTCCACAGAGAAATTTGACCATCAGTGTGTAGAACTGGTTCAACATACATAAATAGGAATTACTACCAACACGTTATCAGTGTTAAGATTAATTTACCTGAAAGGCTCCTGGCCTTGTGGTTGTGTTCTGTGATCTAGGAGAGTCCTGGGTGGAAATGTCAGATTTGAACTCCTTCAGCTTCTGTAGCTGCTCTTTCTGCTCCCTGCACATGCATCATAAGAAAGTGTTATCAGTCTATAGCTTAAATGAAAAATTAAAGAAATCAACACTCATGGTGAAAACATATATTACACTAGCATCAGAGTTGAAGCCAAAAGAAGAAAAGGACATAACAGGCTTTACACGATCAGTGCTGTGACTCAGAAACCCTTGTTTCACATCCACCTAACCATGGAGGCATTTAGTGTATTAGCTGCATGCTTTTTGATAAGTTTCCTGAGACACGCAGTTACGCTTTTGTGCTTTGCCAGAACCACTCCACTGGTCAGTAAAGAGAAAAGATGGATTTTTTAGCTTCTGTCAACACCTTCTGCAAGCAAGAAACCCCTTGGAAGTGCATATGTAAGTGCTCTCAGTTACTTGCTCTGGTTGATGTGGTAACAGGATTGAGGCCAAGAAAGCACAAGAGATTCCAAAACATAAAAAACCCAAACAGTGAGTCTAACTCTTGCTTTGGTCTATAAATCAAAATGCTATCTAATATACAACCAATACATAGTCTACAGAGAAGATACCAAGTTCACCTGTGAGCACTGCAAGCACTGGATTACAAAGTTCTACTGAATATGATTTCCTTTCCCTTCAGTTTTTGTTAGCATTTGTTAATCTATGTTTTTCAATTGCTAAAAACTCTGTGTATTGAAGCAGTTTCTAAATAATAACTAAGAATGGGATCCCTCTGTAACAAGACACCACAGAAAACACCCTAACTAGTCATGCATCTGTTCAGTGTTCAGCAGAAGGGGAACTTACCTCTAAGAAAAGAATCCTCAGCACTTTGTAAATACAAAGACTAAACTGAGCACTACACTAGATCAACAATACAGAACAGTCTGCAGCTGAAAGTATGCTGTTTTACACACAATAAAAGCAAAGCCAGATGAAGGCTTTCGTTTTGGAGATGAAAACAGTTATGCACCACACTACTGGTATAATGCATGGCTCAAAAAATCCCCATAAAAATGAATAAGTAATCTCCATAAAGTCATTCCTACTGTTCAGACTTAAATCACCTGCCTGTAAGAACCTAATGAGAAGTACCAGTGTAACTAATTTTGAGATTACCCTCATATTCTATTAAAGATCAGCATCATGTTTATATTTCCCCTTTTTACTGGCTTTGAAAGATGTACGTGTAACTACTTCTTACATAAAACATTTTAGTGACTATATTTAAAATATTTCAGCCCAAATAAATCACTCTTGTAGTGATTCCCAAACTACGGTCCTCAGCCTAAGTGACCGGCTTGCAGCTAGTCACAATAAACAGCAAAACATATGCCTGGCAACTGAGGCAATGGGAAAGTCAGGAATCTGAAAATAATCTATTACTCTGAACTTTTAGAAAATACTACTTTATAACACAGATGACACAGTTAATAACACCATTGAATTAATCTAATTGCAGTAAATTATTAAATTATTCAGAAGATAAGTTCTCCCTTTATTGAAAATAATTTTTCTTGCATTTTGGCATGGAACTAAGACATTCCATGTGGGACAGGTGCTCAGCAATTTGAATCTGAAAACATAACAGTCTGAAGAAAAGTGAAAAACATCTCTATCCTGAAATGGATTCTGTTTGAAAGGGGTTTCAAAAATCATCTAGTTCCAGCCCTCCTTTCACTAGATCAGGTTGTTGAAAGCCTCATACAGCCCAGTACCTCCTATTACTAATTTCATAATAAACACTTACTAAAGCTTTAGAAAGTCTAGTAGCTGCTTTCTAAAGATGTGGTCTTGACAAACTCTTGCGTTCACATCCTCCTAATTGTTATATCACTCCTTTTATGCCGATTCCCAAAATCATATGATCATATGATCAACCAAATTTGACAAAATTGTTCACTGACAATATCTGGGTTTCAAATAAGGAAGCTCTGTAAAAAACGCAACAAACCATCCAAAAAAAAATCCCACCTATGTTTTAACTTAAAAGTAAGCAATATCAAAAAAATTAAGTAGGTCTTAAGAACCTCATTAATGTAGGTCTTGAGGGGTAAATACTAAAAAGAAATTATCACAAAGCTTATCTGACACCACCAAAAAGACTGAAAAGCAATTATCCATACGTTTATTTGGGGATAACAAAAATATTGGTCAGGTGATGGGACAGATCTCTTCCTGGAAAGTAACATATAGGGAATGCCATATTCACAGGGAAAAGGACAATCATCTATTTAAGAAAAAAAAGTCCATCCACAAAAGCTGTGGTAAAGGTACTTCAAATACCTTGTTCCACATGAGCTCCTACTATCATGCTGTGGGTAAAAGAAATTAAGCCATTACTGTGTTGATTCAAACAGATCCCACAAAATTGGATTCCTATTCAAAACCCCAGAACCAGGCAACTCACCGAAGCATTTTGAGCTCCTGGGCAGCCTTCAGAATTATCTCATGCTGTCTTTGGCTTAGGACCATCACTCCTCCCAAGGACTGGTCAGAGTCCAGGTTTGAATCTGCTCCCAGCATATCAGAGGAATGTGAAGGTGGAGGCAGGGATGAATCTGAGTGGTCATTCAAAGACCGCAGTCTCTCTCCATCATCTGGATACCACCTATCAGACAACCGTTCTCTCTCCCAGTCAGTCCTTTCAGGAAGGTAGTCTTGCTTTTCCCGCCATGTGTCGTATCTCTCTGGGTATTCTCGAATCCTAAGCTCCCCCCTGTCTTGGAGATCTCTGTCATAATGATCTCTGTTCCTATCATCTCTCCACCTATCTTCATGATACCTGTCCGGAGGTGGAAGGGGTGGTAATGGCGGTAGAGGGGGGATATCCAGGTCACGATTCCCCATTTCTCTGTCATCCATAGGTCTCATGTCCCAGTCCCTATCCCATTCTCTGTCTAAATCTTGATCATAAATATCTGAGGATCTTCCAGTTCTATCCAGATCTCTCTCTAGTTCCCTTTCTCTTGGCCTTTTCCAGTCATCCCACCATGAATCTCGTCTGTCATGATCAGACGATAAAGGAGGTAGTGGTGGTAGGGGAGACAACGGAGGCAGTGAATGGTGGGATTGCAACCTGTCATCTCTGTCATATGCATGTACAGAATCATCCTGATAATCAGAGTTGTGATCTCTCCAGTATTGTTCTCTTTCCCACTCATCCAACTGCTCATGCTCCAAAGACGGGTCATCTTGACTACCTAAAGGAAATTCCTCCTGCATTGTATCTTCTTCATGACCCCAAGAACCCCTGAATGTTTCGTCTCGGTGGTATGGAGGCATTTTGTCAGGGTCATCTCCTAGGTGAATGGGTTTACCCATACTGCCTGTTTCGGATCTTCCTGCTTCCCTCTCATGGCTATCTCCCCTCCTGATGGGACACCTCTCGCGGCTACCTGCCCGCCTGACCAGGTCCCTCTCGCGGCTACCTGCCCGCCTGACAGGGACCCTCTCCCGGCTACCTGCCCGCCTGACGGGGACCCTCTCCCGGCTACCTGCCCGCCTCATGGGCTCCCTCTCTCGGCTACCTGTCCCTCGCATGGGCTCTCTTTCCCGGCTACAGGCCCGTCTGACTGGGCCTCTCTCCCGGCTTTCTGCCCGTCCCCTATCCCAGCTGCCTGTCCGTCCAGGTAGCTCTCTGTCTCGGTTGGAGTATACCCTCTCATGGCTATCTGACCGTCCACCCAGCCCCCTCTCTCGGTTGCCTGACTGTCCATCTGGCATCCTCTCCCTGCTGCCTGACCGTCTATCTGGCATCCTCTCCCTGCTGTCTGCTCTCCTGAACATTCCCCTGCCACGGATGGATGCCTGCCTAGCCTGCCCTCTGCCTCTGTACACATATCCTCTACCACGGCCATCATCCATCCTGCCCATTCCCCGGCCATGGCCATCATCCATCCTGCCCATTCCCCAACCACCATCCATCCTTCCCATACCCCGACCACCATCCATCCTTCCCATTCCCCGGCCACGGCCCATTCCCCAGCCGCGGCCATCCCCCTGCCCTCTGCCACGGCCCCTTCCTCTGCTTCCGGGTCCCTTTCCTCTATCTTCATGCATAAATGGCCCTCGTCCTCTGCTTTCTGGCCCAGGTAGGCCCTGGGTGCTATCTGAAGCAGCCAACTGGCCATCTGGTGAATCCAAATCCTGATTTCCTGCTACAGGGGCTACTGTAGTCTGGTTCTGAATAGGTGGGGTGGATGCCTTGGACTCTTCTATTTGCTGGTTGGGATCATGCGAACTCCAGGTCCACTTCTTAGGAGGGTCTGAACTAGCTTCTTTGACTTCAGATTTGGATGGTTCCTGTTGAGTGTCTGTCAGGTCCTCATTTGGCTCAACAGGACCTGCATTCTGTGCGTCGGGAGTAGATTCTGTTCTGGTTACAGACTGCTGATCACCAGCTGTGTCTGTAAAAGGCTCTTTGCTTTCTGACTGTGAGTCTGTCTGTGCTGGCTGTTGCTGCTGTCCCAAATGAGGCCTGGGCCCCATCCACCGCGGGCCACTAGGTCGGGAACCGTGTCCATGTGATGCATTTGTTGTATAAAATTGTCCTGCTGGTCCTCGTGGGATAGAACCCCATCTACTAGAAGACTGTCCATCTGTATTCTGTCGGTCAAAACGTGACCTGTATCCTTCTGAGCGCTGGGAGTCAAAACGAGGTCCTCTCTGTCTTGAGCCTTCAAATTTGTCGTATCCTCTTCCTCGAGGTCCGTCAAATCTACAGATTACACAATAGAAATTTTATTCAAATTAACATGTCATATTAAAATCCTATAAGATTAATTCTACACAAAACAGAGAACTCATGTCTAAAGTCCAGTTGCTTAGACGTCTGGGATTTACAATTGTACATGACTGGATGAGTCAGAAAGGCCAAAGCATGGCTGAAGCTGAACTTTGTAAGGAATGCAAAGAGTTCCAAGGGCTTCTACAGGTATGACAGCCAGAAAAGTCAAAGAAAGTGTACCCTTTGGACAAACATGGCTGGTAAACTGGTAACAATGCATGAGGAAAAGACTTCGATGCTCAATAACTTTTTTGCCTCAATCTTTACTGACAACCCTATGCCTCTTGAGTGGATGGACTGCAAGACAGGGACTAGGGGTGCAAAGTCACTCCCATGATAAGAGAAGATAAGGTTCATGATGACCTGGAGAACCTGAATATATGTAAGTCTATGTGACCTGATGAGACACATCCCAGAATACTTGTAATTTGCTATCGTACTTGCCACTCTCCATGATATCTGGAAAATGATGACAGTCAGGTGAAGTACGTGGTGACTGGGAAAAGGAAAACACTGCATCTGTTTTATAAAAGGGTAGAAAGAAGGACCATGGAAACTACTGACCTGTGAGTCTCATCTCTGGGCCTGGGAAGATCATCCCAGAAGCTATGCTAAGGCACACGAAGGACAGGGAGGTCATTGGAGACAATCAGCATAGCCTCATCAAGGGCAAGTCCTGCCTGACCAACCCAGCGGCCTTCTATGATGGCATGATTAGTGAATGAAGGAAGAGTTATGGATGTAATCCACCTAGACTTCCTTAAGGCCTTTGACATGCAACCCCACAGAATCCTTCTTTCTAAATTGGAGAGAGATAGATTTGATGGATGGGACTATTTGGTGGACTATTTGGTGGCTGGATGGTTACATCCAGAGGATAGGGGACAATGGCTCAATGTCCAGGTGGAGACCAATGACAAGTGGTGTGCCTCAGATGACTGGGATGAGCATGGTTTGGTTTTGTATCTTCATCAATGACATAGATAGTAGCATTGAGTGCACCTTCAGCAAGTTTGCAGAGAATATCAGAGTGGTGTGGGTGACATGCCTGATGGACAGGATGCCATCTAGACGTGCCTAGAAAAGAAGAAGTAGGCCCAATGGAACCTCATGTGGCCAAGTATAAGGTCCTGCACCTGGCTCAGGGCAGCCCCAATACAGGCTGGGCGATGATGGGATCAAGGGCAGCCCTGCCAAGAAGGACTTGGGATGATGGTGAACGAAAAGCTGGACATGAACCAGAAATGTATGCTGACAGCCCAGAAAGACAACCTGTGCCTATCATTGCGTATCACTGAGCTCTAAACCAACACAAATAAAAGACATGCACTAGCAAGCCATGAAAACAATCTGTTCAGAACTGTACATCCAACAAATCCCCAGATACAGAAACACTTCAAAAACTATCAGAGGACAGAAAATGATTCATTTATATAAAGCTCATGTACATTGCCAGCAATTCACAAATTATTATTCATGATTGATCACTTTGGAAGCAAAGAGAAGGGAAACAACCAGGAAGATATTATTGTAAAGTCCAGCAGATTATGGAAGGATAGAAACAGAAAACCACTGTCCTCTGATTCAGCAGACATCACCAACCCTTCTCGAACAAATGAGTAGATAGAACAGATGCCGTTTTTGCACCTTGATATCATGAATTAAAGAAAAACATTCAAAAATCAAGATCTTGGATTAAATTATATAGCAGGTATAAAATCAGTAATGACGTATCAAATATTTACAACAGCTTTCCTGTTTTCAAAGACAGAGCACTGTTTCTGCAAATGAAAAGGGGCAGCATTCCCAAGCACTTTACAAAAAACCCCAGCAATCTGCTCTAGATTATGCCAAGATGAAAGACATCTATATATCCTTGCTTTAAAAATATAAATACAGAGAGCATGGTGTTACTGTGACATAGACAGAAACACACAGTAACACACACAACAGGTGTTCAGGTAGAGAAGAAAAGAAGTCTCTCGTTTATTGTTGACTTTGTATATATGAGTTTCTGGATAGTGATCAGAGATTGGACAGAGAAGTTACCACTTCTCCATCTTCACTGGTCACTTGAGAAGTCTATCAGGTGATATCTTTTCACAAAGGAATGTAAATATGATTTTTGTTTGTCTTACAATTCATGAGAACTGACTCCATTATACTAAAACAAATCAGAAGGCTTATTTTCAGAGACATCATGTTGTACATATATTAAAAACCAAACCTCCACTGAACAAATACACACTTCACGCTACCTTAGAAAGGTTTGAGAATAAGATATATATTTCATTTCTTAATAAATCACTGAAAATCTTGTAGCCTGGAATATGTATAAATCAACAAAAATATTCTTACCTAGGGCCTCTAGGGCCTTCAAAACGTGCTGATCTGGGAGGATCTGGGAGCAATCCCCCTGACCTCACTGGTTTATCCTGCACAATAGGTGTGTGTGTTGAAGACACTGCAGAAGTGCCTTTCAGTTCCCCACACTGTTGTTCAGACGAAATATTTACAGTTTGCTTATTAGGATGATTTTGAGACTTTCCATGGTCAGATGAGCCAAAGGATGAACCTACTTGAGAATGATAAGGTGAATAGCTAGTTGAACTAGCTATTTTTGATGCATAGGTACCAGGGGTGGGAAGAAGAGCTGGCCTTGGTGTTTCAGTAGCTTGACTGCTTTGAGAACTGGATCCTGAAGGGACAGAGGAATTGGATAACTGAGAAACGGAAGAGAGAGGTGGGGGGACCAGTGGAGGTGTAGTTGAAGGTAAAGTTGGAGGCATAATAGGAATGCCACCTTGACCAGTCTGGGAATATGGAATAAATGGAGGAGGGAGTGAAACATTTGCAGGATATTGATTCTTCAGATTTTGGAGTGAGGTCACTTTTTCCTGCAGATGCGACTGAGTGACCTTCATCTGTTCATCCCATGCTTTCCACTGTTTCTCATACTCCTGAAGCTGGTCTTTGTGAGGGTAGGTTTGAAGTTGATGCTGCCACTGTTGGTTCATTGATCGCTCCCAATCTTTATGAAGCTGCTGGAACTGTTTTTGCTGTGCCTCATAATGTCGCAGCTGCATGTCCACTGACATTGTCTGCAATGAGATGACAAGAATAGGTTCAAAATACTTTAGACAGTCAGTTACTCTCAGAGCCAGGTATTTCAGTATCACTTGTACTATCACGATTTCTGATGACTTGGCCACAAGCCTGAGGACAAACTACACCGAAACAAAAGCAAACACCAACAGTGACATCTAAAGACATTGTGAAAATGTACATCTTTTATGACTATATACTATATCTATGTGTAGAAGGCTTCAGCAGGATAGCTGAAGAAACCTATAATCTGTATAAACTGCATTATTAGTGGATCCTAACATTGGCTAAAGACCAATCAATCTTCACATATATACACTATGTAACTATTTCTCAAGGTTTCAGTTTTTGCTCTTTCTGCTCAGAATTGCCTCGGCTGTCTGCAATTATTTTTCTCTAAGTCTTGCCAGATCTTATTTGCTTATGAAGCTTCTTTAAAGCTCTGTCTTTTGTTATGTGAGGATATTGTAATATTCATGGTTTGATCTTGCCTGAGATTTTTAAGGGTTACCCAAAGGGATTTTTTTTTAATGAAACACAGACAGCCTAGCCTACAAAGAAATGCTTAATGTACAAACCCCACCAACCCAGTAAAAGCTGACTCAAATCTCTAATACAGTAATCAACTTCTACTTAAAAGCTTAAAGGTTACAATACTGGTTTCAACTGATTACTTTAGTTAAAAATAACGTGAGATACTGATTTTCTTAATTACATTTACTGTCTATTTTTGGCACCTATATTTATCATTGTACATATTTATTTTTGTAAAAAAGAGCAGCTTCCAAATCACTCTGTGCAATCATCTGTTTACCTGAACTTTCTGAATTGTTTCTCCAATGGCAAAACATTCAAAGCTGAGTAAAGTCAATACTGTGTTCAGCTTTGCTTCTGTGCCACCTAGGTACATCTGAAAATTCTTACGAGAAGTGTAGTCTTATATTTCTCATCCTACTGAAGCCTCATCACCATCTGGTCAATGCTTTTTTCATTCTGAAGTTGAATTACAGTAGGGAAATTGATGTAAACAACTACACAAGCAGAGAAAGTAGCTAGACAAATGAGCCAACCACCACAAATTATTCAACTATGCATTTTTCAGCAGACTGTGAGTGCTGGGTCACCCAGGACATACATCAAACCACCTCCTTAGCGTCTCACCTCTAAGTGTGGAGGCTGTTGCATGATCTGTTGATATTGCTGCACTATCTGCTGCAGCTGAGCATGCTTCTGCATTATTCTCTGATATTGAAACCCAACCCGGTGATGGGGGTGCTGCTGCCATTGAGCTGCTGCCGCTTGCAATTGCTGCAATCTCAAATCCTCCTCAGGGTCATCTGGAGGTTCAATATTGAGCTACAGAAAAAGGCAAATACTATAAATAAAGGAAAGTTGCTTCTGCCAGAAAAAAACACACTTGGTCTCTGTTGTATTGCACTAAATAGTTAGTTGGTTTGTTACAAATGCACTGGGTGACTAATAATTGTTTTTATTATACTGCACATAGTATATCCGAAACCCCCCTTTTCCTAACCTCGTGGTATGGCTTTCCTATATTGACCCTTCCCCTCTGAATGTCTCCCATTTGCTGTATTCCCCTTTACCCCACACCCCCTTTTATCCTAAGGTTTAAATTCCCCCCCACACGCGGTGGGGTCTCTCTTTTCCTCCCTGGAACGGATCCAATAAACCACCAGGTCTGGTTCCCAGAAAAAATTGAGCAAGCCTCTTTACTTCCATCCCTGTATAGACCCACTCCAAAGGTCAGAGCTAACCAGTTATGACCATTTTCTGGACTGGGCCTTTCGACAGGTCACTACACATTTTACAGGAACTTTCTCAGTGTTCCTTACTTTATCACTCCATTTCAGTGTTCCAACCATCCACAGTTTGTAGAAGGCTGATTTTTATCTCACCTACTCTTAATGTGAACACAACTTTTCTTAATGTGAACAGTCTAATCTAAAGGTTAGACTGATGACAATTAGGTTTTTCATACATAAAGAAACTACTTACAGGAAAGAGATTAATGAAAATCGGCTATCTGTTGCCCACGAAAAATGCAAAGAGAATCAGTAGTTTTTCATAATGAGGTAAAGTAACTCCAAGTGCATTATTTTTGCCACTTTGTCAGAACCTGCACACTCCAAGTTAAAGTGGATGACATACTGTTCAAGCATCAATCATGACCTCCATCTAT
Organism: Sitta europaea; assembly: GCA_013400255.1. Classification (NCBI taxonomy): domain Eukaryota; kingdom Metazoa; phylum Chordata; class Aves; order Passeriformes; family Sittidae; genus Sitta; species Sitta europaea. Next base: position 137,130 of record VXBS01004678.1, on the reverse strand, counting down.
TATACAGTAACTGTTACTGAGCAGGCTGACAAAACAACCTCTGTGCAAAATTCTTGGCTTTCAGACCAACTCTAATGCACAGAGAGAACGGAAGCCAGAATTCACAAACTGCCAGAGAGAAATTAAGAGATAGTGTCTTAAACATAGCATTCCTCAACTTCTGAGTACCTACCTGATTTTGCACTTCGATATCATGAGGTGCTCTCACAGACGAAGATGACAACGTTGTGGAAGGTGGGGGAGTCAGCTCAGACTTGCTTAGTGCACGTGTGGGTGAATATGCAATTTTATATACAAGTAGTGTATTTTCTAATTGGGGCAACTTTAGAAAATGTTTTTTTTAAGACTGCTTCACAACTCTTAGTTATTGGTACAAAGTATACAAGAGAATTTGATGGCATTCATTTTCCTGGGGTTTTGGCTCATCTAGGACACAAATAGAGTGGCATCACTTTACAAAGCCTACCTGAGTTTCACTGGATGTAAGAGAAGACTCATCTTCTTTGGATACAGGAGGCAGGGATTCAGTAAGTGGAGGAGGTTCAGACTGCTGAGTTGAAGCACTCATTTTCCCTTCTTCAGACTTTGCTCTCTGTTCATCCTTCACTACCGGACTTTTCATCTGCTGCTGTCCCTGAGCATGGGCTTTTGCCCTTTGCTGCAGGCTAAGCAGGTGCTGCTGGTACCAGTATTGCTGCTGTTCCTGCAATAGATGCACATTTTCTAAGACAGTTTTCACAAGAAAAACAATAGAAAATCATTAACTATAGTCACTAGAATCATACCATAGAAAAGTTTTTAAAACTATTTTTGAGGAAAAACTCACTTCTTTGGTATTGCAATGGATGTCAGAAAATCAAATCAAAATTCAGGAACCACTATGTGATGCACAGAACCCACAACTGAATTTACTTTTTACCCCAACAAACTTACTATTCTACAACTATAGCAAACAATACTAACAAAAATCTGGAGCACAGGCAATAATGAGCAAAATTACTACAGACATGCTGTAAGTACCATATTTATTTGTTTTAGAGCTTTTTATATCTGAGAACTACAGTAAAGAGAAAAAAAAGGAAACGTACAGAAGGGATGAAGAGGATGAACAGAGAACACAGACACCAAGTAGACTGAAAATGACAGCTGAGAAATTGTGGTGAAGATGTTTGAACAAAGCTATAGAAAGGAAAAAGAACAACCAGAACCAGTATATAGTGAAGATTACATATCTGAATTCTCATTAAACCTGATTCATTCAATAGCTGAAGATGAAAGCGGATATGATTGCACCCAAAAAATTATCCATTTAAGAAATAATAAGTTTTCAGCTTTAAATATTTCAGGGTAGAATTAAGAGTACTCAAGGCAGATGACAGAAGCTTCAAAAAACAAGCAGCCACTAACATAAAGAACAAAAGACTAAAATAAGTATCTCAACACTTCAGTAGTAGTGTCTTAAAGAGACATGAATAAGAACCAACAGTTCTGCATCTCTTCTAATATCAGGCATCAAATTAATAGAAAGACATCTGCAGGAGGCTGCTCTTCACCTGACATGGTCTTGTGCCACTGGAGTGCCTACTAGAGATCTCTCCAAGGGTTAAAATTTTGTGGATTCAAGACATAGCTCAGAAAAATCTCTGTATTTTAAAAATAAATACACCATTTACAACTAAGGCAGCTCCTGCATCTTAGGAAAGTATTGCTACACCCTTGACTTTTAAGTCGTTCTCTTAGTATCTGCTTTTAGTCAAAGCAGATCAAAGATAGAATAATAAAATACTGCACTTTTTGGTCTAACCTAGTGCAACCATTCTTGTGCACTCAATTCCATCATATCTAGAATCTGTGACTGATCTCCACCTTTCATACCTTCTGTTCTTCCTTTCCATCCAAGCATGCACAGTTAAGAAAAAACACCTATATAAGCCCAGACAGAAACAGAAAAGAATCCAAAAGATGCAGGAATTTTAAAATAAAAGTATGACAACATGAAAGCAGTAAGTGCTGTCTGATGAGATTTCTCAAAAGTGAATCACTCTGTCCATCTTAAATAGGTTTAAGAGAAGAGTAACTTTCTGCTAGAAACCTACTTCATGCTCAGATCAGAAATGATGTTTTCTCTTGGGAGCAAACACAAACATGGAGCTGTGTTTTCAAAAAAATACTTCTGTAACTTGGAAATGAGGCCAATGAAATGAGAGAATATGCTTCACAGACTTTAAATTGATCACACAATTATTCCTGCCATGAGTCTTTTTAACAAGAATATGTCTCAGAAGAGCTGCCATAGTTTTGGGTGGAAGATATGCATTCATACTGCAGCAGGGACTCTGTCAGAAAGCTTCAACAACACGCTGAAATAAGCACAACAAGGGAGGAGCATACTTTCCCAGCTATACAGAACCTGACTCAATTATCCATCTCAAAAGGCACTATAAGGTGATTTGCCATCATAGTGCTAGATGCTATGATAGGACAGCACGTTCTACTCCCACAAAATTGTTTTCTCCACAGATCCATTTTGTCTCCCCCTATTCCACCAACTGGACATAGGGCTAGAACTCATAATATGACATGGGATTTCCAGAGCTATGATAATATAATTACCTATTATTTTCAGCAGATGAGTCAGTGACATCTATTATTGTGCCATCTGAAAACCATGAGAAAAGCAGAAAGGTAGATTTTTACAGCTTATTTGGAGCAAAAACAGAAGTGCTAGTGTAGAAAATTTTTCATGATGAAAACTTCAGTTATCTGAGTGCTTACAATGACTTGTCATTCAACTGGACTTGTCATTTTTCAAGTCTAATAGTAATCCTTAAGCCCAAAGAAAACACAAGCATCAACACAGGCCTTTTTCAGTCTTTGGCTGACCAAGAGACTAGGCCTGTTGCATTTTACTGGAACACTGAAACCAGCACTATCACTATCAGTATGACCACAGGACATACCACCAAACACATTAATTAGAAGTCCACACCAAAAGACTAGGCCATAACATAATATCTATTTTGGGGAACAATATGTCCTTTCCAGGTGAAAATTGCAAAAGAATGGTTTAGCACCCTCTACAAAACAAAGGGGTTGTTTAAAGAGTGCAGCAGTCTGCTAAATGGTGATGTAGTAAAGCTAAGATAGCTTTAACAGATGTAGATAAATGCATATTTATGAGTACAAATGTACCCACACAACCTTGGAGTAGGAAAAACATTGCCAGCAGGTTGAGGGAGGTGATCCTGCCCCTCTACTCAGCCCTTGTGAGGCCACACCTGGAGTGTTGTGTCCTGTTCTGGGCTCCTCAGGACAAGAGAGACTTGAACTATTGGAACAAGTTCAGTGGAGGGCAACGAAGATGCCAAGGGTGTGGAGCACTGCTCTCTAATAAGGACAGGCTGAGGGAGCTGGGCCTGTTCAGCTATGAGAAGAGACAGCTGAGAGGGGAGCTTGACAACGTACACAAGTATCTGAAGGGAAGGTGTCAAGAGGAAGGATCCAGGGTCTTCTTGGTGATGCCAAGGAACACGAAAGGGGGCAATGGGCAGAAACTGAAGCAGAGAAAGTTCCACCTGAATATGAGAAAGAACCTTTTTACCATGCAGGGGACTGAGCACTGTAACAGATTCCCCAGAGAAATTGTGGAGTCTCCCTCACTGGAGATATTCAACAACTGATTGGAATATACAACCCTGTGCCACGCGCTCTGGGATGACCCTGCTTGAGAAGGGAGGTTGGACCAGATGACCCCCTGTGGTCCCTTCCAACCTTACCTGGTCTGTGATGCTGTAAACAAATAGCAGCATACGTTATCCAAGTATCAGATGGAACATTAAGGAAATACCACAGTTATTTTAACTGTATTTGACAAGAATCCAGCTATTGAATCCAACTATAGATTCACAGAAGAAACTATGCTAAACTCATGATACCGTCAAGGCAAAGAACAGTATCTTAGAAAGGAAAGGAAAATAAGAAAATACCAACTCATGGCAAATTGCGTAATATTTTCTGAGTTAAGAGAAAAACACTGATATATTTGTCTGCAGCCACTGTTACTGTGGGACGAGAACAGAAAGAATTGCTTTCAATTGCCAGCTTAAACAACGGCTTAACAGGATACTACAAATGACAAATTACATTGCTTACATTGCTTCTTTACTCGGCTTTTCAGATTACTAAAAAGCATGAAAGCATCACTACACTTAGCTTTTCCTATTCCTATTGTGTCAGAACTTGTTACTCCAAATCCTGTCTCATTTTACAGCCTAAGATAGCCAAAATCATATCAACCTATTATAACAAATTTATATCCAGGAAAGTATCATATTCCTTTTGAATTACCACCGAATTGTGAACGAGAGCAAGCAAACTACTCAAGATAGGAGCAGTTTGTATAAACACTGCTAAACCAGACAACACAAACTTCAGCAGTATTCTGCTGCTTCCACGTGCACACCACAATAAAGCATTACTTGCAACTCTTCTGGAGAGTGTTTACTATTTTATCATTGAGCTCAATAATTTAAGAGGTCAACAAGCTGACTCAATACCAAATTAGCAACACTTTCTACATGTGACTTTTTGAGGTTTTGTCATTAAAAAATTAAGTCGTCTTGTTATCATTGTAAAAGATCAATTAGTACTGTCCAAAACCTTCATAAAACTAAGTGAAATAAACTGAAAGTACTACTTTGCCAGGCAGTAATTAGTTATATGGTACAAATGTAAAAATGGAATTTACATAGATACAATTAAAAAGGTGTCCCAGCAATTAGCAGATTTAAAGTGTCAGTGACTTTAATATGACACAATAGGATTTTTGCAAACCTAGCTTCAAATCAGAACCCTAAGATCAATTTACCAAAAAAAACCAGATTTAAATAAAGAAATTTTAAAGTATGCACTTCAATTTTGTTCTTACAGGAGGATCCAAATAAGGTAACTCTAAACCCATGCAAAAGCCTCAGTGAATCTGCCTGACCCATGTACATAGCTGAGGGCCTCAACACAGAGCCTGGCTGTGCGTGCGGAACCTTAAGCCTGGATTGTCCCTGACAGTGCAGATGAATGGTCCCATCACATTCACTGGAACTGGTCTCATTTACAAAGTGAAGCACACAAACATTTTGCAATATTTTGGCCCTAGAGTACACATAAAACACACAGAAACAACATTTTTCACTTTAAGGCGTTTCAGAACATTTCCCTCCAATGGCCCATACAATTTTTTTCTGGAAGATCAAGCACATGTAGCACAAAATGTGGATTAAGTCTAAGTAGAAGGCAAGTGTGTACCGCAACAGAAACATTTCTGTAGCTTTAGCTGTGTGTGATAAGATTAAAACAGTCACAATTCTACACTGATCAGGCAGACAACTGCAATTCAACCCCTTAAAAAAAAGTATAGTAAAGAAATCACTGAAGACAAGTGACATCCCACAACGTGCAACAAGCAAACAGACTGCTGCATCTCACAAGAAGCCAAAGCCAACAGGGGTTAGATGTGGGTCACCCGCATGCTATACTTTGGAATACATTCTCCAGAGACCAACGCACACTCAAAAAAATGAAAGTCAGCCAGGATTTAAACTTTTTCCTAAACAATTCTTCTCGAGAAATAACAATTTACTACATCCCTACCACCACCACTGGATACACCACCCTTTATGAAGCTTCTCCTGAGCTGTGCCATTACTATACTACCACGGATTGCTCCAAATCCTTTCAATATTATTCAAATACGGGGTGTTTATTAACTCGGGGTCCTTCGCAAGACCCCGTACCTGCCAGCGGCTCATCGCCACCGCTGTCCCGGCGAATCCCCGCTGCCAGCCGGGTCGCCTTACCTGGGGAGTCATGGTGGAGGGGTCCGGCTGCTCCGTGCCACCGCCCTCCTTGGCGGCACCTTGCGCGGCCTCCGACTGGGCAGAGGCGGGCGGGGGCAAGGACGGCTGGGGCTGGGGGAAATGAGCCTGCGATGGCTTGACCGGGGGAGGGATGGAGGGGCCCAGGGCGGGCTGCGCGGGCTGGGAAGGAGAGGCCTGGGAGGAGAGCAGGTAGGGCTGGGGATGCGCCATATAGCCCTGGGCAGGAGGCGGCAGGTAGGGCTGGGAGGCGGTGGCCGGCGGGGGCTCCAGGTAGGAGGGCGGGGGCTCGGAAAAGGAGGGGGGCGGCTGGGAGGGCTGCGCCCGGGGCACGTAGGGCTGGAGCGGCGGGGACTG